>JANRFK010000270.1:2958319-2970532 GCA_030068395.1 Apalone spinifera | reverse complement strand
TGTCTACACTCGCGGCTTCTTGTGCAAGTATGGCCGTTCTTGTGCAAGAATCCACAGAGCGTCCACACTGCCCTCCTGCTCTTGTGCAAGGAAATTTACAGTACGGTGTGGTAAGAGAGGGCTTTTTGTGCAAGAGCTATGCTCTTTTTTAACAGGTGTAAGCCCTCTTACGCAGGAGCTCTTGTGGAAGAGGGCAGTGTGGACGCTTGGCAGGGATTTCTTGCACAAGAAAGCCCTATGGCTAACATGGCCATCAGATCTTTCTTGCACAAGAGAGCGTCCACACTGCCATGGGCACTCTTGCACATGGCAGTGTGGATGTTTTCTTGTGCAATATGTTCTTGCGCAAGAAGCTGCCAGTGTAGACATAGCTGGAGTGTTCACAAGGTGTATTCCCGTCCCCTGCAGAGCAGGGAGTTAGAAAGAGCTAGTAACACAATAGTCAGCCAAGTTCTACCAGCATCCAAGTTCCAACAGCAATAAAATGTGTTTTTGTGGTGTAGTGGTTAGCTCAGCGGTATAACAAGTAAAAGGTCCCTGGTTCAAAGCCAGGTAGAAACCCAGGCTCTCTCCTTATTACTGCTTCCCTGGGTGCCCAAGTAAACGCAGCTGCTGTGGACCAGCCTGTGCCTGGGATGAGCCCAACTACCACGTGACAGAGGTGGGTGATGTCAGCTGAGGATCCTGCTTGGTGCCAGCCTGGGGAAGGGAGATGAAATAGGCCAGGCAGCTGCTGGAGGCTTGTGGCTTGGCCTCCTGTGTCCTAGGAGGCTAGTGCATTGGGCTGGCTCTGCCTGCTGCCTCCCTTGTGTGACTTGCCCAGTGTACACAGGCCAAATGTCAGAAAAGCCTCTTCCAAAAAAAGCAGAAAAAAAAGCTACACAAATTGGGTTTCGAAATTTGCGTAGGTTTTTCCAGAAGAACAGTGCAGTGTAGACACAGCCTGAGTGTTGCTCAACACTAGTAGGAGACAGGGAGGGACAAAATGGTCTAATGGCACCTGCAGCCTTGCAGAACAACCCCCAGCTCCAACCCTTCCCTCCACCCTCACTGGGGTCTGCTGGAAGGTGTTTGGACTGAAGCCCAACTCAGTGCCAGCCTGAGGATTGCCTGTTGTGTAAGAGCTGCAGCCGGGAAATGAGAAAGCTGCTAAAGTGACTTTGGTGAGATTTAAACCCACAATGTCTGACTGTCTAACTGGGCTCACAGTAGTCCCTGCAGCTTAGAAATCCAGCCAGCTTTCCATTGCACCACAGAGCCTGATGGACTTCCAAGCTTGATATCTCCACTCTCTGCTTTGCAGCATGGCAATTGCTGGGGGGAAAAAAAGGGGAGCCTTTTGGAAGAGCAGGGGGCCACTGAGCCCCCACTGCTGAAATTAAGGCTGGGAACTGAGCAGCTGTTAGAGAATGTGAGTATTGATTCCACTGTCTCTTGCATGCTAAGCAAACATACTACCACTTGAGCTAATCCCCCTGCCTGTGAAACTTTCTGCTGCACCATTCCCCTTGTTCTAGAGCCTACAATATCCCTGCGGCTGCCTGAGGCTCCTTTCTGAATGGGCCACTTGTGAGACTGACACCTGTGGGCTGGCTAGCTCGGAGGTTCAGAATGTGGTACTTGTATCACACAGATGCATCTTAAGAGCAAGTTCCTTGTTTCAAGACATAACGGACTCGCTATTCCGACATCTCTGGAAACCTCATGGCACGAGGAGTGAGGGGCGTTTCGGAATAGCGATTTATTTCGAAATAAGTGCTGTGTTGCCAGCGCCAAATTACAAAATAAGCCCTCTTGCGCAGGAACTCGTCCACAAGGAGGCAGTGTGGACATACTGTTGTGCAAGACCTTTTGCACAAGAACTGTTACACAAAACCTTGCGCAGGAAGCCTGCAGGGTAGATGTAGCCAGGGAGTGTTTGGATTTGGTATCAGCACTGAGCTTTGCACAACAACCCAAGGATCATTGTGAAAAGCCAAAACCTTCCCGCCCTGGATGTCCCCGGCCAGCCAGCAAGTGGCAGAAAAGTTCCCTGAAGTGCTGACTTCAGGTGGCTTGAAACAAACTTTTACCACTCAGATGAGGTGGCTGAGTGGTTAAGGTGATGGACTGTTGTGCTCTGCATGCAGCAGTTCAAATCCCATGCTGATTAAGTAATTACAACTTTGTTTACAGATTCAGTGTCAACCCTGCTTGCTTCAGCCCCCTTCCACTGCTTTGTGGTGCAGTGGAAAGTAGGTTGGCTTTTTAAGCAGTGGCGCTCAGTGTTAACCAGCTGAGCCATTCAAAGGCTGTGGTTTCAAAACCCACCACAGTCACTTTTAGCTGCTCTCTGATTTTCAGAGCAGCTTTTACAGAACAAGCTGGACCTGCCCCTGTTGCATGATGGGAGTGACAGGGAGCTTGTGATCCCTGGATCTCCGTTTGAGACTCATTTCAAGGGGGTCACAGAGCACAGGAGAAAGCCCCTGGGTACCACACACTGGCCACCAAGTCCTGTTCCATGGTCGTCCCAGTGCTCCGGGTGCAAGAGACGTGCCTGTAACTCTCGTGTCTGGCTCTGACACTCCAGCAGCGGGGCCGTCCAGCCCAATTCAGACCAGGCCGGTCAGAGCCTCTCGCGCTCACTGAGGGGGATTCTGCACTTGCTGCCTTGGGAGCCAGGATCACATTGCAGAGTGTCCCCAGGTCGGTCCCACGGCATCACCAGACCGGCCTCCCGCACCCTCAGCAATGTGGCTGCAGTTTATCCTTCCCCTTCAGTAACAACCGGCCATTCCCCACCCAGCCCCAGCCACCGTGGGACCCGCTCCCTTCCCCAAGAGCAGTGTGAGCACCAGCGTGGCTCCCTGATGAGACACTTCCCTCGTTTTGGGAGGGAGACAAGATGTCAAGGCCCATGACTCAGAGCCAGCTACAGATACCTATCGAAAGCTGATTTTCAGAGGGCTGTGATCAGCCCTTCCTGTGTATCTGGCTTCTTCAAAGGGGCTTAAATCAGGAGCTAAAAGTTGAAGAAGGGACATTTAGAAGGGTGAATTTATGTCTTGGGAGCTGTTTTGCATGTGCCCCAGTGACCTAATGAGCAAGGCACTGGCCTCTAAAGCCAGGAGTTGTGAGTTCATGTCCCACCTGAGTTGACACTTTACTATTGCAGTTTCCTTTCACTGGCAAGGAACTTAACATCTGCTCTCTCTGAGACAGTTGACAAGACTGCTCTACAGCTGCTGTCTCCCTTTCTATAGAAGCTGTTCAGACCCCTCACTAGCAAATGCTGGTGTTAGGTGCAGATCTGAGTGCTAAAAGCCCAGGTATCCAAAGTCAGAAAGAAGGGGCATGTTTTGCTCTAGAAGGCCCAGGAGTGGCAGACAGAGGGATGTGGCTGTAGCAGAGCAGAGTCTGTCTAGAGACAAAGCGGAGACTTTGAGAAGCAGAGACTCCAGAGCAGTGGGGGGCTAGTTATTTGGTCTGGCAAAGTGACAGAAAATCCTCAGGCCCTGAGCATGGTGCGGGTGAAGCCCATAGGGCAGTTTGCCTGGTGGGGTTTGGAGGCGTGGAGAAGCTGAGAAGCTCTGTGAGTGGATAAGGTCCCTGGCTGTGCTGTGCCACCTGCTGTGTGTGTGACTCAAATGGTCCCTAGTGCTCCTTTTATGTGTCTGTTGCACTTCCAGCTTCTTTCCTCAGGCATGTTCATCCGGCAAAGACGCCCCCAGGGATCTTGTATCTTCCTTTGTGCAGCTCAGCCGCAGACACAGAAGAAGGATTTTCCTGCAGCCACCGACCCCAGCCCCCCCTCTCCAGGGAACTGCAGCCCCTCGGACCAGGCAGCTGCTCCCAGCATTCAGGACGCACCAGGCTGAGAAGAAACCGTCTGACACGGTGCTGCCAAGGAGGGGTCTTACTGCTAGTCACTGTTCCTGTTCCAGGAGCGGAGCGAGTTTTGTCCTGGGCACCGATATTGAGGGCATGTGCACCTGTTTGTGTGTGAGCCCCCATGGCACCTGCCAACTCCTGTTGTGGGGTGAAGGATCCTCTGGCCCTATAGTTCTTCGCTGATTGGAACTGAGCTGTGCAGAGTCTTGTAAAGAGGAACCACAACTTCTCTGGATATTTGCTGAGTTTTATATGAGGGTTTATCAAGAGGTATGTTGTGGGGTCTGGGACAGGGTAGGTGGGGCAGAAAAGCTACTCACTAGCAGGGGAATTAGCTCAAGTGGTAGTGTGCTTGCTTTGCATATGAGAGGTAGTGGAATCAATACCCACATTCTCTACTGCTAGAGATTTGCTCCTTCCTCTTTTTTTCACAGGCAGAGCCAGCCAGGGGCTAAGTGCTTCCAGGGGCTACTTCCCTCTTCGAAAAGGCAATGGGTTGGTTTCCACAGGGCAGTGGAAGGCAGGAGGGACAGGGGGAATGGCTGCACTTTGGGATTTAAAGGTGTTGTCTGGGACCATAGATTAGAACAGTTTTAAAGCAATTTTGTGGGTGGGCACCATGGCTTAGCCTAATACATGAAAAGTTCCTGGTTCGCAACCAGGCAGAAACACAGCGTCTTCTTCTTGCAGCTCCCCTTGGTGCCCACAAGGCAGGTCGGGTATGTCTATACTTGCACCCTCTTTCGAGAAAGGGATGCCAATGAAGACTTTCAAAATAGTAAATGAAGCTGGGATTTTAATATCCTGCGCCTCATTTGCATATTTGCATTATGGCGCTATTTCAAACTAGCGCTATTTCGAAATAACAGATGCTGTTAAGAGGTGGTTATTTTGAGAAATAACTGGTAAACCTCATTGTATTAAACAGTTGCTGAGAGCAGGTGCCATGGCTTGGTTGGTTAAAACATGTGTATCATAAACAAGTGATCCTGAGTTCAGTTCCTAGTGGTGCCTTTTCATAGACTTTGCTCACATTTTCCTATATGCTTCTGGGACACAGAAGAAGCCTCCCCTGGCCACCCGTGGAACTGCTGGTTCAGGAAAAGGCTGATTGGGGAGGCGCATTGGGAAAACGGAAACCACAAGCCTAGAGCGGGTGCAGAGGCTGCTGTGACTAGCACTGGCAAGGCAGGGCTCTGACTGCAATTGCTGAGACAGGAGAGCCAGCACCAAGTGCTTTTGTGATTCCCTGGAGGTGTCAGCACCTAGAGAGCCTGAGGGTGCAACCTGTGCAGCTCCTGCAGCCATGGAGAGTGAGGGTATGTGGGCATCAGGTGCTTCTCACTTGTGGTTTCCTTCTTTCCAGCTCTCCTCCCCAATCAGCCTTTTCCTGAACCAGCAGTTCCATGGATGGCCGGGGAGGCCTCTTCTGTGTCCCAGAAGCACATAGGAAATTGCAATGGCATCCAAAAGGCACCACTAGGAGTTAAACCTACACTCTCTTGTTAACTAGGTAGGTGCTTTAGCCAGCTAAGCCATGGCACTCTCCCCAGGCAGTTTGGTAAAACTGTTCTATTCTATGGTCCCAGAGAACACCTTTGAATACCAAAGAGCAGCCATTCCCCATTTCCCTCCTGCCCTGGCTGTGTCTGCCTCCCTGGGCACAGAAAGCTACAGCTCAGTGGGCAGAGGCTCTGACATGCACATCTCCCCCAGATGCTAGGACTTGAGATTGGGCTTGAGATTTAGTGTTGCTGTGGGGGAGGGAAAACTGCAGCAAACATTGATCATCTAGCTTGTAAACCCCTGGGTGTCCGTGTTTGGGTTGGAATCCCCAGGTAGGGGCCTGGACTCCTTTGGGTTGGTCCCTTCCTGAGGGCACAGAATTAAGAGAGAATTCCTTTGCCCTGTAGCAATCTCAGTTGGCCAAAGAGTAAGTAACAAAATTTTTGTTCACATACAAGTACAGGAAGACAGTCTCCAACAGTAGTGATGGCCGAGTGGTTAAGGAGTTGGATTAAAAACCCTTTGTAACCTCATTCAGTGACTTCCGACAAGCCCGGTGTCCCTCTCCACCTCAGTCCCAGTGTGTGCATTATTTCATATCTGAGGAAACTCCTCTTCCCTTTTTCCCTGCCAATCCTTCCCAAGCAAGCTGTACCCTTCTATGCCAATATTCCAGTCATGTGTATTATCCCACCAAGTCCCTGTGATACCAGCATCTAAGACACAGATTAGATTTTCCTTCCCAGTGGTCCCGCATCCCTCCTTTATCTCTGCTGTTACAGCCTGTGCCCTCTCCCATTTCTGGCCCTTCTCTCAGGTGTCCATGTTATTCACTTACCTGTGGGTTTGGACACTTGCCCCCATCAAACTTACCTTAATGCCTCCTCATTCAGTCAGCCAGTCTGCATCCAAATACTCTTCCCCTCCTTGACAGGTGAACCCCATCCTTGCTGAGCAGCCCTTCCTGCAACAGCCCACTGAGCTATAGCTTTCTGTGCCCAGGAAGCCAAGGCTGGAAGGAAATGGGAAATGGCTGCATGTCGGGAGTGAAAGGTGTTGTCTGGAACCTTAAAGTAGAACAATTTTGTGCTCACCTGTGAGGAGGGCACCATGGCTTAGCTGGCTTAAAGCACCTGCTTCATAAACAGGAGATCGTGGGATCAATTCCCACTGGTGTCTTGTTGCAGCTTTTCCCCATATTTCTGATATTATACCCGTGATTGACTGGTTGGTGACCACTGACATAAAGGAATCCTTCAAAAGCAATTGAAAAATAGGATGTGGGAGGGGGAAAGGAACCCCTGAGCCAGTGATGCTGCTTTGTCCATGTTGGCAAGGACAGGTGGCTCATTAGGTATGCAAGTGAGACTCAGCAATATTCCACGCTTAGCCTCAGGATCCCCAAGGGCACTGACTCAGACTCCCTGGCACAGGAGAATTCCAAGCCTTGGTTCTGCTGGCCAGCGGTTTCCCCGCTTCTGTTTCTTGTCAGCTCCCTGCAAAACACCTCACAACTGTGAGTGAGGGTGAGTGTGGATAAACCCAGCTGTGCTGTAGACTGGCTGTTAAGTGGGGAAAGAGAGGGGCCCCCTTGGCCGCCCTGAGCAATACACACATAAGAAAACTGCAGTTGAAGGTTTTTCTGTGGATGTCAGGATGGCCGAGTGGTCTACGGTGCCAGACTCAATGTTCTGTTATTCCCTCAATGGAGTGTTCTGCCTGTCAAATGGAGATGTGGGTTCAAATCCCACTCATGACATGTCCTTCATTTCATATCTAGAGCAGTGACCTCATTTTCCTCTCTCTCCCCTGACATTGCAGGAGCACTTGCTCAGCAGTTCTCTTAAGCTGCATCTACACAGCAGCGTTACTTGGGAATAATGGCTATTATACTGCAATAACAATGGGAGGGGCTGCAGAATAATTCCATTATTCCAACTTCTGTAACTTTCCATCCAGACCAGTGGTCTGAGGAGCCAGGAGGTTTCCAGGCTGCAGACAGCCAAGCCCACAGGCAAAGACAAAGCAAAGTCCCAGCCACTTCCTGCTCAGCCCAGAAGGGTCTCTGTGTGGCCCCCAGACTTTTGTTTGCCATTCCCCAGGTGCAGAGGCCCAGATTCAGCAACACTCACAGGAGGGGGCTGGTTTGATGCTTCACCCCACGGCCCAGCAATGAGCGCCCAAACTCCTCCTGTGCTCTGGGAGTCAGGTTTGCTGTGTGAATTCTGTGGGTCAGGTGACATCAAGCCTGGGCACTGTGATTAGTTACCAGTTCCCCTGGCCCTGGAGGCCTTGTTGTCCTCACAGCTGTGATGGCTGAGTGGTTAAAGTGCTGGATGAGAAATTCAATAGGGTTTTCTTGTGCAGGTTCAAATCATTCTCCCAGTGAGGCCTGTGTTTTGGTCACACCCCTTGCTAGTGTAACCCTCCTGTCAGGTAGTGCCGGCAGCAGCCAGAGTTGGGTTCAAAATCCAAGGGTTCCTTTTCATCCATCTCACAGAAAATTGGCTTGAGCCCCTACCCAGCAGCCTGAGAAATCCACACGCACGCCTGGACAACTCGGGGAGGCGATGCTTCCCCACTTGCCAGCACAGAGTCTGAATGTAAAGAAGAAGCTTTTAATGAAAGAGGACGAGAAGCAATGTGGCATTAACCTGGGAAAATACCACAAGCAGGGTTCATAACCAACCCACAAGTAAGTCCCCGCTCAAGTGGATTGAGCAATGTCCTTTGCCAGCAATGTAAGTCCAGCCATGTAAGTGTCCCATTCACATGTCCAAAGTTTCTTTGTACCCCACTCACATTTCCTGCCCTTGCTCAGGGCAGATAAGAGCTCAGAGGTGATTTTCAGAGTTCACCTCCCACTCTTGGGGGGTGGGTGGGCATAGGAGGCCTCTCACTCACTCTGCTGGCCACTCGCCGCTGCGCCTACCTACCGCTTGCTGGCCACTCCCTCCATCCACCCTGCTGGCCACCTGCCACTGTTCCTACTGGCCACCCACCAGCTACCTACTGTTGCTCCTACCAGCTGCCCTGATGGCTGGTTGCTCCTGCCAGCTGCTGATTCTAGGATAGGGATGGGTCTGTCTCTGGGCCAAACCCAGTGATTTCAGCTCTTTGTCAGTTTCCTTGGTGATTTCAGCTGTTGGCTCCCCCACCTCGGCTGGCCAAAAGATTCCAGCCCCCTCAGTGGAATAATATTTTGAAATAAAAGAGACTCCTGATGGAGTCTGTTTTAGATCTATCCTTAAAATGGGCAGTGGGGGAGGGAGAGACAGGATGAACTAATCTTATAGCTCAAGCCTGGAAGACATGTGACCTGCTGGTTCACGCTCCTTCCCCCCACACCTTGAGTACTCCACTTGAATCTGGAAGGGAAAGGCTCGCCCATCCCAGATTTTTTTTCAATGACAGTGTCTCTCCTGCAAGCAGTGGTGTCATAGTTTACAGTTCCTACATTTAGAGATAAAATGGTTTGTGATCCCAAAACAGCCAAATTAGTTACAATACTCCACATTCCATCCTCACAACCGATCCTCTATGAGGCCTATAGCACTTGAACTGGATTTACATAGCCACACCCCGGATTCCTTTCCCAGCCCAGCATGAGCTGTATTTATATATCAACAATGTATTAACTTGCAGGGCTACACAACTGAAGGAGTGTACTAACACCTAGGACTGCTCTCCCCTTTCAGTTGGCTGTATTGGAAGCAGTGGTTCAGACCCTGTTTACTTCTGCAGTGCAGACATACCCTGAGTGAGTAGGGGTAATACAGGGGGAGAAGCTCAAACCGACCAAAGGGTTGGCCAGGAGCTGGACATGAGTCTTGCAAGGCAGCAGTGACACCACAAGGGCCTGCCTTTTGCAGCACTTCATCTTATTGGTTGGGAGGCAGTGACCTCACGGTCCATGACATGACAGTGGGACGGGGTAATCTGAGAGTACACAGTACAGGGTGTTTGAGCTGCTCCCCACAAAAAGCGGTGAGACGGAGCCCTTGGCTGTGGGATCCACTCATGCCTGTTGTCAGGGTTAAATAAGATCTCCCCCAGGAGGTTGCCTGTTCCCTTCCCACCTTGCATTGGCTGGGAATCAAATCAAGCAAGGGGCAGCAAACGCCAGGCACTGTCATTGTCTGGGCCACAGATAAAGACCCTCTTGGAGCTGTGATCCCAGGAGGAGGCCCTGCAATCCATGCGGAGGAATGTGGACATTTATGGCCCAATGGTCTTACAAAGAAAGGCCACCTCCCTCCTACCCCCGCATCCTAGACCAAGTCAGAGCCAAGGTCAAGGAATTGCGGCAGGGGTATGTGAGGGAAGTACCCATTACTGTGCATGCTCTCGGAGAGGATGAAAAGTGGTGAGAGGAAGCCGCCAGCTGCAGGACCCCTTTGTGCCTGTTTTTTCAGGGTTAAAGTAAAAGCTCAGCAAAGAGCTTTGATGCTTCCTCCCCACATTTGCATTGGCTAGGAATCAAACCCAATTCAACCACTTAGAAGACAGCTATGCACACCACTATACCACCAATGCCTGTGACTATTATTGTGGGGGAAATTCACATCTGCCATGATACTAGCTGGAGGTGGGAGGGTGCCCATGCGGTTTGAGTAAAGCATAACTTCTTGGCTGTTTGGCTAAGATCAGGAGTGATGATGTTGGGGTAGTGGCTGCCCTGCACTATCCGTGGTGTGAGGAGCTGGGCGAGAGAGGAGTCCCAGAGGTTGTTGGGTGGGAGAGTATAGTTTCTCAGCCTTTGGGCTAAGCTCAAGAGCAACCAAGAGAGATGTTGGGAAGTGGCTTCTGGATACTCTGTATGGCCTGGGGATCCAGAATAAGAACTGTTCTCATGATTTTTGCCGTAAAGTGTTGTTTCTTGGTTTGGCTAAGATCGAGCACGTCTGCCTTTTGGAGAGCCATGTCACAGGCACAAGCCTCCAGAGACCCCTTCAGGGACACATCACAGGACCAAGCAAGGGGCAGCAAACACTGGGCACTGTCATGGTCTGGCCCTGAGATAAAGACCCTCTTGGAGCTGTGATCTGAGGAGGAGTCTCTGCAGGTCCAGCAGTCCAGGCGGAGGAATGCGGATATTTATGGCCGAATGGCTGTTGGCTTTGCAAAGAAAGGCGACCTCCCTCCTATCCTCGTATCCTAGACCAAGTCAGACCCAAGGTCAAGGAATTGCAGGAGGGGTTATGTGAGGGCCAGTGAGGGCAGCTCCCGTGCTGGGGAAGCACCACAGCACTGTGCATACTGTGAGGAACTAGATCAAAACTTGGGGGATGGGGAGCCCCTGTCTCCAGGGATAGGTGTGGAGTCTGGAACGGAGACAACTGGGCAGCAGCAGCAGTGGCAGCTTCAGGATGACAATACTGATGACCTGTGGCTCCAGGACGAGGAGGAGGATTCCAGAAGCATCGTGACCTTCACCCTGGAGCCAGTCCCCCAGGCACAGGAGGACTCCCAAACATCTTCAGGCAGCGGGGAGGGAACATCAGGTGAGTGCTGTGAGGTTGCAATACACAGGACATGTCTACACTTGCACCCTCTTTCAACAGAGGGATGCAAATGTAGACATTCGAAATTGTAAATGAAACCGGGATTTAAATATCCCATGCTACATTTGCATAATCGCGTCCGGGCGCTATTTCGAAATATTTTATTTTGAAATAAAAAACACTGTTTAGATGCAGTTATTTTGGAAGAAAACCCTTCTTCCGCAATAACCCTTAAACACTACCCTATGGTTTGGACCTAACAGCAGTGTCAGCATTTGCTAGTCAGGGATCTGGACAGCACGTGTGCAGAGGGAGATGGCAACTGTAGAACACCCCTGCCAAATGTTCCAATGTCTCACAGAAGAAAAGAAAACAAAAGAGGCCAATGCAAACAGCCCCATGGTTCAAATCCTGCTCACAGCAAGGCCTGTGTTTTGGCCACACCCCTAACCAAGGCAACAAGCTGTACAACCCCTGAAACACTCTCCCCATCCTCAGTCCATCCCTTTCTACACATTTCCTAGAGAGACACCTGGCATGGTGCCTCATTATGGGTCCCTGAGCTCTCAGGCAAACTCTCACTCCTGCAGCCTCTGCCCCTTGCCGAGTACCCCATGGCTCAGCCCTACCCCTGAGGGCTGCCCTGCTCTAGATAGGAGTTGAGAGGATGGAGCGTCTGGGCCTGCCCCCAAAGGTCCATCCATGAAGGGCAGAAACATGGGGGATATGAGGTGGGTCACCCCTCCCCAGGCACACAGCCCCTTACCCCCACACCCTGTGTTGGGAGCAAAGGGTCTAGAGAAGTATGGTGTGTGTGCGTGTGGGGTGCGGGTCTTGCTCCCTGCTCTTGTTCTGCCTCTTCCCCCAGGCCTTGGCCAAAGAATATTTGTCCAAGTTTATGTACAGAAAAAAAATGACGTAAGTGTGTTTCTGTGGGGTAATGGTTATTGTGTTTGCTTAATATGCAAAAGGCTCAAAGTCAGGCAGAAACAGGGTCGGGGGGTCTGCTCTTATTGCAACTCCCCTTGATGCCCAGGTAAGCACAGCTCCTGCTGCTTGGCCTGTGCCCAACTCCCAGGCTGACTGGCCAAGGAACAACAGGAGCCCTGTCCTAGGAAAGGAGGGGCCAGTGTGTGTGAGGGTGTTGCCCAGACAGGCAGCCCCAGGCTGGAAGGACAGAGCTGCCCGACATCTCTAGCGCTCCTGAGGCCCAGGGGATCCCAGCATAGACACAAGAGCAGCAGCCTAGGCCAATGGCCCCAGGTTTGCAGGGCCCGTCCCTGGCTCCCTGCTCAGACTGGCCAGGGGGGCACATTGGTGCTAACAACAT
>JANRFK010000270.1:2942583-2955139 GCA_030068395.1 Apalone spinifera | reverse complement strand
GAATGGGGCCAAGTAACAAATCAGGCTGAGGGGGGCAGGCAAAGCTCATCTTGCATTACAAGGCTACTGGCAACAGCTTCTCTCTGGTCCACTGCTGCGGAGAAAAGTGCCGAGAGAGACATGGTGGGACCAAAACAAGCACTGCAGTTACAGAAGCAGCTCAGTGGGGTGATTGTCAGACTGTAGAGCTAATGGTCTCAGGTTCAATCCCAGGCTTTGACAGGAAATCTTAGTCTCCATGGCTGAGCACTTAGAATACTAGGGCTGGAAGGGACCTTGAGAGATCATCAAGTCCAGTCCCCTGCACTCATGGCAGGACTAAGTACTGTCTAGACCATCCCTGTTAGACATTTATCTAACCTATTCTTAAATATCTCCAGAGATGGCGATTCCACAACCTCCCTGGGCAATTTATTCCAGTATCTGACCACCCTGACAGTTAGGAAATTTGTTTGGCTCCTCTTGTGGAGAGCCTTGCTGTGCTCCCTGCAAGGTCCTTACCTGCCCTGCTGCTCCACCTAGCAGCTGTCAAGCCCTGCCTCAGCCAGTGGAGGGAAAAGAAGCTCCCCTTAGAGCTGGGGTCAAACCAGCCATGTAGGGACACGTGGGGCTATGTCTACCCTGCCTGCTGTCTTGTGCAAAAAAAAAAAAAAAAAAAAAAAAAAAAAAAAAAAAAAAGCAAGTGAGGGAAAGCATGGAATATTTCTGAGTTTTTGTGCAAAAAGGAACAGTTTAGATGGCTCCTTTTTGTGCAAAAGCCTCTTGCGCAAAAACCGAGCATCATTAATTATGGAAATGAAGCACAGCAATATTGCACACTTTGCTTTATCTGAATTTTTTTTGCACAAGAGGGGACAGTGTAGACTTAGCCTTGCTGAGCAACTGCTCCAATCCTCTGCTCTGTAAGCTGAGTAAGGAAGAGCCTTTTGGGGCTGCTGCTTTGTCCAGCTGTCTCTGTCCACGAATGCAGAAACAGACTCCTGGAATCACCTTCTGCCCAGACTCACCCTCTTGGGAACAGCTGGTTACAGAAGGTGAGGACAGAGGGTCGGTGCCCATCTGCGAGTAGCTCCTGGAGTCAGTGGCAGGGCAGGTTCTCACTGCAGCCTGGCCCAGGCTGCTGCTTCTGAACAGCCCTGGCTGGAATGTGCTAGTCTCAGTCCTGTCTGAGCCCTGAGTACTAAGAGAAGAGGCAAATGCAAACAGCCCCCTGGCAGTGAGGGAGTCAGCACGTCGGTGGGCGGGGCAGGGAGCTGGGGACACAGCTGGGCAACCTTGGCTCATTCAATGAATCCCTCCCTGTCCCTGTCTGTACAGCAGAGACAGAAACACACACTCACAGGCCCCACAGGAGGGGGCTGGTTTGATGCTTCACTCCATGACCCAGCAAGGAGCCCCCAAACTCTCCCTGTGCTCTGGAAGCCAGGTTTGCTGTATGAATTCTGTGGGGCAGGTGACATCAGGCCCACGCACTAGCATTATTTACCAGTTTTCCTGGCCCTGGGGTGCTGCTAAACTCACAGTGTGATGGCCGAGTGGTTAACATGTTAGATTAAAAATCCAATAGGGTTTCCCTGTGCAAGTTCAAGTCATAAGAACAATGGCCGTATGGGGTCAGACCAAAGGTCCATCTAGCCCAGTAGCCTATCTGCCAACAGTGGCCAGCACCAGGTGCCCCAGAGGGGGTGGACCGAAAACAATGATCAAGTGATTTGTCTTGTATCATCCATCCCCAGCCTCTGACAAACAGAGGCCAGGGACAACATTCCTACCCCCTGGCTAATAGCCTTTTATGGACTTAACCTCCATGAATTTATCTAGCTTCTATTTAAACTCTGTTATAGTAATAGCCTTCACAGCCTCCTCCGGCAAGGAGTTCCACAGGTTGACTATGCACTGTGTGAAGAAGAACTTTCGCTTATTAGTTTTAAACCTGCTACCCATTAATTTCACTTGGTGTCCTCTAGTTCTTCTATTATGGGAACTAATAAATAACTTTTCTTTATTCACCCTCTCCACACCACTCATGATTTTATATACCTCTATCATATCCCCCCTCAGTCTCCTCTTTTCCAAACTAAAAAGTCCCAGTTGCTTTAGCCTCTCTTCATACGGGACCTATTCCAAACTCTTAATCATTTTAGTTGCCCTTTTCTGAACCTTTTCCAAGGCCAGAATATCTTTTTTTGAGGTTAGGAGACCACATCTGTACACAGTACTTAAGATGTGGGCGTACCATAGTTTTATACAGGGGTAGTAAGATATTCTGGGTCTTATTTTCTATCCCTTTCTTACTAATTCCTAACATTCTATTTGCCTTTTTGACTGCCGCACAATGTGTGGACGTTTTCAGAGAACTATCCACGATAACTCCAAGATCTCTTTCCTGATTTGTCGTAGCCAAATTAGCCCCCATCATACTATATGTATAGTTGGGGTTATTTTTCCCGATGTGCACTACTTCACACTTATGCACATTAAACTTCATTTGCCATTTTGTTGCCCAATCACTCAGTTTGGAGCTCCTCACAGGCTGCTTCTGTCTTGACTATCTTGAACAGTTTAGTATCATCCCCAAACTTTATCACCTCACTGCTTACACCTTTCTCCAGATCATTTCTGAATAAGTTGAATAGGATTGGTCCTAGGACTGACCCTTGGGGAACACCACTAGTTACACCTCTCCCTTCTGAAAATGTACTATTTATTCCTATCCTTTGTATCCTGTCTTTTAACCAGTTCTCAATCCATGAAAGGACCTTCCCTCTTATCCCATGGCCATGTAATTTACACAAGAGCCTTTGGTGAGGGACCTTGTCAAAGGCCTTCTGAAAATCTAAGTATACTATATCTACTGGATCCCCCTTGTCCACATGTTTATTAATCCCTTCAAAGAACTCAAATAGATTAGTAAGACATTATTTCCCTTTAGAGAAACCAAGTTGACTTTTGCCCAACAAATTATGTTCTTCTACGTGCCTAACAATTTTATTCTTAACTATTGTTTCGACTAATTTTCCCGGTACCAACATTAGATTTACCAGTCTGTAATTGCCGGGATCACCTCTAGAACCCTTTTTAAATATTGGTGTCATGTTAGCTATCTTCCAGTCAGTAGGTACGGAAGCCAATTTAAAGGATAGATTACAAACCACAGTTAACAGTTCTGCAAATTCCCATTTGAGTTCTTTTAGAACCCTTGGGTGAATGCCATCCGGTTCCAGTGATTTGTTCACGTTAAGTTTTTCTATTTGTTCCAAAACCTCCTCTAATGACACTTCAATCCAGGACAGTTCCTCCGATTCATCGTCCACAAAGGATGGTGCAGGTTTGGGAATCTCCCCTACATACTCAGCCATGAAGACTGATGCAAAGAAATCATTTAGCTTCTCTGCAATGGCTTTATCGTCCTTGATTGCTCCTTTTATATCTTGATTGTCTAGGGAACCCACTGTTTTTTTAGCACGTTTCCTGACCTGTTCAAGGATCAGGACCGGATATCCCGGGTCCAAGAGTACTTGGGCCATGTGGCTGAAAATGTCTGTGTTGCAGCAATGGGCACGGCGGTTGTGGAGGGCTTCCTTCTCGGCCAACAGGCCCAGACTAGCACCTCAGGCCCAGACTAGCAAGGGGCACAATGCTTGGTCTGGGCCTGCTGGGAGCACTGGGGTGGCTGCTGGAAGGAGGGTGTAGGATCTTGGGGTGCCTGTGGAGCAGACATATCTGGGGGGCTCCTGGGTGCAGTAGGGCAGAGCTGCGCGGTAGAGCTGCTGCCTGAGTTGCTGCTGCCACACAGCATCTGCAGGCTGTGTGGTTTTCAGGGGGGTTCCAGCAACCAGGAAGTAAGGAGCTGTGAGTGCGAGTACAGCGCGTCCAACTGGCCATTTGTGTTTTTTCCTGGGAGGCCAGTTCTTGCGCAAGCAGCCCTGTTTTCCAACACTGTACTGTAAATTTACTTGCACAAGAACACACGGGCAGTGTAGACACTCGGCAAGTTCTTGCACAAGACCAGCCATTTTTGCGCAAGAAGCCTGCAATGTAGACACAGCCTTAGGTTACAGCTATACTGTATCCTTCTTGTGGAAAAGCTTATGCATGGCATGGAATATGTGGCATGGAATATTGCCACACTTCATTTGCATAATTAATGAGGTACTGCTTTTGCAGAAAAAGAAGCTGGGTAGACACCCACTAGCATGCTGCTACTATCCCCTCCCCAGACACCTACCAGACTCCTATCCCCAGCTTGCTCCTGTACCCTACCTCCCACCCAGATTCTGCACCCCTATCCCACTCACTGGCAGCTCTATCCTGCACGCTGGACCCCTCCCTCATTTTTGGCCCCACCCCAGAGCTTAGGGGTCCCCCACAAAATCCACTAACCCCAGAAGGGTTAATCTGGCCTAAAGCCTTGAACTTCAGTCCTCTCTCCCCTTCACCCCATGGGGCTGGAGTGCCAGGGGAGTAAGGTGTCTCTGTTGGGGGCCACATAAGTGAGGGTTGAAGGTTTCTGGAGGGGTTGTTTTTTTGATCCTCACTAGTGTGGTCCCCAGCTGATTTTTCTGTGAGTCAGCAGCCCCGACCCAAAAAAGTCCCCCCCCCCCCATAAATAAAGACAATGCTGAAACCTTTTCTGTTGGACATATTTTAGTTTGTTTAAAAATGAAGCCTGGCCAAGAAGCCCCCAGTTGGGGCCCAGCCCCCACCAGGCTGCAGTATCATAACACTCCTGCACACACACACCACCACCGCAATCCTGATCATCATACACCTGAACCCCCCTTACACCCATCTACTTGTGCAAACTCACATCTTGTCCACTGCTATACCACTCCTGCACCACACACCTATCCCAAATCTGTGCCAAGCCCCTCATACACAACCCAGGCTCCTGAATCCCCTCATCTCCAGGACCCATCATCAAATTGGCAGAAGACACCCTGAATATATGCATAAAACTGGATTTGACCAGTTATGATGTAAGCTTCAAAGAAATGTGTGAAAAGATGCAGAAATCCCATTAAATAGTCTGTATGTTTAATTTATGCTATTAATAATCACCATGTCAATTATCAATAATATTTAGTTATATACTTTCAGTCATGCAAACAGGCATTTTTATATGGCTCTTTGTAGATCCCTTGTTCTGAGTTTTGATGAGATTTGAAAAGGTTGCTGACCCCTGCTCTAACAGAAATGTTTTACCCACCAGGCCCTACCCAGGGATTTCTGTGTGGGGCGGGGTGTAAATGTGAGCTGCAAACATGTGACAGCATCCCCCTCCCTCCATGGTCCTCCAAGTAAATGGGGAAATCAGCTCCAGCTTTCCCCCAGTCCACCAGAACACGGGGGAGGAAGGCTTGGGCAGTGCACCTCTCCTGCTTTCCTGACTGGCTGCGGCAAACTTATTTGCGGGACCATGGGGGGAGGGGAGGAAGAGGGGGAGAGGGCTTTTGCAGCCTTCTCTCCCTCCCTGTATACAGGCCAGAGGTTTCTTCCCTGAGGAATTTCCTGATGAAGAACCTGTGTGGATGCTCTGATGTCTAGTCAGGTGTAAGGTGAGCCGAAAGCTTTTCCCACACACACTGCATTTATACAGGCTCTCTTATGTGCAGTTTCTGATGGATAATAAGGTGTGAAGTCCAACTGAAGCTTGCCCCACAATCCAAGCACTTATATGGCTTCTCTTTTTCTGTGGGTTCTCTCGTGTTCAATGAGGGCAGATTGCCAAGTGAAATCTTTCCCACATTTACAGCATTTATACGGCCTCTCTCCTGTGTGGGCTCTCTCGTGTCTCATGAGGATTGTTTGACTAGTGAAACATTTCCCACATGCATAGCATTTATATGGTTTCTCTCCCGTGTTGGTTCTCTAATGGACAGTAAGGGCTGATTGTACAGTGAAACCTTTCCCACATTCATGGCATTTATCTGGTTTTTGTTTTGTGTGGGTTCTCTCATGGACAGCAAGGGCTGATCGCTTGATGAAACCTTTCCCACATTCATGGCATTTATGTGGTCTCTCTCCTGTGTGCAGTCTCTGATGGACAGTAAGGTTGGAGCTCTGACTGAAGCTTTCCTCACACTCAGAGCACTTGTATGGTTTCTCTCCTGTGTGGGTTCTCTCATGTCTAATGAGTTTTGAATGCCAAGTGAAACTTTTCCCACACTCGTGACATTTATATGGTCTCTCTCCTGTGTGGATTCTCTCATGTATAAAAAGGTATGAACTCTGACTGACGCTTTTCCCGCATTCCAAGTATCTATATGGCCTCTCTCCAGTGTGGGTTTGCTGATGTCTACTAAGGTGTGATCTCGAAGAGAAGCTTTTCCCACACTCAAAGCATTTATGAGATTTCTCTCCCCTGTGGACAATCTCACATTCAATTCGGGATGACAGATCAATCAAACTTTTTCCACACTCCAGACACTTGCAGAGTCTCTCTTCTGTGTGCCCCCTCTGGGGCAGAATGAGGCCTGACTCCTCACTTAATCTTTTCCCATAGTCTGAGCATGCACAAGGTTTCTTTCCATTGTGATTTGCCTGCTGGGCTGGTGTTTCCTTGGGATCACTGGATCCTCTCCCACATTCACTGGATTCCTCCATTTTCCTGCTTGAATTGTTTTCCAGATGTCTCTCTACCCTGTGTTGATTTCCCCAGGCTTCCCTTTGTTCTACACATTGGGAAAAATACTGTGATTCTACAGTGCCAGAACCTTCCTGAGGTTGATTCTCCTCCTTGTTCTCCCTCTCTGTCCTATCACCTGCTGGGAGAGAGAATGCAGGCAGGAGTCACTGTCTGTGCTGGGAAGAAAGAATGCACGGGGAATGGCAGAGACAGAAAGCACAACACAATAATAGTTTGAGAGACTGAGACATTGGATTCTGCCTCCACATCCCATCCAAACATTTCCAGGGAAGGAAACTCCTGACAGCTAACAGGATGACTGGGGAGTTGTGACAGGTATTTGCTAGGATGATACCTGCAGCCCTACCAAGGAGATATGGGGTGAAATTGAGGACTCTTGCTCACTGCTCATTTTTGGGAGTCCCAGCTTTTTTCTGCATTTGCCGGATGGTTTCTATGTCAGTTTCCCTGACTCCTCACCTGTGCGGGTGACTCTCAGGATCTCCATTTCTTTGGAGGACCAGAAATCTGGGACCCACAGCTCCTCCCCTCGTTCCAGCTGGGCAACCAAGTCAGGTTTGAGAATGGAGAATCCTGCACAGAGGTAAAAATCAGACAAGGTGAAGGCACATGCAGTCTGGGCAGAGTGTGTGTCACAAGGAATATTCCCTGAGCACAATCTGATCCTACATGGGGCTGGGGTAACTAATACATCCTGAGAGCAGAAGATTTCAGGGGCAGAACAGAGTGGGGGATGTGACAAATTCAGGAATGTAATCACTCTATTCACTGTGTTATTTGATTTCTACTGTCCTGTAGTAACCCGATGTGTGCTCTTCAGCTTTCCTGGGCACTGCACCACAATCTAGATGGGGATGGGAATTTGGGTGTGACTGAGGGAAGATGCACAGAACAGCACATTCACAATAGCCCAGGCTCATGGTCACCTGAACCTTCTTTCCCTGAGAGGGGGCACGGAGGGGACAGTCTTTCATCCAAGAGCCAGGATTATTGTGGCAGATACTCCTGACCTTGGGGACAGAGGCAATAAATGACTCGGAACCAAACCCAGCTGCTCCAAAGCCCACCCAGCTCCTGTTGCCCAAGGGGACAAGAATCCTTACTCAGCCAGTTCACAGCCTCATAATTTTCCCGCATCACATCCCTGTAGCGGGCTCTCTGGCCCGGGTCCAGCAGAGCCCATTCCTCCGCAGAGAAATACACAGCCACCTCCTCGAAGCTCACCGGTTCCACCACAGCCATTTCTTGTCCCTGGCTCTGCAGGCCGGGGGCTGAGCTGGAGACAGACATGGGTGTCCTGCAGCCTGGCAGGGTAAGAAGGGGAATTGGAGACAATTCAGAAGAGGCTTTAATCCTTTCCACGCCCTCATTCTCCCCAGACTCTGTCCCTGGTGTCACACGTGCTAGATTCTGCCATTATGGGCAAAAGTTTTAGTTTAGATATTCCATAAACAGCAGTTAGATCCTAAATCCATAGTCACTTCTCTCTGTACCTGGCTTGAGTTACAACATTACTGCATCTGCAACAATGGGATTTAGTTTTCAGCACCCAATGTTTCTGATAACAAGCCACATATTCATCTGCCTGAACATGGACATAGGTTAGATGTAGGCTGCTGTATTTAAAACCCTTAGTCTTCATTCATGGATTTGCAGCACCAACTTTGCTCTCTCATCTGACAGAGACGATATAAATCCTTTCCACAACAGAGTCGGTGAAGTTAACACTACCATTCAGATGCTTATTAAACGCATGTGCTGAGTGTTTGCAGGATGCGATCTTAAGATTCATGGGATCAGAAGATATCCTTAGTCATGCAGTCTGATCCCCTCTGTGGCACAAGCCATTACACTCAGTCCAGTTACCCAGGCACAAAGCTCTGTTTCCTCAAAGTGTATTTTCTAGAAAGTCCCCCAGTGATTTGAAGACATTGAGATGGAGACTCTGCCAGTTGTTTGCTCATTTGTTTCAGCAGCTAATCCTCTTCCCTATCAAACATTTGTGCCTCTTTTCTAGCCTGAAATAGGCTGGCTTCAGCCTTCACTTATTGGCTCTCACTGAGCCTTATCCACTCGACAGAGTGGCCAATTCATTTTGATGGGGGGCCAAATGCAAAGTGACCGAGAACTGCACTCTTCCATGACATTAATGCAGGAAATGCAGGGCTTGGGATGGACGTTGGGAGAAGGAGAAAGTTTGGAGTAAGGGTTTGGGATACAAGACAGATAGAGGGGTCTAGGAGGGAGTTTGGGTGAAGGAGGCAGGCTGTGATCTAGGACACTGGATTAACCAACTATTCATTATCTAAATTAAAGTTACTTTAAATATCTAAGTGGCTGAGTGGACAAATAAGGGGCTGAAGAATGTAGAGGCATTGGAGAGGGTCCAGCAAAGGGCAACCAAAATGATTGGAGCATATGACCTACGAGGAGAGGCTGAGGGAGTTGGGTCTGTTTAGTCTGCAGAAGAGAAGAGTGAGGGGGGATTTGATAGCAGCCTTCAACTTGTTCCACAGAGGTGGGAGGTTCCAAAGAGGATGGTGAAAGGCTGTTCACAGTAGTGACAAATGTGAGAACAAGGAGCAATGGTCTCAAGTTGTGGTGGGAGAGGTCCAGGTTGGATATTAGGAAAAACTATTTCACTAGGAGGGTAGTGAAGCACTGGAATGGGTTACCTAGGGAAGTAGTGGTGTCTCTATCCCTAGAGATTTTTAAGTCTCGGCTTGACAAAGCCCTGGCTAGGTTGATTTAGTTGTGATTGGTCCTGCCTAGAGCGGGGGGCTGGACTTGATGACCTTCTGAGGTCTCTTCCAGCTCTATGATTCAGGCTCGTGGTTTCCTTCTTCCCAACACTCCTCCCGAATCAGCCTTTTCCTGTACCAGCAGTTCCATGGGGGGGGCCAGGAGAGGCCTCTTCTATGTCCGAGACGGACCTAGGAAAATGTGAGCAAGGGCTATGAAAACGCACCACTGGGAGTTGAAGCCCAAGATCTCTTGTTTATGAGGCATGTGCTTTAGCCAGCTAAGCTATGGTGCCTGCCACAAGTGCCCCTTTAATACAATGAAGTTTACCAGTTAGTTCTCTTGAAATAACCGCATCTTAACAGCGTCTTTTATTTCGAAATAGCACTAGTTTGAAATAGCGCCATAACATGAATATGCAAATGAAGCGTGGGATATTTAAATCCCAGCTTCATTTACTAGTTTGAATGTCTCCATTTGCATCCCTCTCTCTAAAGAGGGCGTAAGTGTAGACATGACCGAACTGCCTTGTGGGCACCATGGGAAGCAGCAAGAAGAGAAGTCCCTGTGTTTCTGCCTGGTTGCGAACCAGGAACTTTTCATGTGTTAGGCTAAACCATGGTGCCCACCCACAAAATTGCTTCAAAACTCTTCTACTGTATGGTCCCAGACAACACCTTTGAATCCCAAAGTGAAGCTATATCCCATTTCCCTCCTGCCTTCCAACCCTGGCGGTGTCTGGCTCCCGGGGCACAAAAAGCTACAGCTCAGTGGGCAGGGGGCTTTGGTTTCCTTGACCATGGGATGCTGTTGCAGGAAGGGCTGCTCAGCAGGGATGGGCTTCACCTGTCAAAGACGGGAAGAATATTTGGATGCAGACTGGCTAACCTAGTGAGGAGGCTTTAAACTAGGTTTGATGGGGGCAGGTGCCCAAAGCCCACAGGTAAGTGAACAACATGGCTACCTGGGAGATGGGGCAGAAATGGGAGAGAGCACAGGTTTAACAGCAGAGATAAAGGAGGGATGAGGGACCATTGGGAAGCAAAATCTAATCTGTCTTAGACGCTGGTATAGATACACAGTTCTATGGCTAATAAGCAGGGAGATGTTGGTATCACAGGGACTTGGTGGGATAATACACGACTGGAATTTTGGCACAGAAGGGTACAGCTTGCTCCGAAAAGGTAGGCAGGGAAAAAGGGAGGAGGTGTTTCCTTAGATATGAAACATGCAAATGCTTGGCCTGAGGTGGAGATGGACACAGGAGACAGACTTGTCGGGAGTCTCTGGGTTAGGTTAAAAGGGGTAAAACCCAAGGGTAATGTCACACTAGGTGTCTATTACAGACACCTCTTCAGGCAGATGAGGTGCATGAGGCTTTTTAAACAATTAAAAAATCATCCAAAGCGCAGCTGGTTTCTCACACACTCAGCCTCACCCACAGCTGACAGACAGTTTGCAGTGAGCTGAAAAGAAACAGAAGAGGGGAAACTGCTGCCTGGCAGACCCAAGTCTTGGGATTTTTCTGTGTCCAGATGTGCTAAGCAGCTAGCAGCCAAGCTCCCAAGTGCTGGTCTGTTCCTTCCCTCCCCAGGCAGACGACTCCCCTTCTACGGGTTACAGACTGGACTTTGCCTTCCTGACTTTTAGCCAGGGAACTGTTCCACGTGAGGCAAACGTGACACCCACTGCCCTGCGGAAACCAGCTCATTGCCTTTTTGGAAGAGGGAAGGAGCCCCTGGAAGCACTTAGCTCCTGGCTGGCTCTGCCTGTGAAAAAGAGGAAAGAACAAATCTCTACCACTGGAGAATGTAGGAATTGATCTCACCACCTTTTACATGCAAAGCAAGTGCTTTACCAGTCAAACTAATTCTGCTGTTTGTGAATAGCTTTCCTGCCCCACCCACCTTGTTCCAGAGCCCACAATGTCCCTTCTGATAAACCCTCACATAAAACTTAGCAAATATCCAGAAAAGTTGCGGTTCCTCTCACATCACCTAATATACCACCTTGTTAGTCTTTAAAGTGCTGCATAGTCCTGTCTTTTGTTTCAGTTCCAATTAGCCAGTCTTCCCTAGAACCCAGAACATCGACTGCAGCAGAGTCGCTCGTATGCCTAGTGTAGACACGGCCTTTGAGTGTCAGAAAACCAGCCCCGGTACACAGTCCTTGCTAGGACCAGACACAGTCTGGGGTCAATGAGGGTCCGTCCTACCTGAGATGTGTGTTACACAAAAGCCTCCTGTTCCCTGGCCAGTTCCCAGTACTGGCTACAGACATAGCAATATTTGGTGCATTGGCTGCTATCCCTGCACCTTCAGTTCATCCGCCTCCTGGAGAGGCAGCAGCTCTGTGAGGGGAGAAGCGCAGTGGGGGAGGGGGCAGTGTTCAAGCCGGGGCATTTCCCTACATGCGTAAAAACCATAACTGCTGGGCCAGTGCGCTGGCATCCCTCATGTTTGGAGCATCCCGCCAGGGAAAAAATGAAACTGCATCAGGAGATAAGGGGTCAGGGTCTGTCCCCAATCCGGCAGGAGCTATAGGGCATGGGGTAACTCTTCTTCTCCCCAGCAGGAAATACCAGACCAGGAGTCCCTCCATCCCTCCTCTGGAGTAGCTATGGGGCCAGGGTCCCTCCACCCCTCGCCAGCAGGAGCTATGGAGCCAGAGGACCCTCCACCCCCCCAGCAGGAGCCAACAGGTGCCATGGGGGCTCACACACAAACAGATGCACACGCCTTCAATATTGGCACCCAGGACAAAACTCGCTCCACTCCTGGAACAGGAACAGTGACTAGCAGTGAGGCCCCTCCCTGGCAGCACCGTGTCTGTAAGACGGTGTCTTCTCAGCATGGTGCCTCCTGAATGCTGGGAGGAGCTGCTAAGTCTGAGGGGCTGCAGTTTCCTGGAGAGAGGGACTGGTGCCAGTGGCTGCAGGAAAACCCTTCTGCTGGGTCTGTGGCTCAGCTGCACAAAGGAAGATACAAGACCCCTGGTGGGGTCTTTGCTGGATGAACATGTCTGAGGAAAGAAGCTGAAAATGCAATAGACACATAAAAGGGGCACAAGGGACAGTTTGAGTCATAGACATGGCAGGTGGCACATCACAGTCAGGGACCTTATCCACTCACAGAGCTTCACAGCTTCTCCACACCCCCAAACCCC
>JANRFK010000270.1:2852214-2869972 GCA_030068395.1 Apalone spinifera | reverse complement strand
CTGCAGGGGGGAAATGCTGGGGATGTGATGAGGGTCACCCCTCCCCAGGCACATACACCCACCCCCAGTATTGGGAGCAAAGGTCTAGAGAAGTAGCATGTATGTGTGTGAGGGGGGCTCGTTCCCTGCTCTTGCTTGGCCTCTTTCCCCGAGGCCTTGGCCAAAGAATTAGTAACCGAATATTTGTCCAAGTTTAACTGTAGCAGAAGACACACATAAGTATGTTCCTGTGTCAAAGTTTAACTATAGCACAAGACCAGCATAAATGGTTATCATGTTTATCTAACATGCAAAAGATCCCTGGTTCAAAGTCAGGCTCTTATAGCCACTCCCCTTCGTGCCCAGGTAAGCGCAGCTCCTGCTGCCCGGCCTGTACCTGGGATGAGCTCAACTCCCATGAAATTAATGAGTAGCAGATTTTAAACTAATAAAAGAAAGTTCTTCTTCACATAGGCTACATTGGCAAGATTTTGCCACCTCTCTACACTGGCCGCGAGTACTTGCGCAAGAACACTGATGTTCTAATGTATAAAATCAGTGCTTCTTGCGCAAATACTCTGACGCTCCCACTCAGGGATAAGCCCTCTTGTGCAACCGGTCTTGCTCAAAAGGCCAGTGTAGACAGGCAACATCAATTTCTTGCGCAAGAAAGCCCTATGGCTAAAATGGCCATCAGAGCTTTCTTGCGCAAGAGAGCATCTACACTGGCACGGATGCTTTTGTGCAAAAGCACATCTCTTGCGCAAAAGCACGTGCCAGTGTAGACGCTTTCTTGTGCAAATGCTTTAACACAAAAACTCTTGCGTTAAAAGTAGTTGCACAAAATCATGCCAGGAGGGCTCACTCCTGAGCGGGAGCGTCAAAGTATTTGTGCAAGAAGAACTGATTTCTTACATTAGAATGTCAGCGCTCTTGTGCAAATTCTCGCGACCAGCGTAGACAGGAGGCAAGTTTTGGTGCAAAAGCAGTTGCTTCTGCACAAGGCCACGCCACAGTGGACACAGCCCAGAATCAGGATGAGAGTAATATATGTAAAACTTGGAATTCAAGAAAAACAAGGACAGGGTGATAAAGTGAAATCCCTGTTCTTCTTTATTTCAAAACTAATTTTGAACTTTTTGACAGTAGCCAACCACTCAGCCTGTGCTCTCTTCCTCCAGCTTCCCAACAGTAAAGAAGGAACAATCATCAATAGCAGACAGCAATGACATTAAAACAACACTATCTGCTTGCTTCATGTTCAGAAAAAGAACACTCTCACTCATCCTCATGGTTAGCGAGACCAATCACTTTCAGCTACATTTCTCGCATTACAAACTATAGAAATGATCCCTAAAAGTACAATTATAGCAGAGCCCTGCTCACTACACACCCACACTCATGTGCATTCACTTTTTCCTCATGAGGAATGTTTTCACACAACACTTAGAAAACTAAAGAACAGAAATAATCTCAGCAAAGTGCTTGTCCCATTCAAACACACTCCACCAGATTTAGAAATCTGCATATTAGAATATGCTCCCTGTCCCTGTTTACAGAAATATGCCCCCTGATTAGCATGTGCAGCACCTGACAGCCAATCAAAATCTCTTGCTGTTTCTTCCTGAAACTGCAGTTCCTGGGACTCCTTTAAGTCAGTAGTAACAAACTGCCAATCTGCAGACCAGCAAGGGTCCAAGAACCCCTGCCTGCCAGGCAGAGGTGGAAAGTAACTAAGTGGAAATACTTGATTACACTACTCAAGACCTTTTTTGGGTATTTGTACTTTACTCAAGTCATTTGTTTTTGGCACACTTTGACTTTTAATCAAGTTGGGTTTTTTAGACAATATTGTACTTTTTACTCCACTCCCATTTCCAGAAGCGCTGGGTTACTCATGACTTGCATCATTCTGCTTTTCTAAGGCACAGTTGCATGTGCCAGCACCCAATCATCCAAAAAATAGCCAATCCACAAGCACGATGCCCCTGCCAAGAAAGAAGCCTTTTAATAGCCCCATCAATACCTTTTCCTTCAAACCCAGTATCCCTGCAGGCCCTGCCAGCCTGAGACCTGAGCGAACAGGGTGGCTGCCCAGGGCTCCGTGCTGAGGGGGGAGATATGAGCAGTCTCATGTGGCCTTACCTGGGGCAGCCAGCTAAACAGGAGGGAAACCCAGCAGCAAAGGTCAGGGAGGGCAGAGGCACTTACTTGTGCCAGGTGAATCCTCTGCTCTGGTGGGAGCAGCAGCAGGGTGGGTGGGTACCTGGAGTAGGGGCTCCCCATTCTCCCTGGGACAGAGGCCCCTGTAGAAACCCTGTAGGGAGAGGTGGGGCAGACTGTGCTGGAAAAGGCTGGGGGTGAGTGGGGTGGGGATTGAAGAATAGGATCCAAATGCCTGATGCTGAAATTCCCCCTCAGTCTGGAGTTTCACACCCTGATGGATCAGAATAAAGTGTCTCAAAGGAGCTACAGCCCCACTGCCCAGCCTAGGGATGGCTCAGCCAGTGGGTTAGAAGCACCGGGACACAGAGAGGCTCAGGAGCTGCTCAGAGACAACCAGCCTATCTCTACACTCGCAGCTTCTTGCCCAAATACGGCCGTTTTGCGCAAGAATCTGCAGAGCGTCCACACTGCCCGCCCACTCTTGTGCAAGGAAATGTACAGTACGGCGTGGTAAGAGAGGGTTCCTTGCACAAGAGCTACGCTCTTTTTTGACAGGTGTAAGCCCTCTTGCGCAGGAGCTCTTGCGCAAGCGGGCAGTGTGGATGCTCGGCAGGGATTTCTTGCGCAAGAAAGCCCTATGGCTAAAATGGCCATTAGAGCTTTTTTGCGCAAGAGAGCGTCCACACTGCCAGGGGCGCTCTTGTGCAAAAGCACAGCTCGCACATGTCAGTGTGGACGTTTTCTTGCGCAAGACTTCTTGCACAAGATGTTCTTGCGCAAGAAGCTGCGAGTGTAGACATAGCCCCACTGGTGAGAAGCAGAACAATTCCCCGAATAGACAATTGGTTCTGGCTCATTTGCTGGGACTTAAGAAGAACAACAAAGTGCTGAGTCTTCTCCCTATGACTTCCTCCCAGCTCAGCCAATCAGAACTAGGACTAGAACTGGAAGGCTATGTCTACACTGGTGGGCTGTGTCTCCACTGGCGGGTTATTGCGCAAGAAGGGCCACATTGCTCACTCGCTCTTGCGCAAGAAGTTTTACAGTAAAGCGTGGTAAGAGAGGGTGTCTTGTGCAAGAGCTCTGCTCTTTTCTACCAGGTGTAAGTCTTCTTGCACAAAAGCTCTTGCATAAGAGGGCAGTGTGGACCCGGGACAGGGGTTTCTTGGCCATCAGAGCTATCTCTTACCTGCCTCTGCAAAGGGCAGGGACTGGGCTGGGGGCACTGCCCTGGGAGAGGTTCCTATATTGCACCAGCCCTGCGGGAGATTCCCCCTCTTGGCAGGTGGCACTGGGGGAGCTCTGAGACTCCAGGGCAAAGGCCTCCAGCACTCCAGACCCCATGGAGTAGCATTGTGGCCAGGGCCTAAGCTTGCCCTCAGGGCTTTCTGTGGTGCCAGGCAGGGGAGGGATGCCAGGCCCAGGCCAGTGGGAGAAGGGGCAGCGCCTGCCAGGGAAGCAAGGGGAGCTGCAGAGAGCGAGATGCGGCGTTTCTGCCTGGTTTCACTCAAGGGTCCTTTTGCATGTGAAGCACCTGTGACATCCCTGTGCTGCTGGGTTCTCCTGCCCCTCCTCTGGGAGGCCGTCCCCTTTGGGGGGGTTCTTGCCCTGACACTCGTCGAAGGGCCAAGCTGGGCAAACCAGCCTGCCCCAGGCACCCTTCCATAGCTCAGCTGGCAGAGCAGAGGACTGTAGCGGGTGCTCGGCAAGTGTTCTTAGGTTGTTGATTTGACTCCAGCTGAAAGGAGAGATTCTTCTCCCTCCCCCTGGCTGCAGGCCCAGCCTTAGGACCAGGCTGCTGCCTTGGGTCTGTCCCTTTGGGGCTTGGTGCTACAATTGACAAAAAGGTTTTGGGTACCAGCTGCCAATCTAATGCCTTGGGCTGCACAGGCCTTGAGTCATGGCAAGAGCTGGAGGGGAATGGGGAACGGATGCACTTTGGAATGGGAAGGTGCTGTCTGGCCACATAAAGTAGAACAGTTCTAATATTATTTTCAAGGAGGGTGCCATGGTTTAGTTGGTGACAGCACCTGCCTTGCAAGTAGGAGATTCTGGGTTCAACTCCCAGTGGTGCCTTGTTTCTTCCCACCATTCTTCAACATGTATCTGGAGTTGGTTTTACCTTTAGTTGAACTTGGTGGTGCCCTCACCGTAGGAGTAGGATAGTAGCAAAGAGCAAGAGGTGCCCTAGGGGTTTGATTTAGTGAGGCTTAGCTAGACTTGCTAAATCAAGCTCTGGAAGATGGATTGCAGCAGCAATCTCCACCTGAGTGAAGACATGGCCTAAACTTGCAGTTAGTTAGATGCCTACATTAGCAGCCTCACAGAGGCTACATCTACACTAGAAGTTTTCTCCTTAAAAAAATATGTTAATGAGGGACTCAATTGCATGAGTCAGGATCTCATTTGCATATTTTCTGCCAATGGGATTTCTGTGCAAAAACAAGCAGTGTGAACATTTTTTTTTTTGCACAAAGACCCCATTTGCCACAAGATTCTTATACCTCCAAAAAGAGGTATCCTGATCTTGCAGAAAAAGGGGGTTTTGCACAAAAAGAAAACTTCCATATTGCTTGTTTTTGCACAATAACCCCAGCGAAAAACCAGTTTGGCAGAAAATATGCAAATAAGATGATGACTCACGCAAATGAGACCCTCATTAGCATCTTTTTTCCTTAGAAAACTCGTAGTGTAGACATAGCCAGAGACTCTGGTGCTGATCATGCAATAGAAGCACATTATGTTCAAACAGCTGCCATGTGAATGTACCTGAAAGTCACAAGGATCAATGATCTGTGTGAAAGGCAGGTGGCCAGTAATTAGAACCCCAGGTATGTTGTGTGCACAAGGGAAGGTAGGAGTGTGCACCGGGCAGTCTGATAATGGTGTTTACTGTATGTTTGTAACAGGCTCCTGCCCATCTCTGGTAGATTTGGGCAACTCCTCCACCAATTGCAATACACACTAGGCCATTCCTCCCCCGCTGGGTGTGGTTCTTGTTCTTCTGCGCAGCACAGCCCATGGAGACCAAGTACCTGCCATTGGGCTTCCAAATCACACCCTTGTTGAATGGATGGAAACAGAAACCAGACACACAGCGGGTTTGAGCTGGCTCCAGCTGAGGGACGGCTTTGCCTGGTTTATGTGCATTAGCACAGGACAGCAGTAAGGATTCGTATTCATTTAAAGAATCAAAAAAGTAGAAACCCAGAATGTAATGGAATTGGAGAAATAAACATTTCCATTCAACAGTCAGTGTGGATTGGAGTGTGGGAGACTCAAGGCAGGGATTTGGGGAGAGTGCGAGTGGGGTGGGGGAATCAGGGCAGGGGTGAGGATGTGGGAGGGTACAGAAGTCAGGACACAGGATTAGTGATGTGTGGGGGGGTGCTTGGGGCTGGGATTGAGTGTTGAGGGGATCAATGGAACTAGACTAGAATCCTGCTCTGGGCTCCCTGAGGCCCTTTAACACACAAGGGCTTTCTTTGCAGCACACTGAGGCAAGGAACCCCTGAGCAAGTGACATGAAATATCTGTAGTGTGGATGCTCCCCTGCTCCTATTTCAAACACACTCCGCCCCAGAGCCACTGAAAATCATTACTCCCCAGTGCTTCCTGGGGCTCCAAATCGACACAGAGCACGTCCCCATTAGGTCTCTGGCAGAGGGGCCACTGACAGTCCAGAGAACTGAGGGGTTTTCTGATGGCGGCAAACCTCTTTCTACGAGGAAGAAGCCTTTTCTCTAAAGATGCGTTTTCGGGGAAAGGCGAATGTGGCCACGGAAGAGGGAGTTCTTTGGAAAGAAGAGGCCTTCAGGAAATAGCACAGGTGCCCTGGTGGCCACTCCAGCCACAGTAACCACAACTGAAGTTCAAGACAGCGCCCATCAACATGGACATTATCGTTCCAAAAAGCAGCTCAGTTTTTCAATGCACTTTTGCTGTGTAGACGTTCTCTTTCAAAATAAGCTTTTCCAAAAAATCTCTTCCAGAGGCCGTATGTTTGCTTCACCCCCCCATTTTCACTGGCTTGTCTGTGAGCAACACAGCCTCCTTGCACAGAACAGGTGTTCCCTGTTCTGTAGGAGCAGATGCTAAAGTGACTCTAGTGCAATTTGAACCTATACCCTTTACCTGACTGGTCTGGCACCCACCGAGCACTGCAGCGTAGAAATCCATCAGGCTTTTCCTTCTGCCAAAGAACCCCACCTGCTAGGTGAGCCCACATCTCCTCTCTGTGTCTGAAGGGGGAGGGGTCACTGGAGTCCCTTAGTCTCCTGGCTGGCTCTGCCTGTGAAAAAAAGGAAGATGCCCCTGGCCAATGAGGTTATGGATCCCACATGCAAAGTGAACACTTCCTTGTGATTAGACATTTATTCTAGATCACCCATCTCACTCCAGAGCCCACAGCATTCCTGCAGCTGCCTCCAGCTCTTCTCTGAAAGGGCCGCTAGTGACTCCCTTTGCTGTGGGCTGGTTCATTCAGCCACTTTGCATTTGGTGCTAATAGCATTAAGTTGTTGGGCTCAATCCCCTTGGTGAGTTGGTGTTTCTAAGTCTTAGTGGTATGATCTTCAGTCTAATGCTCTCCCAAATGAGCTACTTTGGCTGCTACAAGCAGGCCTCTGTGGAACAGAAGGGAGCTAATCAGATTAAGATGATTTGTCAGTGCCAAGACTAACTGGACATTAGCTGAGAGAGCCCTGCTACATGTTCCAAAGACAGCGATCGAACCGGGGACTTTCAGACCTTGCATCTAACGTGCCCATAACTGAGCTACTTTGATGGCTGGCAGCAGACCTCACTAGCCTGTAATTCTCTGTCTGGGGTGTTTGGCAGCCGTGCTGCACAAAATGGACATCGTTATGCCCTGCCCAGGAAGGCAAGACTGGCCTTTCCACAGCGCCCCTCCTCACAGCCCAGAGCCAATGTTCCCTTTAAGCCAGGCCTGGGCAATATAGGCCAGCGGGCTGGATCCAGCCCATCAAGTCACTGCTTGCCCCACCCCTGCACACCGCTGAGAGCAGGGACTGCTGGGCCATTAGTGTCTCTGCTCCTGGCACAATCCCATTGGCTAGTTTCAGGCCACGTGAAGCACCATCCCCCCTCCACTCAGGATCTTATTCATGGACCAGATGGCTCCTGCAGCTTGTGCAGGGGCAGGGAAGTAGCTGCCTGACAAATGTGCTGGGCTGCTGGCAGGGAGTGAGCCAGGTAATTCTCCCAATCAGAGCCTGCCTCTGGCACCCCAGCCCCTCCCTTCCCTCAACCCACTGGTACCCCATGTAAACCAAAACCTCACACCCATCCCAGATCCTGCACCCTAATCCCCCTCCCCATGTCACAACCCAAAACCCTACAACTGTTCCTGCACCCCAGTCCTCTGCCCCAAGCTCCTGTTTGCACCCAGCCTCCGTCCCAGACCCTCACCTCCTCCGTTAATAGCATGGAAAATGGCAGCCCTGGGAGCAGTTCCCCAACAAAAGTCATTGCCCACCCCTGCTCTAAGCTGTGCAGCAGCCCCGCCCTACAGCTGCTTAATGATCCCTGCCCAGCCAGGGGCTCAGGATTCTGCCCAGGGAGCTGCCATGTCTCCCCAGAGCCCTTAGGCTGGCACGGGGGAGGCCTGAGTCCAACAGTGATCAGCTGAGACCAGAGAGAGTAGAGGAAAGGGATGGTACTTGGAGGTGGGGCTGGGGGCTCTTCTGAAAGGCTGCAGGCACCATTAGACCCTTTTGTCCTTCCCTGTTTCACCCCAGCGCTGAGCAACACTCAGTGTCGGTCTGAGCATCCGTCCTGCTCTGGGACGTGTCTCTCTGGCCAGAACCTGCCCAGGTGGCTCTCGCAGTGAGGCCCCTCCCTGGCAGCACCGAGCAGTGAGAGCTGAGTGAAGCGGGGAGGCAGGAGCAGGCGGAGAAGGCTCCATGAGTGTTTCAGAGGGAGGCTCTGCCCTGGCCAGTGGGGAATCGTTGCCTCTCCAAGGGGCCCAGGCCTGGTGGGTCATTTCCCCAGGTTACTGAGTGGGGGCTGGAGCCAGTTCTGGGTTGTCTCCTTCAACAACCAAAGTGAACCAACGGATCTTGTGCTGAGCTGACTGTGCCCTGGGCTAGTGCTGTGTGTGCCACAGAGCTTCCTGTAGTGCTGCCCACATAGGACGGGGGGGCAGTTTGAGTCACCAGCTCTGCCCCTTCTGAAGGGCTTATGAAAATGACGGGCGCTGTCTTGGCAGTGAGGGAGAGGGGCTGTGAGTGAACCTCCTGGGTCACAGCTGCTATAACAATGACATAAGATGAATAAGTGGGCAGTTGTCAGGTGAAAACTGGGGCTGGCTTTCCTAACTGGGAATTGAACGCAAGCCTCAACAGTGAAAATGCTGAATCCTAACCACTAGACTATCAGGGTTACACATCTTTCCTTTCCTACATTAGCCTTTCACATGTCACTGTCCCTCCCCTTTAGGACAAGACTCCATTTTCCATTGTCCAGAGGGGACAAGAACAGAAACCAAACAGAACATCAGAACACCCAGACGGGGTCATGCCAATTGTCCAACTAGCCCAGGATCCTGTCTCATGACAGCAGCCGATTCCATTGCCTAGTGGGAATCCTCAGGACAGACAGTTATTAAGTGATCCCTCCCGTCGCCCATTCCTAGCTTCTAGAATACACCAGGTAGGGACACATGCCCTGTCCATCCTGGTTAAATGCCATTGATTGACCTTTCCTGCATTAAATTATCCAGTTCTGTTTTGGACCTTCTTGTAGATTTCACCTTCGCAACATCCTCTGGCAAGGAGTTCCACTGAGCACAAAAATGCTTCCTTTTGGTTTATTTTTAACTTGGTTACTTATCAGTTTCATTCTGTCAGTCTGGTTCTTGAGTAGGAGAAAAAATAATTTCTGATTTGCTTTCTGCACCCCTGTGATCATCACATAAACCCTGTCCCATCGCCCCATGCTTGTCCCTTTCTCAAGCTGAGAAGAAGAAGTTCCATTAACTGCTGGGAGCTGCTTTCCAAAGAAAAGGCACTTCCAGCAGAGAAGATGCCAAGGCCAATACCTCTACACAAAGCCCCAGGAGGAAAGAGTGCAGAAGGAACGTGGATGAAGGAGCAGGGAGGGGGAGCAGGAAGAAGGGAGCGTGTCAAAGCAAGCTGGGGGTGCTGGGTGGGAAGAAAGCAAGGGGAACAGGGTGGCTGGGGTCTGGGCATGAGGCGGGACATTATGTAGTTTTGTGTCCCTGTGCAGGAAAAGCACCAGCCACACTGCACCAAAGGTGAACAGCCACAGTAGTGGCACTTGCAGGGTGGGCCCTGGACTGTGTGGCTGCAATGAGCTGGTCTCAGTCAAGGGATCACTGAGAAGTCTCAGCCCCACCCCTTTCTCCTCCATCTAACCTGTCTCCCACATGCTCCTGAAAGCCAGCACACATACCACCCAGCCCTGCACCAGAAGGCAGACCCTGGAACTGCTTTGTGGACACCCAGGGGAATAGCAATGAGAGAAAACACTGTACTGCTGCGTGGCTTTGAACCAGAAACCTTTCACATACAAGGCAAATGTGATAACCACTACACCACAGAAACACACATAACACTGATTTCTGCTATCCCTGCCATCCCTCCCTACAAAGTTGGAGTTGGCCATGTCCCCACAGCAGGAAGCCGAAGGGGGCAAAGAGCAGAAGTGCTGGAAGCTGGTGGGGGTGGCCTCTGGGTTTGATTTAGTGAGTCTTAGTTGGATTTGCTAAATCGAACTCCGTAAGATGGATTGTGGCCATTCATCCACAGCTGGACGTGGTCCTTCTTCTTCTGCAGGACACAGCCAAAGGAGAGTAAAGACGTGCCAATGGGCATCCAGATCAGATCACACCCTTCTTGAATGGATGGAAAAAGAAACCAGACACACACACAGATCAGGTCTGAATTGGTTCCAGCTGAGGGACGGGTTTGTCTGGTTTATGTGCATTGGCACTAGAGCACGTTAGGGGTTTGTGGTCATTTGAAGAATCCCTGTTCAATAGAAATCCAGAGTGTGACAAACCTGGAGATGTAAAAGTTTCATTTCAATTGATGAGCTTTTTAAGGGGGCACTTGTTACACCCCCATAGCAACCATGTGTTTTCATCCAGCGTTGGGAACTGAGCAGGAAACGAGGCTTTTGTGTAACACACATCTCAGGTAGGACGGACCCTCAATGACCCCCAGATTGTGACTGTTCCTAACAAGGAATTTGCCCTGAAAGCAACAGAGCTGGGGCAGGACAGAGAGTTCTGAGAGATGAAGCAGCTGAGGGGAAGCAAGGAGAGCAGAAACCAGCCTGAGAGCTGAGAGTCAGAGATGCCCACCATCCTTTTATATGTCTGGTTGCATGGTGTAAGAGGCAGCAATCAAGATGCTGAATTGTGCAATCTGAGTTCAACTCTCAGTGGGACCTCCTGGGCCTCAGCTGGTTGTTACGAGGTCCTGGTGTTTTGGCTTCGATGCACTGAGGTTGAACAAAGGGAATTTTGCCCCTCTTGCTGGGTGTCTGAGGCCCACTGGAGCTCTGTCTCCAGACTGAGCAGGCAGGTGGGAAGGGCCTGATGCCATCACAGCTGCAGGGCAGGTCACCCACCTGGCCCCTGAGCTCAGCCCGTGCTAGAGGCAGCCAGACAGTGTGAGCGGGTCAGAGGGGGGAGTTTGGAGAAGGGTCCTGAGTCCTGGCTCCCAGCCATGCACCTTGGCACAAAGACCAATGGCCCCTGCACAAAGTGCATTGTGGGAATAAGAGTTGGGGCAGCAGGAAAGGGGCCGGCCCCTCAGCACCAGGGCGCAGGCAGGAGAAGATGGGAGTGAATCCTGCTACCTCTGCCATGGCTTGGCCCAGGAGGGCTGGGGTCTAGCAGCTTTTCATCCCGGCTTTGTGGGAGACCGAGTAGGAAGGGGCCTCTGGAGGCTCATAGCCCCCTGGCCTGCTGTGTCTGTGGAAAGGGGGGAGAGGACACACACTTGTCACTGGGGAACAGGGCGCATGGATCCCAGTCGTTCCTGCAGAAAATGAAACAGGCTGAGCATTTTGCAGAGAACAGGCCAGAGGCCTTCTCCTGTCCCTGGAGAGATGGAAATGGGACCGCTCCTTATGGGGAAAGAAGTGGGTGTGTTGGGAGTGGGGTTGGAGCTCGAACCTCTCCACAGACCAGAACCCCACATTAGGGGCAAGAAAGAGCCTAGAGTCAGGCACTGGAGAACACTTGGCTCCTGTTACCCTGAGATGGGATATTAGGAAACTTTAGGCACACAGCCTGGCTAGCTCAATTGGTAGAGCATGAGACTCTTAATCTCAGGGTCTTGGGTTTAAGCCCCATGCTGGGTGATCCCCTTCTTCAACTCACATTCTCAGCCTACAAGCAGTTTGCTCTCAGCTTCCACCAGGGTTTTAGAAAGAAAAAGTCTAGTCCTGGGGTCCAGCTTTAGTAGAAGCAGAGAAAGAAGAAACTGCTGCAGTTTCCATCTTCTGGGGAGAAGGGAAGAGGATTTTTTTCTCCTCAGCTCTAGCCACATCAGCCCAGGAGAGGAGAAAAAATAACCCTCCGCCCGCTGATTGTCCCCTGTCAGCTTCTGTAGCTTCACCTCCTTCCACAGCAGCTCCAGCTTTGAGCTACAAATATCAAGAGGCTGGTGAGGAAATGAGGAGCTGGCAGCTCGGGTTAGTTGCTTCCTTGAGAACAAGAGGTGGAGTGTTCACAAGGTGCATTCCCCTCCCCTGCAGAGCACAGTTTTAGAAAGAGCTAGGAACAGAATAGTCTGCTAAGTTTCACCCTTGAAGTGTGGTGTAGTGGTTATCATGTTTGCCTAACACGGAGAAAGTCCCTGGTTTAAAGCCAGACAGAAACACAAGGTCTTCTCTTATTGTGGTGCCCAGGTAACTGCAGCTGCTGCTGCTGACCAGCCTGTTGATGAGGCCAACTCCCACGTGACATCAGCTGATAATGCCCCTGGCTGCCAGCCTGGGGAAGCGAGATAAATCAGGCCAGGCAGCTGCTGGAGGCTTGTGTCTTGGCCTCCCCTGCCCTGGGAGGCTGGTGTGTTGGGCCGGTTCTGCATGCTGCCTCCCTTGTGTGACTTGCCCAGTGTACAGAGGCCAAATGTTGGAAAAGTCTCTTCCAAAAAAAGCAGCAGAAAAAGATACACAAATTGGGTTTTGAAATTTGCATAGCTTTTTGCAGAAGAACAGTGCAGTGTAGACATAGCCTGAGTGTTGCTCAGCACTAGTAGGAGACAGGGAGGGACAAAACGATCTAACGGCACCTGAAGCCTTTCAGAACAACCCCCAACCCCAACCCCAACCCCAAGAACCAGCCCTTTCCTCCACCCTGACTGGGGTCTGCTGTGAACTGTCTGGATTCAAGCCCACCCCAGTGTCAGCCTAAGGATTGCCTGTTCTGTAAAAGCTGTGCCCTGGAAATGAGAAAGCAGGTAAAGTGACACTTGTGGGACTTGAACCCACAACCTTTGAATGTCTAGCAGGGCTCACATTAACCAGGGCAAATTAAAAGACCAACATTTTTTTCCTTGCACCATAGAGCCTGATATCTCCACTCTGCTTTGCAGCATGGCAATTGCTGGGGGAAGAGAAAGGGGAGCCAGCTCTCTCTCTTATGGGAGAGCAGGTAGGCAGAGGGAGGGGGCCACTGAGCCCCTGACAGTGAAAATAAGGGACAAGAACTGAGCTATAGTTGGAGAATGTGAGCATCAATCCCACTACTTTTTGCATGCAAAACAAGCACTCTACCACTTGAGCTAATTCCCCCACCTATCAAAGCCTCTACTGCCTCACCCACCTTGTTCCAGAGCCCACAACGTCCCTGCAGCTGCCCGAGGCTCCTTTCTGAAAGGGCCACTTGTGAGACTGACACCCGTGGGCCGGCTAGCTCAGAGGTTTAGAACGTGGTGCTCATATCACACAGATGCGTCTTAAGAGCAAGCCCCTTGTTTCAAACCATAATGGGCTTGCTATTCCAACGTCCCTGTAAACCTCATGGCACGAGGAGTGAGGGGCATTTCGGAATAGCAAGTTATTTCGAAATAAGTGCTGTGTAGCCAGCGCCAAATTACAAAATAAGCTATTTCAAAATTGACTCAAAATAAGCTACACAATTCCATCGCTTATTCTGAGCTATGGGACGCACCCCTAGTGAGTTAGAGCTGTACTTTGCCCCCACCCCACCCCACCCCACCCCACCCCACTCCACTCCACTGCTGCCTTGCAGGCTCATGTCCTGCCCCCTGCCAGCCCCTTGTCATGTGTGAGCTGCTCTCCCTGCCCCCACTCACTCAGGGCTGGTTCTGGGGTTCAAGCAGGGAACATCAGAGGCTGCTCAGGGGGCCACATTGCTAGGTCAGGGGCCCTCCTGTGGGACCTGTGAGTGTTGCTGTCCCTGCTGTACAGACACGGCCATAGAGCCAGGGAGAGATTCACTGAACAGGCCAAGGTCACTCAGTGAGTTAGAACCAAAATCTGCCCCTAGCTCCCTGCTCCACCCACCGATGTGCTGACTCCCTCTCTGCCATGGGGCTGTTTGAATTGGCCTCTTCTCTCTGGAACCAGGTTTAAGCCACAGCCGAGACTCTGGGTATGGAGGTCTCTGAGTGTGGGAGAGGGAGTGTGTGTTCCTCTGGTTCAGCTTTTTCCCTTTCTTCTACCCCAGCAATTGCCCTGTTGCAAAGCAGAGGGAGAGGCTGAAGATGTATTTCAATTTTGTGGTATAGCAGAGCATGTTGACTGTTTAAGCAGTGGTGCTTGGTGTGAGCCAGGTCAATCATTCAAAGGTTGTGGGTTTAAATCCCACCCCAGTCACTTTCAGCTGTTCTCTAATTTCCACAGCTGCTTTTACAGAACAGGCTGGATCTCCCCATGTTGCATGATGGGAATGACAGGGAATTTGTGACAGGACTTCTCTGGGTGTGAGAGATGTTCGTGTAACTCTAGTGTCTGGCTCTGGCTCTGACACTCCAGCAGTGGGGCAGTCCAGACTAATTCAGACCAGGCTGGTCGGAGCCTCTCATGCTCCTTGAGGGGGATTCTGCACTTGCTGCCTGGGGAGCCAGGGTCACATTGCAGAGCTCCCCCAGGGCTGTCCCATGGAGTCACTAGGCCAGCCTCCTGCACCCTTGGCAATGTGGCTGCCTTTTATCCTTCCCCTTCAGTAACAACCAGCCATTCCCCACCCAGCCCCAGCCACCGTGGGATCCGCTCCGTTCCCCAGGAGCAGTGTGAGCACCAGCGTGGCTCCCTGATGAGGCTGCAGCAGTGGGAGACACTTCCCTGGTTTCGGGAGGGAGATGAGACATCAGGGCCCATGACTCGGGAGCCAGTTACCGATACCCATGGAAAGCTGATTTTCAAAGGGGCTGATCAGCCCTTCCTGTGTATCTGGCTTGTTCAAAGGGGCTTAATCAGGAGCTAAAAGTTGAAGAAGGGACATTTAGAAGGGTGAATTTCTGCCTCTGGGACTGTTTTCTCTGTACTCCAGTAGCCTAATGAGCAATGCCCTGGCCTCTAAAACCAGGTGTTGTAGGTTCAAGTCCCATGTCAGATGACAGTTTGCTCTTACTGACAAAAAGCTTTGTGCTCTGAGAGATTTAGCAAGGATGCTCCACAGTGGCTGTTTTTCTCTACAGAAGCTGTTCAGACCCCTCCCTAGAGAACACTGGTGTGAGGTGCAGACCTGAGTGCTAAAAGCCCTAGTATCCAAAGTTAGAATGAAGGGGTCTGTTTTGTTCTAAAAGGACCAGGAGTGAGACAGACAGAGGGAGGTGGCTGTGGCAAAGTGGAGCCTGAGGACGAGATGGCCATGAGAGGCAGAGACTCCAGAGCAATGGGGGGGCTAGTTATTTCGTCTGGCAAAGGGACAGAAAATCCCCAGGCCCTGAGCATGGTGCGGGCGAAGCCCATGGGGCAGTTTGCCTGGTGGGGTTTGGGGGCGTGGAGAAGCTGTGAAGCTCTGTGAGTGGATAAGGTCCCTGGCTGTGCTGTGCCACCTGCCGTGTGTGTGACTCAAACTGTCCCTTGTGCCTGTTGCGCTTCCAGCTTCTTTCCTCAGGCAGTTTAATCAGGCAAAGACCCCATCAGGGATCTTGTATCTTCCTTTGTGCAGCTCAGCCGCAGACACAGCAGAAGGGTTTTCCTGCAGCCACCAGCCTCAGCCCCTCTGTCCAGGGAACTGCAGCCCCTCGGACCAGGCAGCTGTTCCCATCATTCAGGAGGTACCAGGCTGAGAAGACACCGTCTCACAGACACGGTGCTGCAAGGGAGGGGCCTCACTGCTTGTCACTGTTCCTGTTCCAGGAGTGGAGCGAGTTTTTCCCTGGGCACCAATATTGAGGGTGTGCACACCTGTTTGTGTGTGAGCCCCGATGACACCCATTGGCTCCTCCTCGGGGGGAGAAGGGTTCCCTGACACCATAGCTCCTGCTAGAGAGGTGTGGAGGGACACGGGACCCTATAGCTTCTGCCAGGAGACCCCTTATCTCTTGACACAGTTTCAGTTTTTCCCAGGCAAAATGCTCCAGAAATAAGGGATGCCAGCGCATTGGCCCAGCCCGGGCCGGCATTGATGGTTTTTACACATGCAGGGAAATGCCCCGGCTTCTCCCCCCCTCATAGAGTTGCTGCCTCTCCTGGAGGTAGAGCTCCCTGACAGCAGGGACAGCAGCCAAGGCACCAAATATCGCTGTGTCTGCAGCCAGTGTTGGGAACTGGGCAGGGAACAGGAGGCTTTTGGGTCACATACATCTCAGGTAGGACGGACCCTCACTGACCCCAGCCTGTGACTGGTCCTAGGAAGGAATGGTTCTTTGGGCTGGTTTGTGACACTCTAAGGCCGTGTCTACACTAGGCGTAAGAGCGACACTGCCGCAGTCGATGTTCCGGGCTCTAGGGAAGACCGGCTGATTGGAACTGAGCTGTGCAGAGTCTTGTAAAGGGGAACCACTACTTCTCTGGATATTTGCTGACTTCTATATGAGGGTTTATCAGAAAAGACTTTATGGGCACTGAAACACAGTGGGTGGGGCAGAAAAACTATTTACCAGAAGGGGAATTAGCTCAAGTGGTAGAGCACTTGCTTTGTATGTGAGCGGCAGTGGGCTTGATACCCATGTCCTCCAGTGATGTATATTAGCTGCTGCTTCTTTTTCACAGGCAGAGCTAGCCAGGGGCTAAGTGCTTCCAGGATGGGCCTGGACAGGGCGGCTGTAACCCCCACTCATGGGAAGGAGCGCAGGCAGATTTTCTCCTCCTCTTTTCATAGACTATTTTGTTCTGCCTAATCACAAGTTTTCTGCCTGTTTCCCTTGCCGAACCACTGACTCAGGGCAGCAAATGGTGATGGGAGACTTCTTCTACAAGAATTTCCTACCCTGTGAGATCTCAGTTAGAGGGTATGTCTACACTTGCTTCCTCTTTTGAGAGAAGAATGCAAATGTAGACATCCAAAATTTCAGATGAAGCCAGGATTTAAATATCCCACACTTCATTTGCATATTTGCAAAATGGTTCTATTTTGAAATACTGTATTTCGAAATAAAAAAAACGCTATTTAGACACGGTTATTTCGAAAGAAAACCCTTCTTCAGAAATAACCATTAAACCTCATTTTATAAGGAGTAAGGGTTATTTTGGAAGAAGGGTTTTCTTTCCAAATAACCACATCTAAACAGCATTTTTTTATTTCAAAATTGGTATTTTTGAATATGCAAATGAAGTGTGGGATATTTAAATCCTGGCTTCATCTGAAATTTCAGATGTCTACGTTTGCATTCCTCTCTCGAAAGAGGAAGCAAGTGTAGACATACCCTAACATATAGACAGAAATACAAACGTTCTAGTTTACAAAATATTGTTGTCACATGATGTAAATGATCCCTCATTGCTAGGATTTTTTTTATTTTTATTTTTAACTTGATGCAGTATAAACCTGTCAAATGCAATTATTCAGTTCTGAATATGCCATTTCTGGGAGAGTTCCCTGTACTTACCTTGGTTATTTAGCGAACAAAGAAAATAAAGTGTCTAAAAGAAAATAAGCCAGATTGCTCTGTGTTTCGTCCACTACCCTTTGGAAGTCTCTGACTCTGTAATAATGATTGACTGGTCTAAATTTCTTAAGTGAGATACATGTAGACTAAGCCACACATGAGGAGACACATAACACAACATTGATCTCCTTCCCCCGCCCTATGTGTTTGTGCAGCACCTGGCACGCTGAGGTATGGTCCCAGTGGGGCTCTCACATTGCAGGAGAAAGAAGGAGAAATGATGTCACTTAGCTTGCCATTAATTTCTAGGGACTGCCCTGAAATTGACTGTGCTGAAAGGAAATATTCTCATTGGCGTGAGTGGACTTTGGCAAGGGGAAAGACTGTATTTATTGGAAGCCCGGAGGTGTAGACTTTGCTTCTCTCTGGTCAGATTCGGTGAGAATTGTAGCTCCAGCCATGGGGGCACAGAGTGAGCCCGGGGGGAGAAGGGAACTGGTAAATGGTCAATACAGCAACAAACCAACTGTGTGTCCCAGAGGCAAATGGCAGCAACCAAGAGACCAATGAGCCACATGGGAATCCCCAGCTGA
>JANRFK010000270.1:2829674-2842018 GCA_030068395.1 Apalone spinifera | reverse complement strand
CCCGCCCCTTCCCTCTCCCCAGCCGCAGCCCTGTTCTGTTGGGCTGCTTTTAAAAAAACCTCCTCCCCATCTTCCACCAGGTAACTCCAGCTGCTTGGCTCCTGTTCAGAACGCCAGGCAGGAAGCGCCCATAAGAGAGAGCAGCCCAGAGCTGAGAATGACTCTGCGCTAACTGGGTGCTGCCGAGCTGAAGCTCTCTGTCCTCCCGTGTGAGTCAGGGTACGTCTACACTGCACGGCTATTTCGGGATAATAGTGGTATCCCGAAATAGCTACCCTGCGTCTACACACACCACCTGTTATTTCACCATCGCAGTAAATCTTTTGCACAAGGGATAAGGGAAGGTTTGAAATAGAACGTTATTTTGAAATTTGGCACTAGGTAGATGCACCAAATTTCAAAATAAGCCATTTTGAAATAAATTCAAAATAAGATGCACAATTTGCACTACACAAGTTGCTCATCGTATTTCTAGTTTAAGGTGCTGTGTAGATACACCCTCAGACACTGCTGAGGTTCACAAATACAAATAAATTAATAAAATCTGCAGAAGGATTTCATCCTTCAGCCTTAACACAGAGCTGAACACAGCTTTGAAGAAGGAAAGATTTGTGACATGGAAACAACTGAAAGATTTGAAACCCTGTTTCCTAGATAACAGGGAGCAATATGGGCACAAACAGTGCTTCGCACCAAGCCCATTAAATAACAGAATCTTTAATTTCAAGCATAAAGTGTAACAACTATTTCATTTCATGTATCCATACAAATCGCCTTATCTTGTTTACTAAATCAAGAAGATGGACAATTTCATTTTATGCCTCAAAGAAACAGATACCAAATGGCAACTGAACATGTTGCAGTGTTAATGTTCTTTTTATTAACTTCACCGCCTTCACCTTTATTTATTAATGGGATGAAATGGTGTCCTTGGCCTCTGTTTGTCAGAAGCTGGAGAGGGATGGCAGGAGACAAATTCTTGATCATTGTCTCCGGTCCACCCCCCTCCGGGGCACCTGGTGCTGGCCACTGTCGGCAGACAGGATACTGGGCTAGATGGACCTTTGGTCTGACCCGGTACGGCCATTCTTATGTTCTTATGTATATTTGATTTCAGATTAAATAAAGTCCCTTACTTTGTTAATTATCCTTTTTAATTATCTATTACATTATAAAAATATCTCTGGCTAAGCTGTTTGTGGGCACCATAGTGGTGCACATCCTCACAAGACCTGACTAGTGGTGCATATTATGAAACTCACTCCTCCCATGGATGGAAAATCTCAAAGGGAGCACGGCCCTCTGCCCATCTTCTTCCCCGCCCTAAGGAGCTGCATCCCCTTTCAGCCACTGGGACACTTCTGGAAGCCAGGCAAGAATGGAGCCAAGTACCGAGTCAGGCTGAGGGGGGCAGGCAAAGCTCATCTTGCTTTGCAGGGCCACTGGCAACAGCTGTTGTGCAGAAAAACATGCCTGAGAGAAGTGACCGCCTCAGAAATGGTAAAGCAGCTGCCAAAACAGCTCAGTTTGGTGCCTGATAGATTGAACATCTAAAGGTCCCTGGTTTAGTCCTGGGATTATTTACCCTTGGGGAGGTGCCCTTTTGTATTCACAGCTGTGATGGCTGAGTGGTTAAGGTGTTGGACTTGAAATCCAATAGGGTTTCCCTGTGCAGGTTCAAATCCTGCTTGTAGTGAGGCCTGTGTTTTGGCCACCCACCTTCTTAGGACAGCATGGTACCCAAGTCCTGAGACCCCTGGCCCAGAGTAGAACACACCTGTCCCATCAGAAGGGGCACCTAGCAAAGGCAAAGGGGTGTACATAAAGCAGCTGGAAACACAGGTAACAGGGCCCTGCCTAACTGATAGGAGGAGCAGTTGGGCTTCTGTCAGTGCCACCTCCCAATGGACACAGCCAGGGAGCTAAGGGCCTCCAGTGGCCCCTCCCTCTCCTATTTGCTCTCCCCAAAAGCCAGCCCTGGTTGGGAAGAAAGATGCTGGGCCCCAGCAGTCTCGCTTTGCCTGACCAAGGCAGAAACCATGGAGACAGCCGAGTTGTTCACTTGGGGAAGTGCCTGGAGGCAGCCAAACAGCTGGGAGGGAGCCAGAGCTGGGCAGGACCAGGGGAGGGGAAAGAGGTGAGACAGAAAACAGAGACAGGGGAGCAGAAAAGAACATTCACAAATGTCAGAGAGAGGCAGGGGGGCAAAATGGCAGCAGTATTTCCCCCAATGACACTTCTGGAAAGGGGAAGCTGGACTTTCTTTTGCGCCTCCCCAGCTTTCACTTGCCTGTGTGCGGCAGGGGGTGCAAGCACGTCTCCCTGGGGTGCACGAACTCAGCTCCTGGTGGCCTGTCCTGTTCTTCCACCATTGTCCTGGGCCCCTTTGGCCACAGACAAGGGCTATGTTTACACGGGCGGCTCCTTGCGCAAGAACATCTTGCGCAATGATTCTTGTGCAAGAAGCCTTGTGAAAGAACACGTCCACACTGCCATGTGCGAGATGTGTTTTTGCACAAGAGCGCCCATGGCAGTGTAAAATAGTCATAGGGCTTTCTTGCGCAAGAGAGCATACACACTTGCGCTTCTTTTCTTACAAGTGTAAGCGCTCTTGCGCAAGAGCTGCTGTGCAAGGGAGCTTACACTTGTAAGAAAAGAGCATAATTCTTGCACAAGAAGCCTTCTCTTACCATGCCGTACTGTAAATCTTCTTGTGCAAGAGCAGGCAGGCAGTGTGGATTCTCTATGGATTCTTGCACAAGAACAGCCATTCTTGTGCAAGAACCTGCCAGTGAAGACATAGAGAAGGGGTTGCTTCTGGGGAGCAGGTAGATAAAGTGACAGGGGGGAATTTGAACCCACATGACTGGCCTGGCTCACACTAAGCACCACAGCTTAGCTGTCCAACACACTTTCAATTGCACCACAGGTTACCTAACCAGATGTCCCCTTTCTCTGCTTCACAGCACTTGGATTTCTTTTTGGGAGGCCCAATAGGAAGAGGGAGCAGTAGGGAGGGGTTATTGGCCAAACTTAGACCCCCCCTAGGCTGGCTCTGCCAGTTAAATAGAGAACGTAGCATCAAGCCCCGTGCATGCTAAGCAAGCGCTCTGCCACTTGAGCTAATTCCCCTGTGGCCCCGGTTTGCTTCAGAGCCATCTCATTCCACAACATTCCTGCAGCTGCCTCCAGCTCTGCTGTGGAAGGACCACTAGCCAATCACTTTGCTATGGACTGGTAGACTCACCCAATTAGTGTTTGGTGCTAATAATGTCAGGGTGCTGGGTTCAAGCCCCTTGCTGGGCACTCCAGGCTGTTGGCAGGGTGGCCTGTTCTCCTTCAACTGCCTGCTCTGAGAGGCAGATTGCAAGGAACAGGCAAGAGCCCCAGTTTGGAGGAGGGACCAGCAGACGCAGCCCCAGCCTGATTCCAGGGGGTTCTGGCAACATCCTTTCTTTTGGAGGCTGAAAAGGCCTTGGACCCTGAGGCACAGCCCTTGTGCCCACCTCTATTGCCAGCACTGGGTGGGCATTAAGCCAAGGAAGCAGGGACTCTGTGGAAGAGGTGCAGGGAGGGGGGGCTAATCCCATGAACATGATGGCTACGTCTACACTGGCAGCTTCTTGCACAAGAACTGTTTTGCAGAAGAGTTCTTGTGCAAAATGTCTTCCACAAGAGAGCATCTACACTGCCATGTGCTTTTGCACAGAGCACATGGCAGTGTAGATGCTCTCTTGTGCAAGAAAGCTCTGATGGCCATTAGGGGCTTCTTGCACAAGAAATTCATGGTGCCTGTCTACACTGGCCTCTTCTGGAAGAGCTCTTGCACAAGAAGGCTTCTTTCTGAGAGGGAGCATCAGAGTTCTCATGCAAGAAGCCCTGATTTTATATAGTACAACGTCAGTTTACTTGCGCAAGAAAAAGCAGCATGTTTTTGTGCAAGAGCTGCAGTTGTCAGGCAACAACATGCAAGTGTAGACACAGCCAATCTGTCAGCAGCAAACAGTAGCTGAAACTAGTGACGTGATGATTAAACACGAGAGTAAGCCTAGAATTGAACCAGGAACCTTCAGATAATCAGTCTAACACACTCCCAGCTGAGCTACACTTGCTCCTGTAAAACGGACATTTCCCTGCACTGCCCAGGAAGGCAAGGCTGGCCTTTCCACAGTGGCCCTCCCTCACAGCCCAGAGAAAAGGTTCCTTCTAAGCCAAGCCTGGGCAATATTGGCCATTAGGCTGGAACCAGCCCACCGAGCCACCGGATGTGGCCTGTGAATGTAGTGAGAAGCCTCAGGCAGATTCCCTGCTTCCCCCACCCCCGCACTCTTCTGAGAGAAGGGGATACTGCTGTTTCACAGTGGTAGGAGAGGGCTTCTTGGGCTGTCCCTGCTCCTAAGTCGCCCCATCAGAGCCTGCCTCTGGCCCCCCAGCCCTTCCCTTTCTCCACCCACTGGCACTCCCCATGTGTGAGGAAGTGGGGAGTGTTGGCGGTTCAAAAGGGGTGTTGCATACAGGGGGACACTAAGTGCCTGGAAGTTACTGGTTGAATGTGACAAAGGTGGGGAGTTGGTTGTTTCAGAGAACAGCCCAGAGTTGGAGCCGTTGTGTCTGGGACCTTGGTGACCCCGACCCTGCTTAGAGGACATGGCTGGTTCTGGCCAGATGACAGACAATGGGCTGCAGAGAGGGACCCCGGCAACCGGCCCAGCTGACCCCAGTGAGGGGAGAACATTGGACAGAGGAGAGGAGGTGGAGGAAAGAGGGGCCCAGGCAACCCTCTTACCTGGGAGAAGACAGTGGACTGGGGAGGGGCTGTTGCTGGGGATATTGGAGGCTCTGCTGGGAGACTGGAAACTGTTTTTTGGGGCATTGAAAGCAGAGCAGGCAGGGCTGGGGGCCCAGACCTACTTGTCTGAGAGATCCTTTGCTGTGTTCAAAGCTCAATAGACCCTCCTGTTTGGTGCTGGCTGAGAGTCGCTCTGGTCTAGAGAACAGGGTGCCGCTATTCCTTCTGAGAGTGGAGTCCCCAGGGGTCCAGAGGGAGTGGACCCCCCCAAAGGACCTCACAGCGGAGGCAGGCAGCTGAAGGCCCTGAGAGGCACCATCCTGGAGGTGGAAGGGCAGACCCCCCAGGGTGGGGGCCATACTGGTGTGGACTCCCTGAGAGTGGCTGTCTCAGTGCCACTGGAGTGGAGTGGGCTCCCAAAGAAGGGCTGCCATAGTAGAGAGGGGGGTTCCACCCAGGAGCCAAGTGTGGGCACAGCCTGTGAGCCGTGACACCATAAAGGAAGAGCAAACACTTGGCAGATTTTGTAAATACGGATTAGGCTGTTTTCCCTGACTGGGAATCAAACCCAGGCCACAGCATTAAAAGTGCTGAATTTTAGCCACTGGCTCAGCAGAGAGACAAGAGTATTGTCTCAGATACACTAGCCCGTCACAGGCCACTTTCTGTCCTCTTCAGGACGTGGGTCTATTCTCAGAGAAGGTGTGTGATGCCGACATATTTTGTAGCTCCAGGTTTTACCACAAGATGCCCCTGAGCACTTTTCCCCAGCTGTGCCCTCATGACTGGAGATGTGTACATGCCCTTGTGTATCGTGGGGGATGCTGCCTGCCCTTTGCTTCCCTGGCTGATGAAGCCTGACACGGGACATGTTGCCTAAAGCAAGGAACGTTTCCCAGGCAGGCTCAGCAGGGCCCACATTGGTGTGGAGGCGCCTTCAGGCCCTTCAAAGGGAGGTTCTGCTGTCTGCTCCCCTGGCTGGACCTTGGTGAGGTGAACTTCCTCTAAAATGGTGGTGGCCTGCGGTGTCCTCCAGAATAGCTGTGAGAACAAGGGGGAGACGTTCCTGCCAGGGTGGGGACTAGAAGCTGAGCAGCTTGCAGCAGCCTTTCAGCAGCCCATCAGGGGGCTTGTGCATCTGAGAGGCCCCTGAGGGAGAGTTTCAGACAAGGACATCTGTGAGAGTCTCCCCTGGGTGTCCCTACAAGGGAATTCTTCATTGCTCCTCTGTGCCTCCCCACCACACACCCTTCCCCTGCCCGCCCTTCCCACTTTCCTCTCCCCCTTCCGCCCCTTCCAGTAACACAAACAGGACTTTTCCCTGTTGAAAGAACAAACTCTCTGGTTTTTATTTGGGAAATGTAGAACTGGGGAGCGACTACAGGAAGAACCTGGGAGGGGGGAGAAGGCTGGCAGGATGGAGGTGGTGGGGCTCAGGCATGGGGCTGGCTCCTGGCTCCTGCATCAGGGGGTCACACTCTGCCTCATGTGCAGGGCCTCAGAAGCCATGAGGTGACTCCAGGTGAGAAGCTGGTGCAGGTTCAAGGGGGACATCAACAGGAATGGGTTTGTAGGGGAGGCTGCTGGGCCACAGAAGCAGAAGCAGGTGACCAGACAGTTGGCAGCTGCCATGTGTGCTGGGCACATGCTCCAGGCCTCCTGGACATATGGAGCCTCCCTCTGTGGCTTGGGGCTGGAGGAGCCTGCCCCCTGTAGGGAGCCTTGGGGCCAGCCATGGCAGCAGCAGGAATTTGGGCATCAGGTCACCCCCTTGGGGACAATGGAGGAAAGAGAAGCTTTTTCCCTGCTATTGGAGAAAGCAGGCCAGGCCAAGGCCCTTTTAGCCACTGGGTCTGTACCTCCTCCTCCTCTCTGGCCTGAGTCCTGAAAAGCTCTCAGCCTTGCACTTGTTTCTGCTTCCCTGTCCATAGCAGGCACCTAGAGAGGGGCCTAATCACATCAAACATCCCTGCGGCCAGCATGGGGCTTGGACCCATGACCTTGGTGTTATAGGCACTACACTCTACCCAACTGAGCTAGCCGGCCTACAGAAAAATTAGTTACCAAGTGGCCCTTTCAGAAAGGCACCTCAGACAGCTGCAGGGACATCTCTGCAGCTGCCAATGGCTCTTCTCTGATGGGGCCACTAGCAACTCACTGTGATATGGGCTGGCTAGTCCAGCTGGTTTGAGGTTTGGTCAAGGTGGCTGGCGGCCAGCATGGCGCACTGAGACCCAGGGCAAAGAGGCAGCCGGAATCTCTTGCTGCCAGCATCTTGCCTCCCAGCTTCTTCCCTGTCAGCAGCAGCAGCCGCAGCCCCTTTCAGCCACTGGATCAGCCCAGGAAGGGAAGCTCTTGTGTCCTGGAAAACCTCTGCCACGTCCAGGGAACGGATACACTTTTTTGGATCACTTTCCAAAAAAGTGGATGTGTTCTTTCGTAAGGCCTGTGTTCCTCATTTTATTAGGAATAAGGGCTCTTCCCAAAGAGGAGGTTTTTCCCACATTTGGGTCCATGTAGATGGGCCAAATGTTGGAAAACCCTCTTCTGAAAGAAGAAAAGTGTCTCTAAAACTGTGCTAATTTATGGTTGCAGACAACATTTTTGAATTCCAAAGTTCAGCCATTCCCCATTTCCCTCCAGGGTCTCAAGGCCTCTGTAGCCCAAGAAATGTGATTGGCAGCTGGTACCCACAATCTTATTGTAAATTCAGTACAGGGCTCTGAAGACATGGACCCCAGGCAAGCACCTTGTGCTAAGGCTGGGCTCAAGGGAAAGAACTCTCTTCTTCACACCAGAGTGGAACAAGCAACCGAAGGCTCAATTGCCAAGCACACGCTACACACCTCCACTCTGCCAGCTGAACTAGTGAAGGGTGCCTGAGAAATGTTGGTTTGTCCAGATTGGCCCTTCTATAAGTGTCAGGGCAAGTGCTACCCCAAGTGGGTGGCATCGTAGATGAGGGGCAGAAGAACCCAGCACCACAGGGGTTGTCACAGGGGTTGTACTTCTCATGGAGAAAGACCCCTGAGTGAAAACTGAGCAAGATCCATTCATGTCACAAGGAAAGAAAGTTGGGTTCTTCTCATGTGTCTTTTTTGTTCCAGAGTCTCTAGGGGTGCAGGAGGGGCAGACCACAAAAAACAAACCACTTGAGTGAACTTGTGCTGCTTGCTCTCCCAGACAGTTCCTACACCCAAGGCAATAGCTCCACAACCAAGGTGTGTTGAGTTGATTTACCCTAGAGCCAGCGCAGGGAGTAGAACAGGTTTCTTTACCTCTCTCAGAAGCAAGGAACACACATTCTCTGAGGTCCTGTCCCGAGACTCCTTCCCTTTATCGCCAGGGAGCACTAGGCAGAGCCTGGCAGCTGCTGGGAAGAGATGTGAGAACATCAGCGAGAAATACAAACTCAGCCCCCCTGCATCTCTAGCTAGGCTGGTAGGTTCCATGGCCACAGCACATCCCAACCTCCTGCTGAGCCAGCCAGACGACACCAAGTGCCACTGGGCATTAGACACCCAGTAGGAGGCACAAAATTCTCTTCTCACCAGCCTGAGGACAAGGAAGCCAAAGCACATGGAACAAAAGGGTTTTCCTGCAACCAGCCAAAGAATGCCCCACTGAGATTTGAACGCAGCTTGTAGAATCCTGAGTGCTGCCCTTTACACTATCAGATCAACAACTGGCCATAAGAGCACAGAGGCCCAGGGCCAGACTAGAGCCAGGGGAAACATGAGGCAGGAAGAGCCCCAGCCTACACAGCTCCTTTTTGTGCAAAAATGGACCCTAGTTAATTATGTAAATAAAGCACAGCAATATGCTAATCAGTGCTTCATTTCCATATGCTTTTGTGGAAGAGAGGTGCAGTATGGAGATAGCCTAGGTGGTAGATAGCCATGAAGTGACATAGACTGAGGAAAAATCCCAGGGCTGCAATACTTAGATACACAAATGAAAAATAATTCACCAGCTCAGACATGATTTCTAAGCCCCCACACAAGGAAAATAATAAAACCGAATGGACTCACTAGACAGCTCCCTACTTACACACTTCAAAATGTCCACTTCCAAATATGCAAAGACTGTGTGGCCTAGAGGCTAAGATGTCTGACTTCAAATCAGATATTTGAGGGTTTGAGTCCCTTTCCAGATGTGTTGACTGTGCTTGTGGGTCCTGCCATCTTATGCCTAGAAAGTTTCTTTGTAGCAATAAGGTATTTGTGTAGCCTTCTTGGAAAGCCTGTAGCTATTCAGTAGGCCTAAACTAAACCCTTCTGTAGCCACACTGAAGAGTGGCAGTCCTTAGTTGTAAGACCTTGGCTTCTGTTCAGTTTAAATAGCATCACACTAGGCTGTGAGAAGGGAGTTGGATCTGAATGACACCCACTGTCACCAAGTAAGAAACAGATCTCAGGATGGGGAGAGAAAACTTAGTTAACAGCATCTTGTCTGGCAAAAAAATGCTTGTCAATAGTTGTGGTTGTGCAATTGGAATTCTATGATTATTGTCCTCACTTTCCTTTTGTTTGTCTGTGTGATCGCTGTGTGATTAATTTTGCTGGGGGAAAATCAGCAAAGGTGGTGGAGTATGATTGGTTAGGTAAATCATAATAGTATATTATCATTGGTTAGTATAATTATACTAAAATAATTGGTTAAGCAGGACTCAATTTTCACTATATAAACTGGGGTCCAAGAAGGAGACCAGGAAGAAGAAGGAAAAGGGAAAACAAGAAGAGGAGGAAGAAGGAGGAAAAGGGAAAGGAAGGAAGAAGACCAAGAAGGAGGAGGGAAGACCTGAAGCAGAACTCACCTCCAAGCCAGCCTCAGACCAGAGCAGCCAGGACACCTCTGCATGACCGTTGAAATGGTTTGCTGTATGAATTCTGTGTGTCAGGTTACATCAGGCCTGGGCACTGAGATTGTTTACCATTTTCCCTGAGCTACTAGTATTTAGATCTGTGATGGCTGGGTGATTAAGGTGTTGAACTAGAAATCTAACAGGGTTTCCCTTAAGCAGGTTCAAATTCTGCTCACGGTGAGACCTTCATTTTGGCCACACCCCTTCCTAGGGCAACAAGGTACCCCACCCCTGAGAAGAACATATCTGTCCCATCAGAAGTGACAGCTGGAGAAGGAAACAGAGGCTACAGGAGCAGGAAGGAACATGGATCACAGGGTCCTGCCTAACAACAGGAAAACCCAGTCTGGCTCTCAGCAGAGCCACCTCCCCATGGACACAGCCAGGGGGCCAAGTGCCTCCAGTGGCCCCTCTCTTTCCCCCACTTGCTCTCCCCAAAAGCCAGCCCTGGTTGGGCAGAAAGATGCTGGGCCCAGTGGCCTCCCTTCCCCTGGCAGAGGCAGAAGTGATGGAGACAGGCCCAGGGGGCCAAGTTGTTCACTTGGGGAACAGAGATGGGGCAGCACAAAAGGACACCCATGAATGTCAGTGAGAGGCAGAGGTGGCAAAGGGGCAGCAGCATTTTTCACCGTAAAGGACCTACAGCTGGTGTCTTGGGCACCTGGGACTCTCAGCTCTCAGGCTGGCCCCTGCTCTCCTGGCTTCCCTCCAGCCGCTTCATCTCAGGGCTCTCTGTCCTGCCCCAGCTCTGCAGCTTTCAGGGCAAATCCCTTGTTAGGACCAGTCATAATCTGGGGGGTCACTGAGTGGCCGTCCTACTTGAGATGTGTGGGCTACAAAAGCCTCTTGTTCCCTTCTAATCTCCCAATAGTATGGAAGTTTTCTTTTTGTGCAAAACCCCCTTTTTCTGCAAGATCAGTATACCTCTTTTTGGGGGGCATAAGAATCTAGTGGAAAAAGGGGATTTTGTGCAAAAAAAAATGTTCTCACTGCTTGTTTTTGCACAAAAATCCCATTGGCAGAAAATATGCAAATGAGATCGTGACTCATGCAATTGAGTCCCTCATTAACATATTTTTTTAAGGAGAAAACTTCTAGGCTGTGTCTACACTGGCACGATCTTGAGCCAAAGCAACCACTCTTGCGAAAAAACTTGCTGCCTGTCTACACTGGCCGTGTGTTCTTGCGCAAGTAAACTGATGTTCTAATGTATGAAATCAGGGCTTCTTGAGCAAGAACTATGATGCTCCTACTCAGGAATAAACCCTTTTGCGCAACTGTTCTTGTGCAAGAGGCCAGTGTAGACAGGGAACATGAATTTCTTGCACAAGAAAGCCCCATGGTTAAAATGGCCATCAGAGCTTTCTTGTGCAAGAGAGCGAGCACATGCCATGCCAGTGCTCTTCTGGAAGAGTTTTTGCACAAGAACACTTCCGCAAAAGACTTCTTGTACAAGATCATGCCTGTGTAGACGTAGCCTCTGTGAGTTACCAGTAGTGGGGCTGTTAGTGTTGGCATCTAACTAATTGCACCATTAGGCCATGTCTTCACTCAGGTGGAGGTTGATGCTGCAATCCATCTTCCAGAGCTTGATTTAGCAAGCCTAGCTAAGCCTCACTAAATCAAACCCCTAGGGTATCTCCTGCCCTTTGCTACTATCCTACTCCCACTGTGAGGGTCCCACCAAGCTCAACTGAAGGTAAAAGCAACTCTAGACACATGTTGAAGACCAGTAGGAAGCAAAGACACATTCACCTGACAGTAAGACACCACTTGGAGTTAAACCCAGGATTTCCTACTTACTAGGCAGGCGCTTTAGCCCACTAAGCCATGGTACCCTCCTTAAAAACAGCCCTAACACTGTTCTACTTATGGTGCCAGACAACACCTTCACATTCCAAAGTGCAGCCATTCCCCGTTTCCCTCCAGCTCTTGCCATGACTCAAGGCCTGCGCAGCCCAAGACATTTGATTGGCAGCTGGTACCCAAAACCTTTTTGTCAATTGTAGCACCAGACCCCAAAGGGACAGACCCAAGGCAGCCACCTGATCCTAAGACCGGGCCTGCAGCCGGGGGGAGGGAGAAGAATCTCTCCTTTCAGCAGGAGTTGAATCAGCAGCCTAAGGACACTTGCCGAGTACCTGCTACCATCCTCTGGGCTGCCAGCTGAGCTATGGAAAGGTGCTTGGGACAGGCTGCTTTGCCCAGGTGGGGCTTTTGATGAGTGTCAGGGCAAGAGCCCCTCGAAGGTCCCTGCCAGTTCTAGTGTTCTGTGATTCACAGTCCTGGTTCTGATTGGCTGAGCAGGGAGGAGACTCAGGGCTTTCTTGTTCGCCTTAAGTCCTGATAAATGAGCCAGTGGTTCTCTCTGAGGAGCTCCTGAGTCTCTCTGTGTCCTGGTGCTTCTAGGCAGGGCTGTGGGGCTGTAGCTCCTTTGACACACTTTATTCTGATCAGTCAGGATATGAAACTCCAGACTGAGGGGGAGTTTCAGCATCAGGGCATCTGGGTCCTGTTCCCAGTGCTGTCCCAGACTCGCTGCGTGAGGTCAGACAAGGCCCTTTGCCTTTGTCCCTCCCTCTGTCACTTGGGGTAACCATCCTCTCCCGCCTGCCCCATATTGGGGGGCAGCTATAAGGAGCTGTGTGAGGGTGTTGCTAGCAGCAGTGAGTACTAGCAGTGAGTACTAGG
>JANRFK010000270.1:2809151-2822264 GCA_030068395.1 Apalone spinifera | reverse complement strand
GGGGGCCACACAGAGACCCTGCTGGGCTGAGCAGGAAGTGGCTGAGATTTTGCTCACCTGGGCACAGGCCAATGAGGAGGGTTTCAGAAAAGCTACATGTGAATGGATTCATCTAGCAACCCCTGCCAGCCACACACACAGGGAATTTAGCAAAGGAATCAGCGACTCTTCGAGAGGGTTGGAAGTGAAGGGGGTTAATCAGATGGACGTGAGTCTCCAATGCTGGGCTGTGGCCAGAATAGAGCAGGTGGTATCACAGGAAGCCAACCCCAGCTACGTATGGAGGGATGGTGGGAAGAGCAGACACGATGGCCAGACACCTCTGGGGGCTGCCTCCTTCACCTCTCCTGTACCTGGCAGGTGCCTTGGCCAGCTTAGCCATGGGGTCGCTCTCTGGGACTTTTCTCCCAGCCGTTCCACATGTTGCCATTGCCCATCCCAAGGGAGGTGGGACAGAGTCACTCTCCATTGCTGCAGAGCTCTTAGGAACTCTGGGCACTAACACCCCAGGAAATCACAAGCCTGTGTGGCACTGGCTCTCCTGTCCCAGCAATTGCAGTCAGAGTCCTGCCTTGCCTGTGCCAGTCACAGCAGCCTTTGACTCTCATTTCCCTCCAGCTTTCGCACCCTGGTGGTGTCTGGCTCCCTGGGCACAGAAGGCGTCAGCTCAGTGGGCAGAGGCTCTAACATGCACATCTCCCCCCGCTGCTGGGACTGTGGAGTTGGCCTTGAGGTTGGGCAGAAAGAAAACAGAAGTGCAGCAAACATTGATCATCTGGATTGTAAACCCCTTGGTCTCAGAGCTGGGGGTGGGAGCCCTGCCTTTTCAATTTGTTCCCTTCCTGAGGGCACAGAATTAACGAGAGAGAATTTATTAACCTCACAGTAATCTGAGTTAGCCAAAGAGTTAGTAACAAAAGTTTTGTCAACATTTAAGTACAGGCAAGGAAACCGTCAGGGGTGTTTCTAGACCGAAGTTCATTCAAGTGGTTTGTTTTTTTGTGCACCTGCCCCTACCACACTCCTAGAGACTCTGGAACAAAGAAGACACATGAGAAGAACCCAACTTTCTTTCTTTAGCTGTGACACAGATGGATCTAGCACAGGTTTCCCTCAACGGGTCTGTCTGCAAGGGAAGTACCTGTGACAACCACTGTGCTCCTCTGCGACTCATCAGCAATGCCATCTGCTTGGGGGAGCACTTGTCCTGAGACTTTTAGATGGGCCACCCTGGAGAAACACACATGACTCAGGCCCTTCCCCCTCAACTTTGATAGCTCAGTTGGTAGCACAGATGCCTATAGTGTATGCTTGATAAGTGTTCTTTAGGTCACTGGTTCAACTCTGGCTTGAGGGAGTGGTTCTTTTCCCTCCAGCCTGGCCTCAGCAGAAGGCAACCAAGGCATTGGGTCCATGTCTTCAGAGCCCTGCAGTGCAATTGACAAAAACATTGTGGGGATGAGCTGCCAATCGCATTTCTTGGGCTGCACAGGTTCTGTCCACACACAAAAGTTCTTTTGGAACAATGGCCGTTATTGCACAATAACAATGCAAGAGTCTACACACCAATTCCGTTATTTTGAAATAATTCTGAAGTAACAGACAGCTTATTCCGCCTTCTGCAAACCTCATTCTATGAAGAATAATGCCTATTCCAAATTAGCTATTTCAAAATAAAGCCTGTGTAGATGTGTCACTGCTGCTAGTTTGAACTAGCTCCTCCCCAGGGCCATTCTGAGTTATTCTTCCTGGGGCTCTAAATTGAGGTAGCTCATCTACATTGGAGAGCCTGCCTCGGACTATTCTGAGGTTTCCCTGCAGTGTAGATGTGCTAGTTCGAAATAGGCCAGAGGTGTTTGGGTGGGAGAGTACAGCTTCTCGGCGCTTGGGCTAAGTTCCAGAGTGGCAAACAGGGAAGTGGCTACTGGATGCTCTGCCTGGCCATTCCTCCCCAGCTGGACGTGGTTCTTGCTCTTCTGCATGGCACAGCCCATGGAGACCAGGGACTTGCCAATGGGCATCCAGATCACACCCCCGTTGAACTGATGGGAATAGAAGCCAGACACACAGGTTTGAACTGGTTTCAGCTGAGGGATGGGTTTGTCTGGTTTATGTGCATTGGCACAGGAAAGCATTGTGGGTCTATAGTCATTTTAAGAATCCCTGTACAATAAAAATCCAAACTGTGACACCCCTGGAGATGCAATTGTTCCATTCAAGATAATCAGCTTGTTAAGGGGGCACTTGCAGTTGAAGCAAGGACCACTTGAGCTGCAGTGAAACACTCTACCAGTGAGCTACACCCCCATAGCAATCAGGCCTTTGCAGCCAGTGTTGGGAAATTAGTACCAGGCTGCACTGTCTGCAGGAGCAGGTGGGGCTTCACATACATGCCGGGGGGATGATGGCCCTCCCTGGGGTTGGCCATGTATGGTGCCCCCCCAGGCTGTGACCAGCATGACCATCCCCTGTGCTCCTGCCTCCCCTGCCCTGTGTGGGTATGTGTACACTTGCACCCTCTTTCGAGAGAGGGATGCAAATGCAGACATCCAAAATTGCAAAGGAAGCCAGCATTTAAATATCCTGCACTTCATTTACATATTCGCCGATGCACTATTTCAAAATACTTTATTTAGAAATAAAAAACTCAGTTTAAATGTGGTTATTTTGGGAGAAAACCCTTCATTCAAAATAACCCTTAAACCTTGTTGTATGTTTCTCAGCTCTTGGGCTAAATTCAAGAGCAGCAAAGGGAAAGGTGTTGTGCTTAAAAGAAGCACCTGGGATCTTTTTCAGAGGGATAAGGCAACACACCACATTTATTGAACATATATAGATCAATCAATATTTATCATATGCATATGACACATTACACTCCTGCACTCTCTCACACACACAAGCACACTCTGTCTTGTTGTTACCAAAAGTTGCTCTCCCTAACTGCACTGGCCAGGTGAGTTAGATGGGGGAGGGGTAGAGCCAGGCTTCTGCCGATCCGGATTGATGCTCCCATGTTGACAAGATGAAAACCAGCGGTCCCTCTGCAAGATGCTTCATATTTATCCTTCTCATGCAGCCAATTAGTCATCACCTTGCCTTTCTTAATGCTGCTTCAAAGAGAGTTCTTCCAAGGGCAGGCACTTGCTGCTTGACTCCCAAGGCATCTGTATGTCCAGTCTTCTTAATGAGCTCACTTTGCAGGTACTGTCTTGGATCTGGCTCCCAAACTTTCTCCACCCTTGCAACTGCTGCTGGAGGTGCTCACCTTTCATTCTCCATGCACACCTCAACAGGGCAATCAAGGAAAGCGGAGAGCTCAAAAGACATTTTTTTACAAGATCTATATATATAAAAAGGAAAGTTTCTCTTAATACAAAGTTATAGGACAAATGATAATATTATAGGGCTTTATCCACAGAGGCAGGGAAGTAGCTGCAAGATGCTCTGCATGGCCTGGGGATCCGGACCAAGAGCTGTCCTCGTGTTTTTTTATGTAAAGTGTTGCTTCTTGACCGTTTGGATAAAATCCAGCGCTTCCTGCCTCTCGGAGAGGAGGAAAAGCAGTGAGAGGGAGACCTTGGCTGTAGGAAACACTTGTGCCCATTTTTTTTGGGTTAAACTAGAACCCCCCCTAGGAAGCATTGCTGCTACCTCTTCATATTCCATTGGCTGGGAATTGAACCAAGATGAACTGCTTGGAAAGTAGCTATGCTCACCTCTGGCCTTCCAGGGACACATCCCAGGACCAAGCAAAGGGCAGCAAACGCCAGGCACTGTCATGGTTTGGGCCACAGATAACGTATCTCATGAAACTGTGGTTGAAGGAGGAGTCTCTGCAGGCCCTGCAGTGCAGGCGGGGGAACATGGACATTTATGGCCCAGTGGCTGATGGCCTTGCAAACAAAGGTCACCTCCAGCACACCACAGACCAAGTCAGAGTAAAGGCTAAGGAACTGCAGCAGGGTTATATCAGGGCCCATGAGGAACTGGACCAAATCCTGGGTATCCAAGGATAGTTGTGGAGTTTGTGAGGGAGACACCTGGGCAGCAGCTGCAGCTTCAGGATGACAATGCTGATGACCTGCAGCTCCCGGACGAGGAGAATTCTAGGAGTGTCGTAACCCCAACCCTGGAGCCAGTTCCCTGTCCTCCCCCCGCCATATATGCAAGGTACCACCTGCTCCTGCAGACAGTGCTGCCAGGGGCTAAGTTCCCAACATTGGGCTGAAACCTACAACCACTGTCGGGTGTAGCTCGGTGGTATAGTGCTTGAGTGCCGATTGTAGAGGTCTTTGCATCTCCAGCTGTGTCACATCTTGGATTTCTATTTTACAGGGATTCTTAAAATGTCAGCAAACCCCTCGTGTGTTCTGTACCAATGCACATAAACCAGGCAAACCCATCCCTCAACTGAAACCAGTTCAAACCTTCTGGGCATCTGGTTTCTATTCCCATCAGTTGAGCAAGGCTGAGATCTGAATGCCCATTGGCTGTTCTGTACAGAAGAACAAGAACCATGTCCAGCTAGAGAGGAAATGCTGTGATCAATTTTCTGGAACTTGATTCAGTGAGTCAAACTAAGACTTACTAAATCAAACCCAGAGGGCACCCCCACCATCTTTCAGCACTTCTGCTCTTTGGCTTCCCACTGTGGGGACATGGCCAAGCTCAACTGAAGGAAGCCGACTCCAGTTACATATTGAGAGGTGGTAGGAAAAGCAGACATACTGGCCAGGCACCACTGGGGGCTGCCTCCCCCGTACCTGCCAGGTATCTTGACCAGCTTAGCCATGGGCCTTTTCTCCCATCTGCTCCACATGTTGCCATTGCCCATCCCAAGGGAGGGGAGAGGAGAGTCAGTCTCCATGGCTGCAGGATCTTTGCACTTGCAGGATCTCTTGGCGCTGACCCCCACACACCCCAGGGCATCACAAGGGCGGTTGGCGCTGGTTTTTCTGTCCCAGCAATTGCAGTCAGAGCCCTGCCTTGCCAGTGCCAGTCACAGCCGCCTCTGCACCTGCTCCAGGCTTGTGGCTTCCTTCTTCCCAATGCTCCTCTCCAATCAGCCTTTTCCTGAACCAGCAGTTCCATGGGTGGCCAGGGGAGGCCTCTTCTGTGTCCCAGAAGGGGATAGAAAAATATGAGTAAAGGCTGCAACAAGGCGCCAGTGGGAGTTGACCCCCAGATCTTCTGTTTATGACACAAGGGCTTTAGCCAACTAAGCCATGGTGCCCTCTCTAGGTGCCGGGGTAAAATTGTTCTACTTTAAGGTTCCAGACAACATCTTTGACTCCCAAAATGCAGCCATTTCCCTCCAGCCTTCCCACTCTGGCAGTGTCTGGCCTCCTTGACACAGAAAGCTACAGCTCCGTGGGCAGGGGGCTTTGGCTTCCTTGCCCATGGGATGCTGTTGCAGGGAGTGCTGCTCAGTAGGGATGGGGTTCACCTGTTGAGGAAGGGGAAGAGTATTTGGATGCAGACTGGCTAACCTAGTGAGGAGGCATTAAAGTTGGTTTGAATGGGGCAAGTGACCAAAGCCCACAGGTAAGTGAACAACATGGACACCTGGGGGATGGGCCAGAAATGGGAGCGAGCGCGGGCAGTAAGAACAGCAATAAAGCAGGGATGAGGGAGCATTGGTAAGCAAAATCTAATCTGTGTCTTAGATGCTTGTACAGACACACAGGAATGATGGGTAATAAGCAGGAAGACGTCGGTATCACAGGGACTTGGTGGGATAATTCACACAACTGGAATATTGGCACAGAAGTGTACAGCTCGCTCAGGAAAGGTAAGCAGGGGAAAAGGAAGGAGGAGTTTCCTTAGGTATGAAACATGCACACACTGGGACTGAGGTGGAGAGGGACACAGGAGACAGACTTGTCGGGAGTCTCTCAGTCAGGGTATAAAGGGTAAAACCCAAGGATAATGGCACTCTAGGGCTACATCTACATTGGTGTGATCTTGTGCAAAAGTGACCACTGGCGGGGAGTTCTTGCGCAAGTACACTGCTGTTCTAATGTGTGAAATCAGGGCTTCTTGCGCCAGAACTCTGACGCTCCCGCTCAGGAAGAAGCCCTTTTGCACAACTATTCTTGCGCAAGAGGCCAGTGTAGACAGGCAACATGAATTTCTTGCACAAGAAAGCCCTACGGTTAAAATGGCCATCAGAGCTTTCTTGCGCAAGAGAGCATCTACATCGGCACGGATGCTCTTGCACAAAAGCACATCTGCCAGTGTAGATGCTTTCTTGCACAAGTACTTTAACGCAAGAACTCTTGCACTAAAGAGTTCTTGCACAAGATCATGCCAGTGTAGACGTAGCCTACGGGTCTATTAGAGACACCTCCCCAGGCAGAAGAGGTGCATTAGGTTTTTTAAACAATTAACAAAATCATCCAAAGCGCAACTGGTTTCACACACACTCAGCCTCACCTACAGCGGGGAGGCAGTTTGCAGTGAGCTGAAAAGAAACTGGCCGTCAGAACCAAGACTCAGGATATTTCTGGGTCCACATGTGCAAACAGCTGGCAGCCAAGCTTGTTGCCCTGGTTAGGGGTGTGACCAAAACACAGGCCTCACTGTGAGCAGGACTTGAGGCTGCACAGGGAAACACTTTCAGGTTGGTAATCCAACGCCTTAACTACTTGGCCATCAGTATTATGGGAGAGTCTTCTCCTGTACTTATATGTGACCAAAAATTTGTTACTTACTCTTTGGCCAACTTAGATTGCTACAGGACAAAGGAATTCTCTCTTGTTAATTCTGTGTCGTCAGGAAGGGACCAAGCAGAAGGAGGCCAGGGACCCAACTGGGGATTCCAACCCAAACCCTGAGACCCAGGAGTGTATAATCCAGATGATCGATGTTTGCTTCACTTTTCCCTCCCCCCAGCAACACTAAATCTCAACGTCAACTCTACAGTCCCAGTGGCTTGGGGAGATGTGCACGTCAGAGCCTCTGCCCACTGAGCTGTAGCTTTGTGTGGCCAGGGAGCCAGACACTGCCAGGGCTGGAAGGAAATGGGAAGTGGCCACACTTTAGGAGTCAAAGGTGTCTGAGACCATAGAGTAGAACACCTTCAGCAAGCTTCCTGTGGAGGGCACCATGGCTTAGCTAGCTAAAGCACCTGCCTAATAAATAGGAGATTTTGTTTCTACTCCCAGTGGTACCTTACTGTGGCCTTTGTTTGCATTTTCTTATGTCTTTCTGGGACACAGAAGAGGCCTCCCCTAGTCCCCCATGGAACTGCTGGTTTAGGAAAAGGCTGATGGGGAGGAGCATTGGGAAGTAGGAAACCACAAGGTTGGACCTGGTGCAGAGGTTACTGGCACGGGCCAGGCCGGGCTCTGACTCCCACTCTGAGCCCCTGGGTACCACACACTGGCCACTGAGTCCTGCTCCATGGTCACCCCAGTGGTCTGGGTGCAAGCGACGTACCTCGGACTCCTGCTGGGAGCATGGGCCCTGCCCTGCCTGGTCAGGGAGGGGACAAACACAGGGCTGGTTGATAGGGGCTCTCACACTCCAGCAGTGGGGCTGTCCAGCCCTTGAGCTGGATTCAGACCAGGCTGGTCAGAGCCTCTCACGCTGGCTAAGGGGGATTGTGTGCTTGCTGCCTTGGAAGTCAGGGTCACATTGCAGAGCTCCCCCAGGGCCGTCCCACGGCACTGCCAGGCCAGCCCCAGCCCCAGCCCCAGCCACTCTCCGTGCCCTCAGCAATGTGGCTTTGTTTTATCCTTCCCCTTCAGTAACCACTGGCATTTCCCCACCAGCCCCAGCCCCGTGGGACCCGCTCCCTTCTCCAGGAGCAGCATGAGCCCCAGTGTGGCTCCCTGTGGAGGCTGTAGGAGACAAGCCCCAGGAGTTAGGCGGGAGACAAGATGTCAAAGTGTTGAGTTTCACCCATGGCTAGTGTGGGGTGAACCACACTCTGGGGGCAGTTGAAGATGCCTCCTGAGAGCTGATTTTCAGAGGGGGTGCGATCAGCCCTTCCCGTGTTTCTGGCTCCTCCCAAGGGCTTGAATCTGGCACCTAAAATTTGAGAAAGGTGCATTTGGAAGAAGGAATTTCTGTGTCTTTGCTGGTCCAAGTGTGCCCCAGTGGCCTAATAGACAAGACAGTGGCTTCTTAAGCCAGAGTGTGGGGTTTCAAGCCCCACCTGGGGGGTAACAATTTGGATTTATACTAGCAGATGCAAAGTCCCTTTGGCTTCCTTTCCTCCATGGCAGCTGTGAGATTCTTGAACACTGGGCAAAGTGTCCCCTGAAATTGCCATCCTCCCCCAGACAGGACTCCTCAGTAACTGACACTGGTGGTAGGCTCAGACAGGAGGAGAGTGTTTCCTAAAAGCTGAAGTGTGCAAAGTGAGGTCACTTGCAGAGATGCAGGCACTGGCTTCTCTGTTTGTGCCTTGGTACCTATTACCCAGGGGTGTACCTGCCAAGCACCCAGACACAAGGCCAGTGTACATGGAGCCAGCGACTGTAGCCAGGGAGGTGGCTGCAGCACAATTCCACAAAGGTTTTGAAATATTTTTCAAACAAACAATATGAAAAACATTAGGCTCTAGCTACACTGCAGGCTTCGTGCCCAAGAACTGTTTGGGGCAAGAGTTCTTGTGCAAGAGCACATTCACACGGCCACATGCTTTGCTCTGAGGGATAGCTGAGTGGTTTGAGCATTGGCCTGCTAAACCCAAGGTAGTGAACTCATTGTTGAGGGGGCCATTTAGGGAGCTTGGGCAAATCCGCCAGGGATGGTTCTTGGCCCTGCCATGAGCACAGGGGCCTGGACTAGCTGACCTCTCAAGGTCCCTTCCAGCTCTATGAAATTGTATATCTCCTTATAAAGAGCATCCATGACAGTGTGGTTACTCACTTGTGCAAGAAACCTCTCAAGGCCATTTTGACCATAGGGGTTTCTGGTGCAAGAAATCCCTCTTGCCTGTGCACACTGCCTACTTGTTCAAGAGGGCTTATTTGTTATGGGGAAAGGAATAATTCTTGCAGAAGAAGCCCTCTTTTCTAATGGTTTACTGTAAATTTTCTTGCACAAGAATGCACATGCAGGGTAGACACTCCACTAGTTTTTCCACAAGGACAGCTGTTCTTATGCAAAAAGCCCGCAGCATAGACATAGCCATGCAGTGTGAAAAAAACCTCACAACAACAAGCTCCACCCCAGCAGGTCCCACTGAGATTTAAACTCATATTGCAGGATTTAAAGTCCTAAGTGCTGCCCCTTACACCATGGGACCTACATAGAGGAGTATGTGAGAGCACCTGGCACACACAGTTTTCAGGCTGGCCTCTGCACTCCTGGCTTCCCTCCTGCTGCGTCATCTCTCTGGCTACGATTATAATGCACATTTATTTTGGAATAAGCTGTTGTTGAATAGTGATTTCAAAATAGTTTATTTTGAACTAGCACATCTACACTGCAAGGAAACCTCAGAATAGCCTGAGGCAGGCTCCCCAATGTAGACGAGCTACCTCGATTTAGAGCCCCAGGAAGAATAACTCAGAATGGCCCTGGGGAGGGGATAGTTCAAACTACCAGCAGTGGCACATCTACACAGGCCTTATTTTGAAATAGCTAATTTGGAATAGGTGTTATTCTTCCTAGAATGAGGTTTGCAGAAGTTGGAATAAGGCGTCTGTTACTTCAGAATTATTTCAAAATAATGGAATTGTTGTGTAGACTCTTGCATTGTTATTGTGCAATAACGGCCATTGTTCCAAAAGAACTTTTGTGTGTGAACAGAACCTGCGCAGCCCAAGAAATGTGATTGGCAGTTGGTACCCACCCTCTTTCTGTCAATTGCACTGCAGGGCTCTGAAGACATGGACCCAAGGCAATCACCTTGGTTGCCTTCTGCTAAGGCCAGGCTGGAGGGAAAAGAATTGCTCCTTTGAGCCAGAGACCTAAAGATCACTTGCCAAGCACACACTCCAGTGCTCAGCACTACCAGCTGAGCTATCAAAGGGCACTTGAATAACACTGGTTTGTCTATGTTGTCCCTTCTACAAGTCTCAGGGCACGTGCTCCCCCAAGTAGATGGCATTGCTGGTGAGGGGCAGAGGAGCACAGGGGCTGTCACAGGTACTTCACATGCAGACAGACCCCTTGAGTGAAACCTGAGCTGGGTCCATCCATGTCACAGCTAAAGAAAGAAAGTTGGGTTCTTTTCATGTGTCTTCTTTGTTCCAGAGTCTCTAGGGGTGCAGAAGGGGCAGGTGCACAAAAAAACAAACCACTTGAATGAACCTCGGTCTAGAAACCCACAGAAACACCCTTGACGGTTTCCTTGCCTGTACTTAAATGTTGGAAACATTTTGTTACTAACTCCTTGGCCACCTCCGATTGCTGTGGGGCTACGAAATTCTCGCTCATTAATTCTGTGCCCTCAGGAAGGGACCAAATTGAGGAAGGCTGGGCCCCCCCAGGGACTCCAACCCAAACCCTGAAATCAAGGGGTTTACAATCCAGATAGTCAATGTTTACTGTACATCTGCCTTTCTTCAACCCTGCCCAACCTCAAGGCCAATTCCACAGTCCCAGCACCTGGGGGAGATGTGTGTGTTAGAGCCTCTCCCCACTGAGCTGTCGCCTTCTGTGCCCAGGGAGCCAGACACCACCAGGGTGGGAAAGCTGGAGGGAAATGAGAGTCAAAGGTCTTGTCTGGCGCCATAAGTTAGAACAGTTTTAAAGAGGCTTTGGAGGGGGGCACTGTGGCTTATCTGGGACCATAGAGAAGAACTGTTTTCCCCCTGCGTCTCTAGCCAGCCTGATAGCTTCCATGGCCCCAGCTCTTCGCAGCCTCCTGCTGAGCCAGCTGGGTGAGAGACTGAGTGCCAGTGGACATTAGACACCCAGCAGAAGGCACAAAAATCTCTTCTCACCAGACTGAGGACAAGAAACCTAAAGCAGGAGGGTTTTGCAATAACCAGCCCAGGAAGGTCCCACTGACAGTTGAATGCAGGTTACAAGATTCAGAGTCCTGAGTGCTGCCCCTTGCATCATGGGACCAACAGCTGGTATTTTTGGGGGGCACCTGTGACTCTCAGCTCTCAGGCTGCCTTTACTCTCCTGGCTCCCTCCAGCTGCCACATCCCAGCTGCTTGTTTATTTTTTGTTTTTATTTAAGTACCAGCTCTAGTAGAAGCCGTGTGACACTCTCCCCTCCCCCATCACAGCATGGACAGGTCGCTGCCCCCAACCAGACTCTGAAATGGCCCCCTGCATTTCCTCTGGCCCCATCGGGTTGACAGGAAAGCGGCCCAGGGCCAGGCTGGAGCCAGGGGAAGCAGGAGGCAGGAAGATCCCCAGTCAACTCAGCTCCCTTTGCGCAAAAGCCTCTTGTGCAAAAACGGACCCCAATTAATTCTGCAAATGAGCATGTCAATATGCTAATCTGTGCTTCATTTGCATGAGCTTTTGTGGAAGAGAGGTGCAGTATGGAGATAGCCTAGGTGGTAGATAGCCATGAAGTAACATAGACTCAGGAAAAATCCCAGGGCTGCAATCCTTAGTTACACAAAATAAGAATAATTCAGCAGCTCAGATGTGATTTCTAAACCCCCACACAAGGAAAATAATAAAACCTGATGGACTAGGGAGACTTTTCCCAGCCACGTATTTCAAGAAGTCCAGTTATATTGCATGCATCACTGTGTGGCCTGAAGGATAAGGCATCTGACTGAAGATTGAGGGTTTGAGTCCCTTCATAGTTGCACTTACTTTGTCTGTGCTCATGGATCCTGCTGTCTTTAACTGGGAAAGGACCTACTTAACAATGTGTTTTTTCTATAACCCTTCTTCTGCAGCCAGACTGAAGAGCAGCTGTAAAGCCTGGAGTCACATTCCATCTAAATGACATTTAAATAGTGTTACACTAGATTGTGAGAGGGGATCTTATCCCAGTGGCCCCCACTGTCCCCAGGCAAGAAGCAGATCTCAAGGTGGGTAGAGAAAACTTAATTAACAGTACTTTGTCTGGCAAAAGACTGCTTACCAATAGTTGTGGTTGTGCAATCGGCATTCTGTGATTCTTGTCCTCACTTTCCTATTGTTTGTCTGTGTGATAGTCGTTTGGATCTGTTTCTGTCTGCTGTATGATTGATTTTGCTAGGTGCAGGTCAACTAAGGTGGTGGGGTATGATTGGTTAGGTCATGTTTCAGTATACCAGAACAGCCAGGACTCCTCTGCTCAACTGTTGAAATGGTTTGCTGTGTGAATTCTATGGTGGGTGACATTAGGCCTGCACACTAGGATTATTTACCAGTTTCACTACTTGCAGTTGTGATGGCTGAGTGGTTAAGGCATTGGACTGAAACTCTAAGAGGGTTTCTCTGCTCAGGTTCAAATCCTGCTTGCACCAAGGCCTGTGTTTTGGCCACACCCCTTCCTACGGCAACAAGGGCCTCTGTGAGTTACCAGCTGTGGGGCTGTTAGTGTTGGCATCTAACTAATTGTGAGGGTGAGTGTGGATAAACCCAGCTGTGCTTTAGGGAGGCTGTTAGGTGGGGAAAGAGAGGTGCCCCCTGGGCCTCCCTGAGCAACACACACAAGAAAACTGCTGTTAAAGGAACCAGTACAGGTGGCAGGATGGCTGAGTGGTCTAAGGCCCCAGACTCAAGCTGCTGTTTGTCCCTCACTGGGATGTTCTGGTGTCTGAATGGAAATGTGGGTCCAAATCCCACTCCTGACACATCATGCTTCCTGTTGAGAGAAGTGAACTGATTTTGATGTCTCCCTGCCATTGTAGAAGCACTTGCTTAGGATTTTTCTTAGGCTACGTCTACACTGGCGCGTTCTCATGCAAAAACTCTTTTGCGGAAGAGTTCTTATGCAAAAACTCTTCCAGAAGGGAGCATCTACACTGGCATGTGCTTTTGCACAAGAGATGTGCTTTCATGCAAGAGCATCCATGCCAGTGTAGATGCTCTCTTGTGCAAGAAAGCTCTGATGACCATTTTAGCCTTTCTTGCACAAGAAATTCATGTTGCCTGTCTACACTGGCCTCTTCTGGAAGAGCTCTTGCACAAGAGCGCTTATTATTCCTGAGCGGGAGCATCAGAGTTCTGGCACAAGAAGCCCTGATTTTATAC
>JANRFK010000270.1:2736629-2758204 GCA_030068395.1 Apalone spinifera | reverse complement strand
TCTTGTTAGTCTTTAAAGTGCTACATAGTCCTGTATTTTATTTCAGCTACACCACACTAACATGGCTACATTTCTATCACTAATTTAACAACCAGACTTATATACCAGATGCTCCCACCAGAACGTTCTTATTTCCAAATTCCTGACAAAACTGTTTTTTGGGTTTTTTTAGCAGGCACACTGGTTTTGAACTGACCTGAATTTAAAGGTTTGGATCCAGCAATTCCCACCAAGCACCTCAAGCCAACAGGAAGCCCTCTACTGATTCTCCAAGTAGGGATTTAAAAGGCCCCTCAGCTTGTTTGTGGCGCCTGGAGTTCGGTAGGAAGCGGCCTGTGTTTTTTCCTTAGTAAAAAACAAGATGTGTGAATCTGAGTCACGGCATCAGAACTGTCGTGGAATAAACACACGCTAGCTTTAGGGTTCAAGTCAGACAAAACCATTTTAATATCCCAGCTGGGGGGGGGGGGGGGGGGGGGGGGGGTTGTTGCAGACGGCAACTGGTGTCGCCCAAGCTGGAGCTAGTCACATGGTTAAGTGACCTGTTTCATATGCCAGCAGTCATTGTAACCTGGCTGCTTTGCAGCGTTCCACACGCATTCCTAGGGTGCGTATTGGCCACCCTGAGAACCATTGTCCTTGGAGCAGTATTGATTAGCATAGTCACTCATTGGACATTCCTTCCTTGACAGGCAGTCCATACACAGCATCAGCCGAGCCCATGGTCATAACTCCCCATACAAACTCCAAACAAGTACATGAATACCACACATAAAATCACCACAATATTAGCTTTCCTTTGACACCTCACATGGCCCACTCTGTACCAAATTTCGGGCGAACAGCTCCCCGTGAGCACGCAGTGATCTTAAGGTGAGTATGCTCACCTTAAAATCCAATAATGTGACAGGGGCCTCAAGAAAAGATTGGGGTTTTGAGGAAGGATCTGGGATGCAGAAGCAGGCAGGCATCTGGCTGGGGGAAGGTGCAGTGTGTGGCCAGGAGAGAGGGTGCAAGAAAAAAAGGAGGGTGTCAGTGCAAGCTGGGGGCGCTGGCTGCCAGGGGAAAGGGAATTGAGGAGATTGGGAGGGAGTGCCTGGGGAGGACAACAAATATTACCTGGCTTTGGGCCCCCTTGCAGCAACAACTCCAGCCACACTGTCCTGGTCATCCCGGAGGGAGGCTCTACTGCAGCCACACAGACTAGGACCAACCCCAGACACCAGAGGCACCACTACTGCACCCATTCAGGCCAGGGCTGGAGATGCTGCTGCTGCAGCCATGCAGCCCAGGACCAACCCCAGAGGCACCCCTGACATGGCCATGTGGCCTTGGTGGCCAGCAGTGCAGTGGCAGCAGTACCTCTAGTGCCGGCCTCAGGTTTTATGGCAAAGACACAGCCTAGCACTGCCTCCTCTTTAGTGGCTACAAAGCACGAAGAGGGGGTGGGCTAAGCTCCTTCCCCCTCAGCACATACTCATTTGGAGGTGGGGCCTGGCACCACCTTGTGGACAGAATCAAAGCCTTGGGAAGGCTGGATTCTGCCAACAGAGAAAATTTTCCTCACTACCACTATAAGGTTTCTCACCTGTGAGGATTCAACTATATACAACAAGGACTGAACTCTCGCTATAGCATTTCCCAAAGTCAGAGCAGTTAAAGGATTTCTCTCCTGTGAGAGTTCTCATGGATAACAAGGTGTGACCACTGACTGCAGCATTTCCTACAGTGAGAGCAGCTGAATGGCTTCTTCCGTATGGGTTTTCTTATGTCTAACAAGGTGTGACCTCTGAATGAAGTTTTTCCCACAGTCAGAGCAGCTGAAGGGTTTCTCCCCTGTGTGGGCTCTCCTATGTCTAACAAGGGTTGAGGCCTGACTGAAGCTTTTCCCACAGTCAGAGCAGCTGAAGGGTTTTTCTCCTGTGTGGGCTCTCTGGTGGTTAACAAGGTGTGACCTCTGACTGAAGCTTTTCCCACAGTCAGAGCAGCTGAAGGGTTTCTCCCCTGTGTGGGCTCGCCTATGTCTAACAAGGGTTGAGGTCTGACTGAAGCTTTTCCCACAGTCAGAGCAGCTGAAGGGTTTTTCTCCTGTGTGAGCTCTCTGATGGGTAACAAGGTGTGACCTCTGACTGAAGTTTTTACCACAGTCAGAGCAGCTGAAGGGTTTCTCTCCAATATGAACTCTCCTATGGATAACAAGGTGTGACCTCCGAATGAAGTTTTTCCCACAGACAGAGCAGCTGAAGGGTTTCTCCCCAGTATGGGCTCTCCTACGTGTAACAAGGGTTGAGGTCTGATTGAAGCTTTTCCCACAGTCAGAGCAGCTGAACGGTTTATCCTTCATGTGACTCCTCCTATGGATGACAAGTTGTGAACTGTGACTGAAGCTTTTTCCATAGTCAGAGCAGCTGAAGGGTTTCTCTCCTGTGTGGGCTCTCTGGTGGTTAACAAGGTGTGACCTCTGACTGAAGCTTTTCCCACAGTCAGAGCAGCTGAAGGGTTTCTCTCCTGTTTGGGCTCTTTCATGTTTAATAAGAGTTGCACAGTCACTGCAAGCACAAGGTGAATGTTGATGGGGGATTTTCTTTTGAACAGCTTCTGTGTTTGTTTTCAACCTTCTGCTCCTGTGACCGGATTTATCCTGTCCTGCTCCTGGATGGTTTCCCTGCTGCCTTTGTAGACTACGTTGACTCTCACAAGTCTCTCCTTGCTCAGGACTCTGAGAAACATGCCCTTCAGATCTTTCCACTAACACCTCACATGGAGCCATTTGCTCAGGTCCTTTCTCCTGAAGACTCCTCTCACTGTTCTCATTCAGCATCCCATCACCTGCTGGGATAGAGAGAAACCACACAGGAGTCATTCCCTGTGCTGAGCTGAAATAAAAATTCTGAATGGTGAACAGAAAATGGGGGAGACACCCAAAGAATGGCTGGAAAGATTCAATAATCATGAGCTGAGTTCACCCTGCTTCCCCCATAACTCTTTCCCCACCCAGCACTCTAACAATGCAGTTGAAGACAGGCTGAAGGGCCAGCCAGACTTGATGAAAACACACAACCAACACCTGCTATGAGAACACAGAAATTGGTTTAAGTCAGTTTAGCTGATTTCTCACCTGTTTGGGTGTCACTGATGATATCCCCTTCCTCACAGCCCAGGAGATCCGGGATTTGCAGCTCTTCCCTTCGCTTCACCCATGACAGCACATGAGCTTTAGAGACTGGAAATCCTATTGGGGAGCAATTAACCAAGTGATGATCTTGTTCATTAAGGTCTGTGCCATTGCTACTTCCAAATCCAAATTGTGAGTCTCCTACCCAGAGAGGCTCCTTCCCATCTTCCAGAGACTGGTCTCTGGCTGTACAAGATCCCAGGACACAGTAATTCCATCCTCCCCCTGACCCACTACCATGTTGGGAATAGCCCAGCTGATTCCCATGGGGAACTGAGAGTTCTGCTGCACTCTCCAGGATACAACTCCTTCTCCCTTAGGGTCTGTTCCATACTTGGGCAGGACAGGAACACTCTGCTCATAAGGGGAGAGCTGTAGGACTTTCAAGACTGACAGACACCCCAAGCCAGGAATCATATTTGAGCTGCTACATGTGAGGTCACTAGGGCTGGGAGGGAAAGGATCCAGCAGAGCTCTAGAGCCCTATGGGCTCTGCCCACAAAGCTCTTGGCTGGGGAGCTGGACTTGCCCTGCTCTTGGGCTCAGTTGCTCTACTTGAGCCAGAAGGAGCCAGGGGAATTGTCTGATCAGGAAAATGAATCCCTGGCTGGCCACTTCAGGCCCTGCCTATGCTCCACACTCCTGATCCTGACTGACTGTGCCTGGGTGGGCCCTGTCAGCTGCCCAGAATAGCTGTCAGTCCTGCAGACAGCCAGGGCAGTGCCGGGCTGTTCCTGTGGCCAGCCAAGGTGGAGACAGGATGGGCTGCTTCTCTGCTGCTCATAGATACTCCTGCAGCTCAGCTCCCCTTCTGCACCTTTGTTCTACTCTGCCAGCAGCAGCAGCCTTCCTCTCATGGCCAGTTGGGCCTGCCATTTGGTGTCCCTCTGGCTTACACAGAATCTACCAGAGGCAGGGAAGGACTCTGAGTTGGTACCTTCCTTCCAGGGGCTCAGCAGACACTAAGAGCAGCTGCACCCAGCCCCACAACTCTGGTACCTGCCTGGGCCCTTCAACTGACACCTCTGGCCAAGGCACAACATGGGCAAGATGGTGGGAACCACAATAAGACCTTGGTATGGGAAGAGCAGCACCACTATTATGTCACTGAACCTCCTCTCACACAGGAGCCAGGATTACTGGGGCAGATATTGCTGATATTAGGGGTTGAGGCAATGAGGGACCCTGAATCAAACCCAACCCATCTGCTCCAAAGCCCACCCAGCTTACGTTACACAAGGGACAGGAATCCTCACCCAGCCAGCTCACAGCCTCGTAATTCTCCTGCATCACATCCCTGTAGAGGGCTCTCTGGCCCGGGTCCAGCAGAACCCATTCCTCCTCACAGAAATACACAGTCACCTCCTCGAAGCTCACCGGCTCCACCACGGCCATTTCCTGTCTCTGTCTCTGCAGGCCAGGGGCTAAGCTGGAGTCAGACATGGGTGTTCTGCGCCTATCTGGGGAAGAAGGGGAACTGGAGACATTTCAAAAAGGGCTTGAATCTTTTCCACTGCCCAATTCTGCCCAGACTCTGTTGCTGGTGGCACACATGCTGGACTCTGCAGTTTTCAGCAAACACTGAGTCTAGATATTCCATAAACACCACACATGAGTTCGATCCGAAAGCCATATTTATTTCTCTCACTACCTGGCTTCAGTAACATTACTATGCCCGCAACAATGGGATTCAGTTCTCAGCACCCAGTGTTTCTGCTTACACACTACATATTCATCTGCCTGAACATGAACATAAGTTTAATTTAATTTGGGCTGCAGTATTTATAATCCTTAGACTTCATGCATTGATTTGCAGCCCAAACTTTGGTTCAGTCATTTGACACAGACTTCATAAACTCTCTCCACAACAGAGAGGAAGTGAAGTTAATAAGAGTATTCAGATACATATTAAACACATGTGCTGAGTGTTTGCAGGATAAGACTTAAAATTCATGGATACATGGCATCAGAAGATATTCTGAGCCCTGCAGTCTGCCCCCTCTGCAGCACAAGCCTTTACACTAAGCTCAATTACCCAAAACATGTTTTCTAGAAAGTCACCTAATGTTGATTTGAAAACATCAAGAGATGAAGAATCCACCTCTTCTTGGTTATTGGTTTCAGTAGCTAATCCTCGTCCCTATCAAACATTTGGTCCTCTTTTCTACTCTGGAATTGTCTGGCTTCAGCTTTCAGTTATTGGCTCTCACAGACCCATATCCACTAGACTGGGGGAGGGCAATACATTTTGATGGGAGGCCATTCCAACATTTTGGAAAGTGGCTGAGAGCTGCTCTCTTCCATGACATTAATGAAGAAAATGCAAGGTCTGGGATGGATGTTGGGAGCAGAAGGAAGCTTGGGGAAAGGGTTTGGGATGCAAAAGGGAGAGAGGGGAGTGGGAGAGAATTAGGGTGAAGGAGGCAGGTGTGACCTTGGGTACTGGATTAGCCTGGAGTCATTAGATATTTAAAGTAACTTTAGTTTAGAGAAGTGCCTGAGTGGAAAAATAAGAGGCTGTGGGTTTCTGACCACTGAGAACCTCCTGTATCTATATTTGCAAGAAGAGGACAGAGAGTTTGGGTATGTGGAGTGGGGGGCAGAGATTAGAAGGGGAAGGAGGACAGGCTGGGGTGCCAGACAAGCTCTGCTAGGAGACTTACCTGAGTGACTCCCAGCCAGCAGCCAAGCACCTCTCTCAGGCAGGCAGGGAACCTGCACGACCCTTGCACAGGCTTCAGGGCCATGTGTGAATAATTAAGAGCCGGAAGGGAGGGGGTGTGGTGCTTTGTTTCTGGCCAGAAACCAGCCAGTGAGATTGCCTGAGGGTGGAAGCAGCACCTGAAGCCTCACCCCTCCCCTCCAGGCTCACAGTTGTGAGTGGCTTGCAGATGGGGCAAGTCAAGCATGGACCAGCCTATGGCTCCCCCAGCATCCGTGGGCCAAATCCGATGGCTTGGCAGGCTGGATTCGGCCCATGGCCTGTATGCCCAGGCCTGCACTAGACTGAAGAGCCCTTGGGAATCCAGCAGTTTCTCACTATGAAAAAACTGATAGAGTGGAAGCCAGTCAGCTGAGACTATTTATTGTTTGAAACCAACCCTGGACTGAAACTGACAGAGCAGTGAAATCTGAGCCCGAAGGTGCCATCCGTTGTGTGCTTTAACTTCACCCCTTTAGTATCACACCCCACAGACCAGTGTTTCTCAAAGTATCTGCAGGTCCCCAAATCCAGTGCCCCTGGGGCTCCTCACTGATCAGTGGATGAGATTTAAGGCTGTGCGCGCCATGGTCCCTGCAGTCACTTTAATGACAATTCCATGAAGATATTTTCACTGGAATTTTCTCATCGTTTAGAGAATCAGCAACTGCAAACTCACCTTGTCTGAAAGCTCCCAGGGATTTTCCTCTTGCTCTCTCCAGTGCTGAGGGCAGAGTGTCTGGAGGGGGAAGGGATAAGAGAAGTGAGATTCCAGGCTCTCCTCTTTATAACAATGTCCCCGCTATGAACTCTGCGTTCCAATGGTATCCGAGACCAGACAGACACACTCAGGTGTCTAATATGAAAAGGTCTGAAACTTTCTGTTTCCTCTCTCACTCAGACACCTCCCAGCAATGGAGCCAACATCCCTGCAGCCTCACCTCCATCTTAGGAGAGACAAGCTGTAATTGAGATTTGTTTTTCCCTCCTCATCCTTTCCCACTTTCTCAGTCACTTACTGCCTCTTGCCATAATCTAAAGCAATGGTGATGGAAGGCGTCGTCACTCCAGTAACTTTAGCCATTTTGATCCCTTTGACACAAACAGGAAGTTCAGAGTTTGCAAACCCCTGGCTCTGTCTGCAAGCAGTTGGGTCTGTTTGCTCAGTGCCTCCAAAGAGAGCAGACTAATGGAGCCGTCATTCTCCATGTGGGAATATAAGCAGGGGAAGGTTGGCTTCAGAGACCAGATTCAATTTTCTCAGATACTTAAACCACTTTTCCCTCCTCCATCCCTTCCAAGTACCTTTGAACTCCCTCAGAGTCTCCGACAGAACAATCGTTTTCTGAGAAAAACTGCTGACTTGTTCTTCTAATTCAGGAGAAATCTCCTCTGGCAGCTGGCTCTGCCCCATCTCACACCTGGACAGAAATAATTTCATCTGATTGTATTTCGTTTACTGATAAGTTCTGGAGAGTGAGTCTCATCTCTAACAGGTCTGTGGTTAGAATTCCTCCAATTCTCCCAGCCTGCGAGTAGGGGCAAAACAGCTCATGGTTGTGCAACCCTTCCCCTGAAAGGTCCCATTGCTGTTCTTCACTTCTGGCCTGGAGAGACCAGCTGGGAGACAAAAGTGGAATTGAGTCTCCATGGTCATCTCACTTCTTGGCCTGCAGCTGGGAACCTCCTGTCTCTCAGCATCTTAAGGGCTGTAGAAATCTGCTCACTGGGAACTAGACCGAGACACCAGCTCCTGCCTCCCCAGCACCTTTCACACAGATCTCCAAACAGCCCTCGGGTGGGACAGACTCTTGATCCCTGCTGCCCTGGGCTGAACGTGCCCAGTAGCGAAAGACCCATGTTCCAGCCCCACAGTCCTGAGGCAGCCAGTCCCCAGGAAGGTGACAGCTCTAGGAAACACTTGATGTGAGATTGTGCCCCGAATGAAGAATTCCAGAGTCTGCTGTGCCAGGGTGAGACCCTCAGAATTAAATGAGTCAGAGACATTTGTATCCAACATCTGGCTGCAGAGACCTGGGAAGATATGGTGCCAACAGCAGCTCCAAGCTTTTGCCCTGCGCTGTGCAGTGAGGGGGAGCAAGAGCCACGTACCTGTGCAAGGTGCATCTGACGTCCTAGAGAAAACAGACAGAAAAGCATCTCAGCACCATTGGACACACACAGAGGACCCCACGGAAAGGATTTTGCAAACATGAGAAAGAAAAACCCTGGCCTGGCCCCAGAGTCATGGATCTCCTGAGCAAATGGGGGTTTGCCATCTCTAATAGCTCTGTGCCTGTGACTCTGCAAAGCACAATAGTCACTCACATGCCAGCAATGTACATGCCGAGTTACAGCCAGATCTGATGGCTGAACCCCAACGCTTGTGATTCAGGAGCTTCCCTTCCCTGTCTGGGGAGCTGGGATGTTTCTCACCGCCCATTAATTCACAGCAATAATTCACTCCCTGGCTTCTGACATTTCCCCTCCAGCTCACCAATCACCTTGCTGAGACAGGAAATCTGCGCGGAGAGTTTCTCGACAGTGTCAGTCTGAAGTCTCACAATCTCCTTGTCCAGCTTCTCCAGCTGGGCCAGCAGGAGTCGCTCTTGCTCCTTCAGGAACTGCCGCAGCTGCTGAAACTCGGCCACAATCTTCTCCCTCTCGGCTTGTGTCTGTTTCTGTATGAAAACAGGGAAAGGGAAACGGATGGAACCTGGGGCCCTTACATGGGGAGCTGAATGCGCAGCAGGGAGAACGTCTTGGAAAATCCTCAGATTTCTGACATTTGATTCTACTCTGCAGGTACTAGGCAGAGGCGTCTCTCCCAGCATCAACTTTGGTCCCCATGTCCTTCTGAAACCGCTGTTCCCATGTCTGCCATAGGCAGCATGTTCTGTTATTCATGCACTCTGGGAATTCAGACTCAGAGCAGCAGGAGGCAGGACTCAGCACCAACCTGACAGATACCCAGGTAGGAAAAAGAAACAAAGATGTTAATGCACCAAGTAAGCAGACACAGCAGTCAACCCTTCATGGGGACATGCATTTCCCTTGGGGAGGATGTCTGGGAAAGTCACAGGGGCTGGACATTAACTCATCCACTCACATGGAAGCTCAGGGCCAGTCTACACATGGATCTAACCCAGCAATTATAGGAGAAACACAAACAAACCGAACCTCACCAAGGCCACAAAGGAGTCCTGCCTCCTAACTCCCACTGCCAGTCTCTGCTGGTTCATAACCACAGGTGCCTACCAGATACTCCTGGCTTTTCCCCTCTGCTGTCATTTTCCTTCCCAGCAGCTTTTCTCTCTCTTCCCTCAGAGTCTTCAAATGGGCCTCCAATTTTTCCTGAAAAAAAATAAACACGAAGATAAACTCCATGAGATGTTGGGAGCCCGTTTGTCTGCCTTTAAACTGCACAGTCCCAGTTTTGTGGAGCTCTGTCCCTGTGTGGCAGCCAGTCAGCCCTGGACATGGCTTTGTTCATAGAAAAAGAGACAGGAGACTGCAGATGCAGCAGGATGCCTGCAAGGGTAGGGGATTTATCAGTGGTGGCACCTTCGTAAAAAAATGACGAAGGTGGGGATTAGGGAGGTAAAAAGGATTAACAATACTAATCATGGAACCGAATACAATGTAATCAGTTACAGTATTTTTAACCTGCTGACAGATAAGGCCAATAGCAGATGTAGTCTTTCTTGGGGACAGGGCTTTCTTGTGAGGTCTGCCGGGGGTGGCCACCAAGACTCCCAGCAGGTGGGGACTACTAGCAGCTCCAGACTGACATTCGCTACTGGGGCAAGAAGGCACTGCCGGGGACAGTGGAGAGCTTAACCAGTAACTGGCACCAATAAGCATTAACTCATCAATTAACCAGTTTGAACTCTGGCTACAACCCAGTAAAATCCCAGTGGTGCCTGGCATAGCCCTGCACTGCCTAGAGCCCAGTTATGAGTGGACTCAAGGGACTTGGGGCCCCACAGCATCCAACCCAGTGACCTCCTCTAGTGCTGGCTGCTGCATCAAGGTTTAACCCCTCGTAGAGCAGCACAGGAGTTCAGCATCTCAGTTGGAAACCTCCTGTCTCTGCTGGGTCTGGGGCCTGTAGTAATGCGTCTTTCCCTCCTAAGGGCTACACTTCATCATTGTTCAGTGATATGGAGAGGCACTGGGAATGCAGCCTAGTAGTTAGTGTAGCTTTGGACTGAGCCTGGAGAAAGCAGAGATCGGGGCTATCCTTTATCACTAATGTGCTTGGTGATCATGAGGGAACTTGTTGCCTCACTCTCTCTTCCCACCATTTGTCTAACTAGACTGTGACCTGCTCAGGCCAGAACTGACCCCCTCTGGGTGTTGTGCAGGGCACAGATGCCATTGTGGGTCTATAAGGAAAATTAGTACTGCTTCTCAGCCAATCAGTAACAGCTTGTTACTGTCCTCTTCTCCAGTCCTAAGGCAGCTCACTTCCATAGACTGGCCTGCAGTTCCTGTGACCTAAACTAGTGTTTCTGAACCTTTTTTAATATAGTACCCCTTTAAAAAAATTACAAGTATTCCCAGTACCTACAGTTTTCATACACACAATTCTTTTTCCTACCATTGCAATACATTTCTTTAAATAACTTAATCGTAGCAGGGCAGGCGATGAAATTATTGGGTGTAAGAAGTACAAAAATAATAAAGTGCTGTAAAACTTAAGAAAAATTCAGTTTTCTCCAAATTTCAGTGGTGTTGCTGTACCCCCAGATGTCTCTCAAGTACTCCTAAGGGTACTCATACCACTAGTTGAGAAACACTTATCTAAACCTCTCTGATTGTTAACACCTTCCCTTATGTCAGGGATTCTCAAATTGTGGGTCCCTACCCCCCGGGGGGTCGTGAGCAACTGGGGGGAGAGGGGGAGTTATGGAATCACAAAGTTTGAGAACCCCTGCCTTATGTTAAAACCCCTCCTGTCACCAGTGAGGGCTGGGTTTCAGGATTCAGAGAAACATTTCCCACATCAGGTATCCATAAAGACTTGATGCAAGGTGCCACACAGCCAGAGCATTTACTTTTTACAGCATCTTTTGTACCATGAAGGCTTTAAAGAGCCATTGCACACCTGTGCCAGGTAACACCAGTAAAATAAGCCTGTAATTAAAACCCAATGTTATTTCCCATTACACTGGACAGCAAGTCTGTACCTTGTACTCCTGGGAAGTTTCCTGTATGGGCACCAACGTGTGAGCCTGGGATCTGTCACACACCACAGAGATAGGAGTTTGATCCTCTTCACTGAACAGCTTCAGAGCCTCCTGGTGCTCCCCACACACCCCATCCCATCTTGCTCTCTCTGCTGCCTGGAAACTCAGCGGCTTGGCTAGTTCCACCACCTTTACCAGCTGTCGGTTTGGTTGAAGGGGTCCCTGCTGCTTAGTGTCTCTGCCCCGAGGGCCGAGGGGGGCCTGGCAGAAATTGTGCCCACACAAGAGCCTCAGAGTGACAGGCGCTGTGAAATCCTCCAGACAGACAGGCCGCGGCACTTCCTCCAGGAGAGTTTCCACAGGGCTCTCTGCAGCCATGGCTGCCTCTGGGCTGGGGAACAGGGGCTGCGTCACTTTCCTGAACTCAGCAATGGAGGGACAGGTGTGGAGGGCATGTGTGTGAGGCACCAGCACTGAGGATAAAAAAAATCAAAATTAAAAACCAAAAAAGCCCCAAAATCTCTGCTCAGCCACTGTCCCGGCCAGGGCCTCCACTGACAGAGTGGCCTATACCTCCTGTGATCTAAACTGCTCTGATTGTTAACACCTTCCCTTGTGCAAATACCCCTCCTGTCACCAGTGGGGGCTGGGTCTCAGGATTCAGAGTCTCAGATAAACATTTCCCACATCAGGTATCTGTAAAGACTTTACATAAGTGCTGCACAGCCACAGCATTCATTTTTTACAGCATCTATTGTACCATGAAGGCTTTACAGAGCTGTGTCACACCTGTGCCAGGAAACAGTCACTGAAATTAGCTTGTAATTAAAACCCACTGTTATTTCCCATTACACTGGACAGCAACTTTGTACCTTGTAGTCCTGGGCAGCTTCCTGTATGGCCACCACCGTGTGAGCCTGGGATCTGTCACACACCACACAGATGGGAGTTTGATCCTCTTCATGGAATAGCTTCAGATCCTTCTGGTGCTCCCCACACACCCCGTCCCACCGTGCTTTCTTTGATGCCTGGAAACTCAGCAGCGTGGTAGAATTTGCCAAATTTGCCAGCTGACGATTGGGCTGGAAGGGTCCCAGCTGCTCAGTGTCTCTGCACTGAGAGGGGCCTGGCAGAAACTGTGCCCACACTCCAGAGTGACAGCGGCTGTGAAATCCTCCAGACAGAGGGACATGTCGTTTCCTCCCAGGCACTTTCCACAAGGCTCCCTGCAGTCATGGCTGCCTCTGGGCTGGTGGACAGGGGCCGTGTCACTTCCCTGCGCTCAGCAATGGAGGAGCAGGTCCGGGGGCGGGAGGCACCAGCACTGAGGATACAAAAAAAATCAGAATTAAAAACCAAAAAGCCCCCAAAGCTTCGCTCATCCCCCCCCCCCGCCGCACCCCTTATGCCAGGGCACCTCCTCACCCCGTGTTCAAATGTCTCCCCCTGCCCGCACACTCTGCAGTCCCCTCACAGCCCCGCTGTGCGCCCCGGCCCGCACCCAGCGGCCCCAGCCGGGCGGGAGCTTCAGGGAGCTCGAGGGAGGGAGCGACCTGCGCGGGGCTGAGTGTTTGTGACGCGCCAATCCCCCCCACCCCGGGCTGCGGCCTCCCCCGCAGCGAGTAACGGCGCCAACGGCCCCCCCAGAACGGATCCCACCTCAGGGCGCCCGGCGCGTGACGTTACAGCGGGGTGGGCGGGGCCTGAGCACGGTCGGGAACGCACTGAAAACCCGGCCACGGAGTTAGGAATGGGGAGGGCGCGGTCAGACTGCGCATGCGCAGCGGGTCAGTGATTCCGATCAAAATCCAGCGCCAGGGCTTGGCTCAGACCGGGAGCTGCCTGGCCACGGCCCAAGCCCCCAGTCAGATGTTGCTTCTTCCTCTGGTCGCCGGGCTGGGGCGATGCGGGTCGAACTTTCCCACGGGCACGATCGCCAGGGAGCGGCCAGCGGCGGCACCGTCCTAAGCGCAGTAGCGCCCACGTGTCTGTTTAATAAAAACTGCTCAGGAAGGTAAAGTGACTCTGGGAGGGAGGATTTGAACCTACAACCTTTGAGGGAGTAGTATAGCTCACAACAAGCACCACTACTTAGAAGAGCAGCACACTTTTCCTCGTACAAGAGAGCCCCACAAGTTTCTTTATCTGCTCGTTCCGCACCAGACTGACTCACTTGTACATGGCCTCCAGCCCCCGGCAGGGTCATAGCTCCCAGCAGGGCCGACTAGTACGAGATGCAGGGGGTTGGGTCACTAGGAGCAAGATTTACACAGGTGGGGAGGTGCCCACAGGCTCAGGTCTAGGGGTCTTCATCCCTTTGCCAAGATGGGGCCTTCTCCAAGCAACCAGAGAAACTCCTCTCAGCCCCTTGGGCCTGAGGGTTGTGGAGAGCAGGTCCTTCACCTTGGAGAGGCAGGGGCTCCAGGGTCTATTGCTGCACACAGCTGGGGAGGGGGCCTTCCCACTAGGAATTCATGGTTCCTGACAGCTGCCCAGCTAGGCTGAACTGACCCGTGTCCCCAGCCAGGGATCTTACACCCTCCCCCACCCCGACCCAGGTGTCAGCAGTGAAACCCAGTGCCCCCTCCCACTCCCAAAGCCAGCCCAGCCTTGTGTGCCTGATGGTTGGGCTGCTTCCGCCCCTGCTCCTGTCCTTGGGGCTTCCTCCTGCCCTTCTTGCTGCAGCACCCTCCAGTCTGCCCATGTCCTTCCCTCTGCCCATGTCCTTGCACTTCAGGCAGCTGCAAGGCCATCTCTCCAGCTGCCATGGGCTCTTCTCTGATAGGTCCACTAGCCACTCAATGTGATTAGGGCTGGCTAGTCCAGCTGGTTTGAGGTTTGGTGCTAATAACATCAAGGTTGCCAGCATGGTGCACTGAGACCCACGGCAAAGAGGCAGCCAGAATCTCTTGCTGCCAGCATCTTGCCTCCCAGCTTCTTCCCTGTCAGCAGCAACCGCAGCCCCTTTTGGCCCCTGGGTCAGCAGGGGAAGAGAGGCAGGAATGGGGCCAAGTAGTGAGTCAGGCTGAGGGGGGCAGGCAAAGCTCATCTTGCTTTGCACAGCCACTGGCAACAGCTTCTCTCTTGTGTGCTGCTGCTGAGGAGACAAGTTCCCTAGGAGAGAAGTAGCAGCATAAGAGCTAAGGAAGCAGCTTTCAAAGTAGCCAAATGAGGTGATTTTTTTATATTGAAAATCCAAAAGTTTCTGGTTCAAGCCCAGACTTTGTCAGACACCTGTGTCCTTTAAGGCTCTATGCTGTAGGGCTGAAGCTGAATTCAACTTCCTGAAGTACCCATTGCTTACATTAAGTCAGAAGAGCATTATTGGACAAAGCAGAAGGAAGAAGTTTCCTTTGGCTTCCCTCACTCCATGTGAAATGAGGATTGTTGGAGTAAGAAATCCTCCAGCTCAACCTTATGTAGAAATCAAGGCGTGCAGTGTGGACATGCTCTTTGTTATTTCAAAATATTGCTGCTGAGCAGACATACCCTGAGGCTGAACCCTTTTTTGGCTCTTGTGTGGACAGCCCAGCTGGGCTTCCCGGAGGGACAGTGTCTGCCCTGCTGCTCCACCTAGGAGCCAGCAAGCCCTTGCTTGGCCTCAGCCATGCATCCCCAGTTACCCAACCCCCAGGTTCTTCCTGACCTCTCAGCTGAGTCCTAAATGAATTTGTGTGACCCTCCCCCCCCACTGTTCTGGGTCGCTTCCTCCCCTCTTCTCACCAGGAACCCCTATTGGGGTTCCTTCAAGGTGTTTGCGGTCCTCAACGCCTTCCCTCCCACAGGCTTCTTCCCCCCTGTCTCTTCCTCCTCTGTGCCTCTTTTCCGCTCCTTATCCCTTGGTCTTTTTTTCTTTCTTTCTCCTCTCCTCTGCCTCCTTCTCTGATCCCCACGTGCTCTTATTTCCCCTAGGCATCCCTGACCCAATCCCCCAGCCCACTGCCTGAGAGATCCTGCTCTCTCCCAACTGGGGACGTGTTCAGTTGCCCAGCAACCATGCCCCGGCTGGCCCCTCGTACTTCCACTCCTGCACCGGCCTCACTCTCCCGTCGTCTTGCCTCCTCCTGCACCTGAGCCGCGCTACTGGAGTCCCGTGGCCCTGGCCACGCTTTGTGGCTTGCCAGTGACTGCCTTCTGCTGCCCCACCACTCTTCGTGGCCCAGAGAAGAGGGGTCGCAAGTGAAAAAACGAATCCAGCTGCGACACCCCTCTAAGTTGCTCGCGGCCCCCCAGGAGTCGCTATCCACAGTTTGAGAAACGCTGCCATAAACAGAAGTGAAAGTAATTAAGTGGGCTTACAGCACTTTAGACACTAACACAAATATGTAAGATGGGGTATTATGAGCTCTCGTAGGCACAACCCACTTCAGATGAGAAGTGAAAATAACAACCCTAACCTACCTCCCCATCCCACTCCAGCTAACCCAGTTTCTTCCTGTTATTTTTTTTCCTTGGGCCATTCCTGAGCCCAGAATCACAGTGAGTAAGTCTACATGACATCGTTATTTTGAAACAATTCACTTTATTTTGAAATAACGAGGCGATCGGCCACACAGCAAGCCCATTATTTAGAAATTGTTTCAAAATGACAGGCTTCTTATTCCAGAATAATAAACTCAGTAGTCTCTGGGGCTGGACAGGCCAGAGACTGCCTAGAGCTGAGACCTGCACCAACCTCCAGGGTCACAGGGATGACGTGACAGACAGTCCACAGGAGGAGCTCATAACGTCTTATTTGTGTGAGGCTACAGAATCTGATTCCAGGGCCCACAGTGGGATATTCCCTGCCCCCCGCCCCTGTCTCAGGGACAGAGGCTGAGCTGGAATCCCAGCCCCACCCGGAACCAGGGTCGGATGCTCTGTGCAGAGACAGAGCCTGCCGGGAAAGTGAAGATCGGGGCCTCGTTGGCAGCATTGATAAATGTCAGCTGCCTCTGGTCACAGTCCAGATAAACCCGGATCCTGCTGCGGACCTGGCTCAGTGGTAGGGGGGTGACAGGGGTCAGTGAGGGCCCAGAACTGATCCCCCCACCACTCCACAGCCCAGATCCTCCCACTGGGGTTATGGCTGTTCCAGCCCACCCTATTTATAGACTCTCTGGCCACCCCCACAGCCCAGTGTCGCCCATCCCCCACCTCCACCTCCACCTCCCAGAAATGTCTCCCCGAGGTGAATCCCTCATGGCCCAGCACACAGAACTCAGAATCAAATCTCTCAGGCTTGTTGGGCAGCTGCTGCCGTGTATCTGCCCATTTCACACATTTCCGATCCCCAGACAGGCCGAGCTGGGGATTCGCTGTGTCTGGATCCAGCGTCACAGTTGCTGGGGAGAGAGAATCAGAGCGTAAGGGGCAGAGCTCAGCCCTGGGGCAGCTCGGGTCATTTCTCACCCTCCCCAGCAGCCCTGGTCTGGCTGGGACAGGCCTGGGCCCAAGGGAGCTGCCTCTGTCCTGTGCCTTGAGACTGAGCTGAGCTGTCACTGCAGCACCTCAGCCTGGGCAATGGGACCCACTTCACTGGTTTCTTATTTCCCTGCATGAGATTCAGTTCCCAGCTCCTCCTGTTGGGGCTGCTCCATCCCAGCAGCAGAGACGCAGTAGCTGCGTCTAGACTGGCAAGATTTTGCGCAAAAACTTGCCAGCTTTCTACACTGGCCGCTTGACTTTGCGCAAGAACACTGACGTTCTAATGTAAGAATTCAGTGCTTCTTGCACAAATATTTTGATGCTCCCACTCAGAGATAAGCCCTCTTGCACAAGAATACTTGTGCAAGAGGGCCAGTGTAGACAGGCACCTTAATATTTTGTGCAAGAAAGCCCAATGGCTAAAATGGCCATCAGAGCTTTCTTGCGCAAAAGCGCGTCTATACTGGGGAAAAGCAGTTTTTGCGCAAACGCATCCGTGCCAATTTAGACACTCTTTTGTGGAAATACTTTTAACGGAAAAACTTTTCCGTTAAAAGTATTTCTGCAAATTCATGCCAGTGTAGATGCAGCCAGTCAGAAAAGTTTTAGTGGGGAGAGAGTTTCACTCAGGGATTTAAATTGGTACCTGCCTGAGACAGGGTGGACCAGGCCCTGAGTCTAGACAAGGGCCATAGAGAATACCTCCATGGAGGCTAGCCTGGCTGCAGAGAAACCAGCCAATCAGGAGCCAGGAAGGCCTATAAGAAGGAGCTCCAGGACCAGAGACAGTTCAGTGGCTCTGGCACCCTAAGCCTAGGAAGGCTGGGTGACTGGCTAAGGGAAGAGCACCATGGAGAGCTCTCAGAGCTGACTAGAGACCAGGATGAGCTGTGACTGAGCCCTGAGGGAAGGGTGAGGACACTGCACCCAGGAGGGGAAACTCTGGAAGCCCCACTCTCTATCTGTGGGGGGGAGGACAGACTGAGAGAGAAGAGGGACACTAACAGAGGGCTCTGCCATGGGCCCCTGTTAGGTGTGTACCCCGGCAGGGGTGTGACCCACACAGTGTGACTTTGGCTGAATAGCTGAAAAGGCTTTTTAAAGTGACAGTGCAGGCACATGCACTTGGCCAGACAGAGGCGCTCATGAGTGGTGAGTGCCACCCTGTTACACTGCCTCTTCTGCTCCCCCCTCATTGAAAGTTTCCTGGCTGTATCTCACTGCTAGCAATGAACATCGTCCAGTGCCAGGCCAAGGGGCTGAGAGGAAGGGGCAGGATTGGGTGGGGCAGCCCATTCCCAGCCCAGAAAGAGGGGGGCAGCATCAGAGAGAGAGTGTCCTCCTATCCCAGAAGCAGTGAGCCACTCCAATGTGAGAGCCCAGCCTCTACAAAGCAAAGGCAGGATGTTGGATTATGTGGATGGGGGAGACCCCTGTGTCAGGGTAAAGGAGAGGGGGGTGTCAGCCCAGAGGGCAGAGAGCTCTTGACTCATTCTTCCTTAAAAGGCTTGTGACTGTCTATCAAAACCTCAGGGTCAGAGTTAGGGGTTTTGGGTGCTGCTGAGGGAGAGGTTTCTGTTTAGCAACATGGGCATGAATTCAGCACCCAGCTTGGTGTCAGAGTCATTTGTTTGACTTCACATGGGATCTTCCCAGTATTTAATTATTTCACTTTTAGATGGGCATTCAAACTGGTCAGAGTCAAACTGATTTTCACTTGAGCTACAAACTCATAAAAATGTTTCCTGAGAAATCTGTCATAGTTCAAAAACACTCTCCACCTGCAAACTCACCTGGTGTGTATGTTCTTAGGGATTCCCCTCTCTGTGTCTCCAGTGCAGAGGGCAGAGTGTCTGGAGGGGGTAAGGAGAAGAGATGTGGTTTCCTGCTTTCAGATTTATAACTCTGATCTGACCTAGCCTGGCTTGAGTTTTGACAAAAAATCGGGCAGAGAGGCACAAAGACTCACTGGAAACATCTGACCAGAGGGAGCAGAGGGATTGGGCTGATGGTGGGGGCAGTTCACAGAGCCTCTCTCTCCGCCAGCATTCAGAGAAGAGCCACATGAAGGCTATGTTAACACAGGTGGGTTCTTGCACAAGAACCCGCAGAACGTCCACTTGGCCTGCCTGCTGTTGCACAAAAAGATTTACAGTATGGTGTCAGAAGAGAGGGCTTCTTGCACAAGAGCTATGCTCTTTTCTAACAGGTATAACCGTCTTGCGCAGGAGTGCTTGCACAAGAGGGCAGTGTGGACAGTGCCAGGGGTTTCTTGCTCAAGAAAGCCCTATGGCTAAAATGGCCATCAGAGCTTTCTTGCACAAGAGAGAGTCCACACTGCCATGGATACTCTTGCGCAAAAGCACATGGCCATGTGGACGTGTTCCTGGGCAAGATCCCACCAGTGTAAACATAGCCATGTTCTATGTAGCCAACAGTTCTGAGAAGTCTGGGGCTGTGACCTGCAGGGAGCCTGCTTTGGGGTCCCATGAGTCTGCTGGCTGAGAGCTGCCTAGGTAAGCATCTCCCAGTCAGAGCCTGCCTCTGGGATCCAAAAGACTGCCCCAGATCTCAATCCCTTCTTGCCCCAGGTCACCACACAAGCCCTCTGCACCCTTCCTCCCTGTACTGCCTCCTGCACTCTTCCCCCAGGCCAGAATCCTCTTCTGCACCCATAGCCCCTCCAGAACCCTGCACCCCTATCTCCTGCCCCAGATCACAGCCCCCTCCTTCAGCCCAACTCCCTTTCAGAACCCGCACCTTCTCCTGCACCCCAGTCCTGCATCCCAAACTCCCTTCTGCACCCACCTGGCTTCTCAGGCACCAAACCCCTTAGAAAACTCCATAGAAACCTGTGGCCACTGGCCACTGACCAGAATCTTGGATTGGCTCCAGATCAATAATTATTGACCACCCTGTCCTACACCCAAATCCCGCATTTAGTGTGAATGTAACTTTACACACTTCGGTCCATTTGATGTTAATGGGATGGTAAGATTTGCTGGGTTAAGGCTCACAATTGTACACAGTGTTTCCACAATGGGCACCATGGGGCTCTCGGCCTCCCCAGACTGACACGCCTGGGAATACAGTCCTTGTACAGTGTGGAGACTGGAGCTGGGAGACAGTTTGCTCAATGAGCCAGATTCACCCTGGTGGGCCAAGAGCTACAGGGGACCGAGACTCCCCCAGTCCGTGGCTGTGAGTCCCATGCAGACCTTGGCCCAGGCTGGGGGAGTCCTGAGATCCAGCAAGCGGAGCACCCCTGTTTCTCTGGCCCCACTCACTTCCCAGTTTAGAAGAGACCAAACATTAGGCCATTCTGCTAGATTTGGGCCTGAGCGTTGTGACCTTCAGTGAGTCGTGAATTAACAGGAGGTGTCCTCACACCTGTGCCTCATTACACCTGCTCCGTTTCTTCCCTTTCCATCTTTCATTCAATCGATCTGTCTTTTTCCTCTCCCACAGCCTCAGAGGCTCCTCCTAGTTTCCCCTCCTAGATCCCTTCTCGGTACCTTTGCCCTCCCTTGGAGTCTCCATGGGAGCAACAGTTTCCTGGCAAAGTCACCGTCTCAAACCCAGTTCAGGACGAATCTCCTCTGGCGGCTGCAACGTCCCCTTTTTACACCTGGAGAGAGAAAATATCACATGGTGACACTGCACTGAGTGACTCAGTTCTTCAGTTCTGGCCAGTGAGTCGCTGCTCTGCTGGGCCTGGAGTTAGAATCCTCCAGTTCTCCCAAGCCCCCAAAACATTCTCCTCAAAACTCCTGTTCATATTTTTCAGCTCTGGCCTGGTGAGATGAAAGGGGACTTGAGTCTCCATAGCCAGCTTACTCTTTGGCCTCCAGGTGCTGAGGGACAGGAGGTTCCCAGGGGAAGGGCTGTAGGAATCTGCCCACTAGAGACTAGACTTTGACAGCAGTTCCCCCCTGCCCATGCAGCTCTGAGCATGGCCTGACTGTGGCTCTTTGGCCCCCAGGCCAGGCTGGAAGCTGGAGCTGTAAGCAGAGAGTCCAAGGCGTGGGGACACAGGTAGGGGCAGCTCTCAGGGGCCCACCCTAGGCAGGTGCAGCATCTGCAGCTCCTCACCAATGCCCCAGGTTCCTGGGTTTGCTGGGCTGGGCTGCAATCACCAGCCTGATCAGGGGGCCAAGCCTGGGATGAAGCGTGGGAGGCCAGGACCCCTTGGGCCTCTCTGTCCCATTTCCCTGTGTGTCCCACAGAGCAGATCAGGGGCTGCTTTGCTTACAATTATGGAGCCCCCGGCTGGCAATAACTAGCCTCCCAAGGGTGCACTGGGAGCAGCTTGTTCCCTCCATTCCTGTCCAGGCAGCAGCAGGGACACGGTGTCCTTCAGTGCCTGGTGCCAGGAACATGCCTCCTGGAGCGCTGGAGAGCCCAGCTCTGCCTAGTGAGCAGTGTGGGGATGGCCAGCTGGGGCAGCAGCAGAACCAGGGCTCCCTGCATCTGCCCAGAGGAAGGCTCCTGCAGGGCAGAGATTTGTTTGGAGCCCAAGCTCAGGGAAGAGAATCTGGGAAATGGGGAGATTCTGGGGCATGGAGAGGCTGAGTTTGAACAGGGAAGGTTGGAATTAACTCGCATCCAGCGTGAGTCCTACCTTGTGTGTCTGGGCAGCCTTGTCCAGGAGCAGCACTGGGTGGGATCTGTGCTTGGGGGTCTCCAGCAAACCACACACACGGCTTCCCCGTCCTCCTCACAGAAATGACTCAAAGTCTCTGTGCCTGGCTTCAGGTCTTGATCTCTGGCTGTGTCTAGACTGGCCAATTTTTCCGGAAAATCAGCTACTTTTCCGGAAAAACTTGACAGCTGTCTACACTGGCCGCTTGAATTTCCACAAAAGCACTGACTTCCTATTGTAAGAAATCAGTGCTTCTTGCGGAAATACTATTGTGCTCCTGTTCGGGCAAAAGTTGCACAAAAGGGCCAGCGTAGACAGCTCAGATTTGTTTTCCGCAAAAAAGCCCCGATCGCGAAAATCACAGAAAATGCAGAGCTAGTTCTAACACTAAAAGCTCAGTGCCATCTTACCCTAAAACTGTTCTTATTTCAGAAATATAAAAAACAGCAATGGTCTTGT
>JANRFK010000270.1:2634263-2644511 GCA_030068395.1 Apalone spinifera | reverse complement strand
GAAAAGCTTCAGTGAAAGTTCAAGTCTTCTTACACATAGGAGAACCCACACAGGTGAGAAACCCTTCAGCTGCTCTGACTGTGGGAAAAGCTTCAGAAGGAGCTCAGATCTTCTTATCCACAGGAGAACCCACACAGGGGAGAAACCTTTCAGTTGCTCGGACTGTGGGAAAAGCTTCAGAAGGAGCTCAGATCTTCTTAGTCATAGGAGAACCCACACAGGAGAGAAACCTTTCAGTTGCTCTGACTGTGGAAAATGCTTCAGTCAGAGGTCACACCTTGTTAGCCATAGGAGAGCCTACACAGGAGAGAAACACTTTAACTGCTCTGACTGTGGGAAAAGCTTCAGTAAGAGTTCAAGCCTTGTTGCACATAGGAGAACCCCTATAATAGAGGAGGGCAAAAGCCTCTTAATGGGCAGAATCCAGCCTGCGTAAGGCTTTGATCTTGACTGTGAGGGAGTGCTATACCCTGTCCCCTCATTGGCATGTGCTGTGAGGGAAGGAACTCCTCCCCACTACTCTTCTCATCCTGCAGCCACTGGAGAGGAGGCAGTGCTGAGGCTGTACCACACAGACTAGCTGAAGACACCGCTGCCACTGCACCTCTGGCTTCCCAGGCTGGCTCATGGCCACATCCATAGAATCTTGTGTTGCTAGGGCCATGTGGCCATGCCAGGGATGCCTCTGGGGCTAGTTGTGGGCTGTGTGCCTATGGCAGTGGTGCTTCCAGCCCTGGTCCATATGGCTGCAGCAGCAGTGAATCTGAGGTTGACGCACAGCTGCATGCCTGCAGCAGTGATGCCTCTGGGGCCAGTCCTGGACTGCTTGGCTGTTGCGGCAGCAGAACCTGCCTCCAGACTGTCTGGGACAGTGTGGCTGCAGATGTTGTTGCAAGGGGGCACGAAGCCAGGTAATGTTCCCCCTCCTCTCGAGACCCTCCATCCCCTCACTTCCCTCCCCACCAGAACCTCCAGCTTGCTCTGACACTCTCCCTTGTTCTTGCACCCTTTCTGCTTTGCACACACTGCCCATTCCCTTGTTCCTGCTCCCTCCACCTGGCCAGATACCCTACTCCCAGCCTGCTTCTTCACCCCAGCTCCCTTCCAGATCCTGCATCCCATTCCTATTCTGCTGGCAGCCCTGCCTCACACTGTAACCCTCATTTTTGTCCCTACCCCAGAGCCTAAGGAGGTCCATAAGGTCCATTAACTCTAGAACGACAGAAAAGGAAATCTGATCCATCAGAAGTTTTTAACCTCAGTCCTCCCCCCTTTGCTTCCCCTCACCCGATGAGGCTGGGGCAGCAGAGGATGGGGGAAGGGAGGTTGGAGGAGTTTCTTTGCTTCTCACTTGTGTGGTCCCCAATGAATTTTTTTTGTGGGTCAGTGACCCCTGAACCAAAAATGGTTCTCTACTGCTGCCTTAAATAAAGAAAATAATGAAACCTTTTTGTGTTGGGCATAGTTTTTTACTTTATTTAAAATGAAGTTTGACAAAGTAACGAGAATCAAAATGCTTAATCTGTTTTATAATGTAAATTAAGCTGATCTCCACAGCTGCAGCATTAGCAGCATGGCTTAGGTATAATTATATAATTAATGGTAAGTGTCCATTAGCAACTGGTAGTCCATGGAAAGGTTTGCATCCACCCATGTTGTATGTAGGGCATACAGTGGAGAGAGCTCTTCCCCTCTCCCAGGAGAGTGGCACAGCTCAGGGAAGGAGCGTTAAATCTTTTCACACCCCTTGGGAATGGTAGCTGACCCCTGTTCTAGTTCTTCTAAACAACTGGCTGAGCAATCCCTAGGCAGGGCTGTTGTCTGTAGCTCATTGGAGGTAACTTTATTCTGATCAGTCTTGGTGTGAAACTTCTGACTGAAGGTTAGTTGCAAAATCAGGGCTCCTGGGTCATGTTTCCAGCATTGTCCCAGACTGGCTGTGTGATGTCAGACAAGGCCCTTTACCTTTCTCAGCCTTTGTCCCTCCCTCTGTCCTTTGGGTGTAACCATCCTCTCCTGCCTGCCCCATGATGGGGGAAGCAGAGGAGCCATGTGAGGGTGTCACTGGTAGCACTGAATAATAGGGGGTGTCCTACCACCTGGAGTCAGTACAGATACAGGGTTGTGCGTGCAGTAGAGCCCTGTTCTTCCCCTTCCATTGTGCAGTATCCTATGTGAACCTCCCCAACCAGCACACACAGGGCCAGAAGCAGACAACTCCTATGGCCAGTAGATGGCACAGCAGCCTCTCAATTCCCCATTCTCCTGATTATTGGGCTGCTTGATGATCTGATCTGAGCCCATCCCAATTTGACATGACTGATGGGGCTCTGCCATGTAACAGCTGCTACAGCCAATGGTGTTGCTGTTTTAGTGTGTGTCAATAGACTGCTGGCCCCTCACTAAAACTCAGGGCTGAGAGGGTGGCTTAAATAGCCCCCAGCACCATAAGGAAGAGGGAGGTGTTGGGATATGTAAATAATTAATAGGGGTCTGGAATGGTTCTACATTAGTGGTTTAGAGATCAGCCACAGCGTTACCCTTTGAACATTACCCTTTTGTTTTTTGAAGTTTGGGAAGAGTACGGTCACAACCGGTATTATCTTTTCTCAGTGAGAATTGAGGGAGGGAGACCCCCCTCCTGCAGTCAGATAATAGCCTATCCCTTGGGCTGCTATCCAGGACCTTCCCACTGCCATAGAAATCCTGGAGCAGCAAGGTCTCATTGAACCTGCAGGTTCTTATGCCAGTGCCCCAGTATGGCCCCTACGTAAACATGGTCCTGGAGGTTAACCACTGACCACCAGGAACTAAACCATATCACTCCCCTCCTTGCTCCTTTGGTAGCCTGCCTCCCTGAAATGATTGCCTAAATCCAGCCAGGAGATGGATGCTTCTCGGTGCTGGATGTCTCTAACAGTTTTTGGTCTATTCCTTTGGGCACCGAAAGCTGATGGGAAAACTGCCTTTACTTTGCAGGGTTCATAGTTCAGTGGTGTGTTTTGCCCCAATGCTACAATAATGCTCCCACCCTATTCCACTGGGAACTTTGGCAAGTTCTGGATGTACTGGGTCCTGTCAGGGTGTATCTACACTGCAGAATTTGTGCAAAAACCATCCATACTACATGCATGTATTTGCATGAGAGGCCTTTTTTCATAAGACTTATTTCTCTTTCTATGAGGAATTCCACTGCAAAATCTTACCTCAATGCCTAATCATGGTGCAGCGATGACCCTGGCCATCTGACAGCTATGGTAGTGGGGCGTATGCCCTGATAGGTCTAACAATGCTACAAAGGTTTTGGACCATCCAATCCAGGGAGAGGGATTGCTCTCTCAGAGGAAAGAGAGCTTTTCCTTCTCCTTACAGGTTGAAGGTTAGCTAAGCTTGAGGAGGTACACATGCCTACCCACCTAGCCACTGGGATGGCTTGAAGCCAACAGCTAAAACAACATGAGTAAATGGGTCTTAGTTCCCTGAGTGTCATTGAACCATTCTACGGTGGTGGAGTGGAAATTGAATGACTAGAGGCTGACAAAAATGTCAGGTGCTAGGTCAACATGGAAAAGGACAATCCTTGCTGTGTGTACTTACAATTGTAGGTCACTGGCAAGGGAGGAAACGTTAAATCATCTGAGAAGAAAAGGATAAGATGCGACATCTTCGGTGTCTGCAAAACTCGATGAAAGAAAGAGTTGGAAGTCAACTGGAAGGATGGAAGTGCTGTGAGGCTCAGAAAGGGAGGTAGTGATAGAAACTTTGGAGAAGTCAGATTTATCATCCGTAAGGATTGGTCTTCGAAAGTCATATCATGCCAGTTAATATCATCATGTGTCGGTGTGCTGCATCTTCAGATGGAGTCAAAAGCTACCCTCAAGGTCATCAAGGCTTATGCTTCCACAAGTGCAAGTGAGGACAAAGAAGTGGAAGAATTCTACCAAGAGCTTGAAAGAGCCCTCGCGTAAAAGTCCACTTACACTGTTACGATGGGAGATTTTAATGCCAAGGTCAGATGAGGGAAAGCTGGCGAAAAGTTCATAGAGAGATACGGCTGTGGCAAAAGGAATGAAAGAGGAGAAAGAATGGTAGCGATGGCAGAAATGAACAAACTGTATATGGCAAACACCTGGTATAAAAAAAACCCCACAAGAAAGTGGGCGTGGATTGTGCCAAACGCAAAGAGCAAGAATAAAATCAACTATATTTTAGTCAATAAAAGGCGCATCGTTCAAGACGTCGCTGTGGTGCAGCCTTTCAACACCAGCAGTGACCATCGCCTGCTTAGAGTAAAGCTGATTTTTGATGAAACGGTGGAAAAGAAGGTGTTACAGATGGCAAACAGGAAACAGAAGTTGAAGACATTCAATGAAGCAAAGCTGAAGAAAGAGATTTCTGGGTTGGACTGGAGCCAGATGAAAAAGTGCTTTGCTGACAAAATGAGACGTTGCTTAAAAGCAGCTGAAATTGAAAAGCCAAAGAAGGCGAAGGGAAGAATCTCAAATTAAACAAAAAACTTGCTGGAGAAGCAGAGAAACATGAAAAGGTGCTCGGATAACAACCTCGAGTACTCCATTCTATGCAAGCTTATACGGCAAAAACTGAAGGATGACTTTGAGAACTTCTGGAAAGAAAAGCTCCTCAAAACAGCTGAATCACGCAAGAGCTTTAGGATATGCAAGCGGGAACTGACGCAGTATAGACTGAGTGTAACAGCATTGAAGAACAAGGACGGAGAGAGAGCAATTGACAGAGCAGGGATGGAGGAAGTCTGCAAGGACTTCTATATAGAACTGTTCAAATCAAGAATCAATGTCCCTCTCCCAACGCTCCAAGAGTCAGAAGAATGCATTCCCCCAGTAATCATCAGCGAAGTCCAAAGCGCACTACACCAGAGGAAGAAGGGAAAAGCTCCAAGCAATGATGGAATAACGTCAGAAATTATCTCTGCAGGAGTCAAAAAACTTTGGAAGGCCCTCACTTTAAGATACCTTGAAGAAGGAAAAATGCCATGAAGCTGGAAGGAGTTGAATACCATCTTGCTGAACAAGAAGGGCGATTGAGAAAATCTTAAGAACTGCTGCCCTATATGCCTGCTCTCTCACATTTATAAGCTCTTTACAAAGGTGATAACGAACTGATTCTGGCAGAGCCTGGACGAACAACAGCCGAGAGAGCAAGCAGGGTTTCAAAGAAATTTCAGCATGATCGACCACATATTTACCCTTATCCAGCTCCTAGAAAGAGCGAGGGAATACAAACTCCCGCTGTGTATTGCGTTCGTTGACTATGAAAAGGCCTTTGATAGTGTCATGGCTCCTTCCCCACTCTGGCATGATAAATGCAGAAGTGGGGGCCGGCAAGTGTACCCCAAAGCCTTATCTACCAGGCTTTGGTATAAAACTTCCCCCCCAATCTTAAAAACCTAGATTTTGGGAATAAAACTTCCGCTGCCACCACCCAAATATTAATAATGAGATTAGGGGAAAGATCATTTGGAAATCTCACCCCTATTATAAAAATCAGGACACACAAGTAACCAATGCCAGGTTAATAAAAAGAAAAAAGAGAACTTTTATTATTACAACAATATTCGTGTTGCAAGTGTAAGGATCAGATGGAAAGGTAATAAAATATACTCATGGAGGAATTACACCATGGGCTAGAACGTAGATAAAAAGAAAAACCAAACATCTCTTAAGCAGGGCCAGATATCAGATCCAATACCCAACCCTTAAAACAGTAAAGCCTAATGAAACTACCTAAACTTTTCCCTACTTACAGAAAGTGAAGAATTGTTTCTTGAAGAGAGAGAGAGACATGTTTGTCCCTCTCTGTAGCTGCAGAGGACTCACCCTGAGAGACAAAAGGAGCAAGGAAAAAAACCAAATTCCTTTGGCCCAGTTTGAAAGTCCCATCTACATTCCTACTGATCACTCCACTTGGCTAGGTATAGTTAACCCCTTAATCCCCAGGCTGCTGGCTAACCCTCATAATCGTGACAGATAGTATCCAGTTCATTGCAATATTAAAGGCGCTGGCAGAACAGGGCATTAATACGCAGTACATCAATTTGTTGAAGGAAGCAAATACCGGATGTACAACAGACATTACTGTCCTCAAAACTCCCCTCCGTATCCCAGTCGAGAAAGGCGTGAAGCAAGGAGATATGATTTCACCGAAACTATTCACTGCCTGCCTAGAAATGGTTATGAACAAGATCAGTTGGAGGAGTGGTGTCAACATAAATGGAGAACAATTATCTCATCTCAGATTCACAGATGACATCGTACTAAATGCCAAAAGCACCAACCAACTGCAGAGCATGCCACGAAGACTTGACAAGAAAAGTAGCCTGGTCAACCTGAAAATGAACTGCTGCAAAATGAAATACGTGTGATCAGACGTCTTACGAAAAGCCCAAATAACGGTAACAGGAGAAGAAATTGAAGAAGTGGAACAGTACATATATTTGGGCCAAGAAGTTAATATGTGCCAAGACCTGAATGGAAAACTCTCGTGAAGGATTCGGACAGGATGGTGTGCATTCAGTTCCATCAAGGACATCTTCAAAGGAAAAATTGACAAGACCACACGTACAAATATCTTCAATTCAGCAGTGCTGCCAGCCATGCTGTATGGCAGTGAAACGTGGGCACTGACAAAGAGAGAAGAGCAGTGGCTGTTGGTAGCTGAAAGGGCAATGGAACACAAGTTATGTTGGGAATTTCCCTTCTGGATCATATTCCAAATAAAATTATCAGAGAACACAGCGGTGTGAAAGATATTATCTTGGAAAGCAGATATAACAAGATGTGATAGGCAGGCCACACAGCACGGTTCACAGACAATAGGTGGACCTCAATTATTGTTGAGTGGTACCCATGAGAACAGAAAAGACCACCGGGTCGGCCTCCAAGAAGATGGGAAGATGACATTGTTAAACATTTTGGACGAACATGGAGAAGAAAGGCAAGAGTGCAAGAAGAATGGCGGACATGTTGTGATCGGCACAGTCTTAATGACAGCTGAAGACCGATGGATCCAGGTGATGAGGAATTAGCCTTTTTGTGCAAGAGCTCTTGTGCAAAAAGGTGTGTGTGGATGGCAAACAGGTTTTTTGCACAAAAACAGCCCATCAAAAGAAGCAAAGGTGTCAATCAAAGCTTTCTTGCTTTTGCAATGCACTTTAGTAGTATGGACGCACGGTTGCACAAGAAGCCTGCAGTGTAGACATAGTCCTCTTTCTACGAGGAAGAGCTCTTCCAGAAAAAGCTTTTCAGAAAAGGGAAGAGGGAGTTCTTTTAAAAGAAGAGAAAAGAGGAAAGGTGGTCACTCAGTCCATAGTAATCACAGCTGAAATGCGAGATAGCGTCCATTCAATGTAGACACTATCTGTCGAAAAAACATGCTTTTTCAATGCGCTTTGGCAGTGTGGACATGGTCTTTTGGAAGAAGGGTTTTCGGAAGATGTCTTCCAGAAAAGCTTTTGAAAGAAGCCTGCAGTCTAGATGTAACCTCAGGCAGGGATATGTTCAGTTGGTGGATGAGATCCTTATCAGGGTGGGAGAGGGAGGAGGTAGCTGCTACTACCAGGGTCATTGCTCAAGGTCTTTCCTCCCAGGCTTTCTCAGCGCCTGGCTCCAGAGTCCTGCGTGCCAGCTGGATACCACATTCCAGGCCCTTTCCTGTGGGTGTGAGCCTCCATAGACCTCCTTAAGGGCTTCCTAAAGGAAATGGAGACTGTGTGGCCTAAAGGAGAAGGCATCTGCCTATCGATCAGAAGACTGTTTGAGTCCCTTTGCAGTGACCATGGCTTTCCTGTGGCTGTGCCTGTGGCCCTTCTGTCTTCAGCCTGGAAACCTCCTCTTGGCTCCAGTGGGGCCTTGGAAAGGAGTTGTTGGGTAGGCCGGAGCTCTGGCTGCTCCCACTGGAGCCTTTGCCATTCTTGCCTGGCCAGAGTGAGAAGGGGGAGGCTAGGCCAGTGTGTGGAGCAGTTTCTCTCTCCCAAATGGGCCTCTGGCCCTGGGCTTGAGGGGGCTTTTGTAATAGCATGTCTGGGCCCCAGGTGTTTCTCTGCTTCTCACATATGTGGGAGAAGCCTTTTGGGGCAACATCTCCTGCCCCACTAAGCCCCTGACATGGGAGTGGTGAGGGGAGTTGACAGGGGCCTGGCCCTACTTTCCTGCCACCTTCTCACAAAGCATCCACAGCTGTCCATGTGCTGGTGGGTGAGGCCTTCACTCAGCATTTGGCAGCCAGGGTGGGGAGCAGCCTGGCCAGGGGTGTCTGGGGCTCTGCAGCCATGCATTGGCCTGGCCTTGCCCCCCTCTTGCCTTGCCTCGGTTGCTGTGTGGCTTCTTAGCCTTCCCTTAGAGCTATCAGTACCAGCCCCCCTTGCTCAAGGTGCCCAGGGGAGGAAAAGGGAGCTGGGCTCCAGCCTGGGCTCTTTCTGCTTCCCCCTGACTCCAGCCTGGCCCTGGGCCTCTTTCCTGCCATCCCCATGGGGACCAGGTAAAAAGAAGGGGGGTGGGTACAAGGGCCACACTCGTGGGCATCAGGTGGCGTCATAAGAAATGTTCCTTGTCAGCCTGGCTGGAACAGGGAACCACTTGAGCATGTTAGCACCAATGTGCCCCACTGGCTAGTCTGAGCAGAGAGCCAGGGACAGTCCCTGCAAACCTGGGATCATTGGCCAAGGCTGCTGCTCTTGTGTCTATGCTGGGATTCCCTCTGATAACCACTAAATCACAGATACATCCTTAATGCCTTCTCCTGCAGTACTTAAACTAGGACAAATATGCTGGCCCCATGCCACTTTCCCAGTGTTGGGAGTGAAGGTCTAGAGAAGTATCAGTGGGTAGTGGGTCTCGTTCCCTGCTCCTCCTCTTCTTCTTCCCCTAATGCCTTGGCCAAAGAGTAGCACAATATTTATCCAAGTTTAAGTACAGGAAGAGAAGTACTAAAATGTGTTTCTGTGGTGTAGTGGTGCTCATGTTTGCCTAACATGGGAAAGGTCCTTGGTTCAAAACCAGGCAGAAAAACAATGTCTTCTCTTATAGCCACTCCCCGTGGTGCCCAGGTAAGCACAGCTCCTGCTGCCTGGCCTGTGTGTGGGATGATCCCAACTCCCACATAGCAGAGAGTGGTGACATCAGCTTAGAATGCCCCTTGGTGCCAGCCTGGGGAAGGGAGACGAATCAGGCCAGGCACCTGTTGAAGGCTTGTGGCTTGGCCTCCCCTGCCCTCGGAGGCTCATGTATGGGGCCGACGACTCCTGCTGCCTCCCTTGTGTGATTGGCTCAAGGAGGATGCGAGGCAGGACGTTCACTGATGTGGCCTTAGTTCAAGTCCCATTTGGGGGAAACAGCCTTGTCTGTTTTCTTGAAAGCCTTCTTTAGAGTGTAGACATAGCAAAAACCTGCATTCCCTTTCCTTTCCCCCAGCAACTGCTGTGCTACAACGCAGAGAGAGGAGAGGTCAGGTTGCCTAGCATGCAGAGTTCTGTGGTGCAATGGAAAGTGTGTTGGGCTGCTAAGCTGTGTAGCCTGTCAAAAGTTGGGGGTTCAAATCCTTCCCCACAGAGCCATTTCAGCTACCTGAGCTGTTTTTACAGAAGAAGCCAGCCTGTGTGTGGACAAAGGGGCCTAGGACTATGGAAGAAGCACAGGGCTGGCCACCAGGAGCTACAAGTCTGTACCCTACAGGAAAATGGGCTTGCACCCTCCACCTCACACAGGCAAGTGAAAACTGAGATGAGAAAAAGAAAGTCTTTGCACCTTTCCTGTCCCCTGGTCCTGATGGGCTCTGATTGCATCCAGCCTGGGCTGAGCTTAGGGACCATGCAGATGACCTGCTGCACAGCTATGATGCCATCAGGTCCCTCCCACTGGTCTACTCAGTACATGCCAGGGAGCCAAGTGATTGTGTCTTTGAGTGGCACTCTCTGCCAGCCAATCAGCTTCATGAGGAGGGGCAAAGGGCCACTTGATCTAATTCCACTGCCTGTGCAGATGTGTCCCACCCAGAGATGGAGATGGCCAGGAGCCTGTTACAGACCTGCGTGGTGCACATTCCTACCTTCCCTTGTGCACACAACATACATCAGGGCTCGAATTAATGGCCACCTGCCTTTGACACAGATCATTGATACTTGTGACTTTCAGGTACATTCATATGGCATTTGTTTAAACATAATGGCTACGTCTAGACTGGCATGATTTTGTGGAAATACTTTTAACGGAAAAG
>JANRFK010000270.1:2602010-2616779 GCA_030068395.1 Apalone spinifera | reverse complement strand
ACATGACCTATGAGGGAAGACTGAAGGAATTGGGTATGTTTAGTTTAGAAAAGAAAACATTAGGGGGGGGGACACGATAGCAGTTTTTAGATATCTAAAATGATGTCATAAGAAGGAGGGAGAAACTTGTTCATCTTGGCCTCTGAGGAGAGAACAAGCAGCAATGGGCTTAAACTGCAGCAAGGGAGGTTCAGGTTGGACATTAGGAAAAAGTTCCTAACTGTCAGGGTAGTCAGACACTGGAATAAATTGCCCAGGGAAGTTGTGGAATCTCCATCTCTGGAGATATTTAAGAGTAGGTTAGATAAATGTCTAACAGGGATGGTCTAGACAGAATTTGGTTCTGCCATAAGGGCAGGGGACTGGAGTCGATGACCTCTCAAGGTCCCTTCCAGTCCCAGTATTCTATGATTTAATGGGTTCCTCCACTTTCCTGCCGGAATTGTTCTTCAACTGCCTCTCTTCCTTGTGTTGATTTTCCCAGGCTTTCCCCTGTTCTACATACTGGGAATAATCCCATTCAGTTCCTTCCAAAAGTGTTCCCTGTGATTCTATTGTGCCAGGCCCTTCCTGCTGTTGATTCTCCTCCTTGTTCTCCCTCACTGTCCTAGCACTTGCTGGGAGAGAGAGAATACAGGCAGGAGTCACTGACCATGCTGGGGAGAAGGGGCCAACAAAGGAATGACGAAGATATAATAAGGATGTTAAATATCGACTAACTGACTAATCGAATAGTCACTGCATTTTGCATCGATTATAAGGTTAGTCAACAGGGCACCTCCACCTTGGGCTATTGCTACACTTCAAAGGTGAAAGCCCTTGTGGAGCCTGAGGTCAGCTGGGCACTCCTCCACTGACCTGAGGCTCTGTGCTGTGCTACAGCTTTGAAACGCTCCCTGCAGTGTTTCAAAGCAGCAGTACTGCTCGGAGCCTGGGATCTGAGGGGGAAACCCAGCTGATTCCAGGCTCCACACCAGGGCTACTCAACTGCAGAAGCCCCAGGGGCCATAACGATACTCACAGCACATGCTGAGGGCTGCAACTTAAGTGTGGTTGCATATATGTACAAATATGTATTCAAATACATGTAAATAGCTTCTTTCACATTGACAGATATGAATGCAAAGAATAAGGCAAGACTACATCACACTCAGGCCCCATTTAAGTCAGTTCTGCTGATAGTAATAAAATGCAATAGTGTCCCAATTTCCACCATATGACAGCACTTTTAATGAGGATGACAGTTCAGGAATTTAACTACTAAAATGCATATCAACAGAAGACCATTATATTGACTTGCTGTTGTGGAGTGTTCCCAGTGGAGGCAAAGGATCCCACCCATGGGCTATGTGTTAAGCCCCACGAAAAGCCAAACTGCTCCCTGGGCCACAAACAAATGGTCCATGGGCTGCATGTTGAGTAGCCCTGCTCCACCCAGTACTGCTGCTTTGAAACACCACGTACAGCCTGGAGAAATCCCAGCTGGCTCCGGGCTTCAGGCGGCATTTCAAAGCGGCAGCACCACACGGAGCCTGGTGCCTGTCCCCTCACATCAAGTGGCACTGCCGCTTTGAAGTACCCCTTCTTTCCCCTCTTTGTTGCCTCTTTGTGATAGAGGTGGAAAGGGGTGAGGGAAGTGACTAGTCGACTAGTCTGTCAATGATCCAATAAGCAATTGCTTATCAGCTACTCAACTAGCCCTTCACATTCCTAAACCAGAAAGCACTGTACAATAATAGTTTGGGAGACTGACACATTGTGTGTGGGTCCAAGTCCTACCCAAACACTGCCAGGGAAGAAATCATAGGGAACAAACTCCTGACACATAACAGGATGTCTGGGGAGCTGTGACAGGTATTTGGGAGGATGATACCTGCAGCCCTACCTGGGAGACATGGGGTGGAAGTGAGGGCTCTCACCCAATGCTCATTTTTGGAAGCGCCAGTTTTTTCCTGCACTTCTGGAATGTTTGTGTGTCAATTTCCTTGACTTCTCACCTGTGTGAATATCTCTCAAGAGCCCCATTTCTTTGGAGGGCTGGAGATCTGGGACCCACAGCTTTTCCCCTCGTTCCAGCCGGGTGAGCAGGTCAGGTTTGGAAATGGCGAATCCTGCACAGAGGTGAAATCAGGCAAGGTGAAGGCACATGGAGTCTGGGCAGGGTGTGTGTCACTAGGAACATTCCATGAGCCCAATCTGATCCTGCATGGGACCGGGACTTGAGAACAGCAGACTTCTAGGAAGGAAAGGACTGGGGGATGTGATGAAGTCGGAATTGTATTCACTCTGTTTGCTTTATTATGTTGCATGAGATTTCTACTGTCCTGTAGTAACTCCATGTGTGTGCCTCAGTTTCCCTTAGCACTGCACCACTATCTAGATGGGGATGGGAATTTGGGGGTGACTCACTGAAGGAAGACGCCCAGGCCAGCACATTCACAATAGCCCAGGCTCACAATAATCTGAGCCTGAGAGGGCTGAATAAAGGTTTGAGAAGGGGCTGGCTGTAGCCAGAGACAAGCTGTGCAGGGTGAAAGTGAGTCTTGCTGGCTTAGGGGCAGAAGTGGGGGGCAGGACCCTTAGCTCTGTGCCCTCTCCTCCCCAAGGTGGATTGTGCTGAATGCTCCTAGTTCTTGTGCTAACAAGTCTGCTCTATGCTGTATCTCTGAACTAATAAACCACCTGGCTGTGGAGGGGGTGGGGTTCAGGTCCCAATGACTCCTCACCATTCGGTGACAGCGAGTGTTGTTATGCCCTCACTAGGTGTTTTAATGATCTGTGGATTTCTAGGGGACTTGCTGACATACACACAGCTTGGGGGTTAAACTCCTGCCTGTTTCCAAGCCTGTGGAACCCAGACCCCTCCACAGATGGAGCCAGTTCCAAGGTGGCAGGAGAACAGTACATGTAGGAGAAATAACGCAGGCAGGACAGTTCCCTGCTTCTGGCCCCTGAAAGCTGGGGAGATGTGAATGAATTAGCATGTCCCTTAAGTGTCTGACTCCCAGGGGGCATCGGGATGAAAGTGTCCCTCACACAAGGATTTTGGGCCCCCCTCCGCTCTCAAACTGACCAGGGAAGAACCTGACCTGATGTAGATATGCTGGCCCCAAGGCTTTGCTAGTTGAGGGCACAGGAATCCTTACCCAGCGAGGCTACTGTCTCATAGTTCTCCTGCATGACGTCCTTGTAGAGGGCTCTCTGCGCAGGGCTCAGCAGCGCCCCCTGCCCTGCGGTGAAATACACAGCCACCTCCTCAAAGGTTACTGGCACCTGAAACAACAAGGGACTCCCACTCAGTACCTTCCACCCCAGCCATGGCCCCACTTGTCAAAATGAAGAGGACCCGATTAGCAGAATCCCATTCCACCCTGCCCAGAGAGGCCAGGAGACTCCAGGGGAGAGAGAGGGGAGAGCTTGGGCCTCCCAGCAGATGGAGCAGGGCAGGATCTTCTCAGTCACCCCCCTACCAGCCACAGGCTGAGGTGGGAACAGAGCTCTGCAGAGGCGACAGGAATCTCCCCCCCTCCCCCCACACACGCACTCCCCTACCTGAGCCAGCTCCATCATAGCCATATCCATGCCCTGTGTACTGCAAGATGGGATGATCTGGAACAAAAGGTAGACATGGCTCTTGGTCCTGTCAGGTGCAGAGGGGTGTCAGAGTGGGGCGGGGGAATTGTTCTTGGCCTCTGATGATAGCATAAGAAGCCATGGCCTTAAACTGCAGTAAGGGAGGTTTAGGTTGGACATTAAGAAAAATGTCCTTTCCGGATGCTGAAACACTGGAATAAATTGCCTAGGGAGGTTGTGGAATCTCCATCTCTGGAGATATTCAAGAGCAAGTTAGACAGACACCTGTCAGGGATGGTCTACATGGTGCTTTGTCCTGTCATGAGGGCAGGGGACTGGGCTTGAGGATCTCTCGGAGTCCTTTCAGTTCTAGCATTGTATGGTTCTGTGATTGAGGTAGTTTCTCAAGGGTCTTTGGTCCATTTCACACCCCAGTTTCCTCCAGGCTCTGGCCATGCCTGGAAACCCTAAGTTGTGTTTTTACAGCACAGGCCTGGCCCCTCCCAGCAGGGGTCACCCACCAGGCACTTTCACACCCTCCTGGGACAGTCTCTCTGAAACGGACACTAGAAAAGAGCAGAAGTTCCAAAGCTGCCACTCTGGGGGGCTCCCCAGCATTGTCCCTGAGGGCAGTGTCCCCCTCCTCCCCATCACACTGAGACTGGTAAGGGCAGGAAGTGGCTTTGACTGTCCTGGGATCAAGAGTCAGGGAAAGAAATCTGCCCAAGGCAAGGCAGTTAACGGGTCTGGGCAGGGTGGGGGCTGGGAACCTCTCTCCAGACCTCCTGCATCTGCTGCCCCTTCTGCTCTCCCCAAGTTCCCCTCCTGCCCTCTCCCCTCTGTTGGGAGCACTGGTGCCTGCCCAGTGCCCACGGGCATTTGCTCTCCGGTGGGAGCCTGGCTGTGTCACTGAGGCAGCAGCTCTGGGATCCGCAGGGCTTTTTCTGCTGAACTTAAACTTGGACAAATATTCCATTACCAACTCTTTGGCCAAGGCCTTGGGGGAAGAAGCAGAGCAAGAACAGGGAACAAAGACACCCCCCACCCCCGCCACTACTTCTGTAGACCTTTGCTCCCCAAACTGGGAAGTGGCAGGGGACCCGTGTGCCTGGGGAAGGGTGACCCATGTCACATCCCCAGCATTTCCTCCCTGCAGTGATAGACGTTTGGGGCAGGCCCACACTCCCTGACCTCTCACCCAGCTTCTGGGGTGGCGAAAACCCCAGGGTATGGCTGAGCCATGGGGTGAGGGGCACGATCTGAGAGTTTACCTGAGACCTCAGGGACTCAGTATGAAGCATCATACCAGGTATCTCTCTGACAGGAGCAGAAGGGGATTGACTGGGGATAGGGAGCGTGGGGAGAGCGTGTCAAGGCTTGGGTAGCTTGTTGCCCTTGTTGGGGGGAAGCCAAAACACAGGCCTCACGTGAACAGGATTTGAACCTGCACAGTGAAAGCCTAGTAGATTTCTAGTCCAACACCTTAACCACTCGGCCATCCCACCTGTGCGTCTGTCAACCCAGGGAAACTAGTAAACTATCCCGGTACCCAGATCTGATGTCATTTGCCACACAGAATTCAAACAGCAAACCATTTGAACGGTCATGCAGAGGAGTCCTGGCTGCTCTGGCTTTAGAGTATGTCTACACTTCATTCCTCTCTCGAGTGAGGAAGGCAAATGTAGACACCTGAAATTACAAATGAAGCGGGCATTTAAATATCCCATGCTTCATTTGCATAATAGCACTTTTTTTTTCCAAAAATGTTATTTCGAGAGAAAACCCTTCCCTTGAAATAACCCTTACTCCTAAAAAAAATGAGGTTTAAGGGTTATTTTGAGGGAAGGTTTTTCTCTCGAAATAACTTTTTTCCTGCAAAATAGCACCATTAAGTGATTATGCAAATGAAGCACAGGATATTTAAATCCCTGCTTCATTTGCAATTTTGTGTGTCTACATTTGCATTCCTCCCTGGAAGGAGGAATGAAGTGTAGGCATACCTCCAAGACATAGCCTAAGGGTGAGTTCTTCCTCCAGGTCTTCCCTCCTCCTTCTTGGTATTCCTTCCTTTCTTTCCCTTTTCCTTCTTCTTCCTTTCCCTTGTTGTTCCTGTTCTCTTTTCCCCTTTTCCTTCTTGGACCCCAGTGTATATAGTGAAAATTGAGTCCTGCTTAGTTATACCGTAACCAATTATTTTAGTATAATTTTACTAAACAGTCATAACATATTATTATGATTTACTTAACCAATCATATCCCACCACCTTAGCTGATTTACAGCTAGCAAAATTAATTATACAGCAGACAGAAACAGATACAAACCAAACAGCGATCACACAAACAATAGTAAAATGAGGACAATAATCATAGAATGAGGATCGCACAACCACAATTATTGGTAAGCAGTTTCTTGCCAGAGAAAATGCTGTTAACTAAGTTTTCTCTAGCCATCTTGAGATCTGTTTCTTACCTGGTGACAGTGGGTGCCACTAGGATAAGATCCCTTTCTCACAGCTAGTGTGACACGATTTAAATGTCATTTAGATGGAATGTGAGCATGTGACTTCAGGCTTTACAGCTACTTGCTGCTGCTCTTCAGTCTGGCTACAGAAAAAAGCTTTAGTTTAGGTCTACCAAACAGCCGAACACGGCCACTTATTTGGAAACTGATCTGAAAAAGAGGACCCATTCCCTGGATGTGGCAGTTTTTCCAGGATATGAGATGTATCCAGGAAAAACACTAATGTGTACCTAACCAAGGAGGGCACCATGGCTCAGCTGGCTAAAGTGCCTGCTCTATAAACAGGAGATCCTGGGTTCAAATTGCAGTGGTGCCTTGTTGTAGCCTTTGCTCACAATTTCCCGTGCCCTTCTGGGACACAGAAGAGACCTCCCTTGGCCACCCATAGAACTGCTGGTTCAGGAAAAGGCTGATTGGAGAGGAGCCTTGGAAAGGAAAATCCTGGTGCATGTGACTGGTGCTGGCAAGGCAGGACTGCAATTACTGGGACAGATCACATGCCCTTGTGATTCCCTGGGGGTTGTCAGCGGCCAGAAATCCTGAGTACAGCTCCTGCAGCTGTGGAGTTACCCTCTTCTTCCTTCCCTCGGGATGGGCAATGACAACATGTGGAGCAGCTGGGAAGAAAGGCCCAGAAAGTGGCCCCATGGCTAAGCTGGCACCTGCCAGATATGGGTGAGGTGAGGGAGGCAGCCCCCAGTAGTGCCTGGCCAATGTGTCTGCTCTTTCCACCACATGTAGCTGGAATCGGTCTCTTTTAGCTGAGCTTTGTGGTGTACCAACAGCGGGAAGCCAAAGGCAGCAAAGAGCGGAGTGGGGGGGGGGGGAGGGTTCTGGTTCCAGCTGAGGGATGGGTTTGCCTGGCTTATGTGCATTGGTGGTGGAAAATGTTAAGGGTTTGTCTTAATTTCAAGAGTCCACATACAATAGAAATCCAGGATGCGATTTAACATCTTACCAGGGGTAAGAATAGTGTCCCTGGCCTCTGTTTGTCAAAGGCTGGAGATGGATGGCAGAAGACAAATTGCTTGATCATTGTCTTCAGTTCACCCCCTCTGGGGCACAGGGTACTGAGCTAGATGGACCTTTGGTCTGGCCATTCTTATGTTCTCACTGGACAGGTAAATGTTTTAATTAAAGGAAGGTTCTTCAAGGGGGTACTTGGATTTAAACCAAGGACCACTTGGTCTGCAGTCAAACACGCTACCCCTGAGCTACACCCCCATGCTAAGCAGGGGTCTGCAGCCAGTATTGAGAACAGGGCAGGGAACAAGAGGCTTTTGTACAACACACATCTCAGGCGCGATGGACCCCCACTGACCCCAGGTTGTGACTGGTCCTAACAAGGAATTTGTCCTGAAAACAGCAGAGCTGGGGCAGAACAAAGGTTATGTCTACACAGAAAAGTTATTTTGGAATAATGGCTGTTTAGAACAACAATGCAAGAGTCTACACAACAATTCAGAATTATTTGAAAATAACGGAAATAACAGAGATTTTCCTGACTTCTGTAAACCTCATTCTATGAAGAATAATGCCTATTTCAAATAGCTATTTCAAAATAAGGTGTCTGTAGATGCTCCACTTCTGCTATTTTGAAATAGCCCCTCTCTAAGGCCATTCTAAGTTGTTCCTGCTGGGGCTCTAAATCAAGATAGCTCATCTATCTCAAGGAGCTCATAGAAGAAGTATCTGAGCTTCTAGCTATCATCCTTGGAAAATCATAGGAGATAGGAGAGATTCCAGAAGACTGGGAAAGGGCAAATATAGTGCCCCTTTATAAAAGGGGAAGTAAGAACAACCCAGGAAACTATAGATCAGTTAGTTTGATTTCTGTGCAGGGAAGATAATGGAGCAAGTAATTAAGGAAATCATCTATAAACACTTGGAAGGTGGCAAGGTGATAGGGAACAGCCAGCATGGATTTATAAAGAACAAATCATGTCAAACCAATCTGATAGCTTTCTTTAATAGGATAACGAGTCTTGTGGATAAGGGAGAAGTGGTGAATGTGGTAAACCTAGACTTTAGTAAGGCGATTGATATGGTCTCGCATGATATTCTTACCAATAAACTAGGCAAATACAACTTAGATGGGGCTACTAGAAGGTAGGTGCATAACTGGCTGGATAACCATACTCAGAGAGTAGTTATTAAGGGTTCAAAATCCTGCTGGAAAGGTATAACAAGTGGGGTTCCATAGGGGTCTGTTTTGGGACTGGCTCTGCTCAACATCTTCATCAACGATTTAGATATTGGTATAGAAAGTACGCTTATTAAGTTTGCAGAGGATACCAAGCTGGGAGGGGTTGCGACTGCTCTGGAGGATAGGGTCATAATTCAAAATGATCTGGACAACTGGAGAAATGGTCTGAGGTAAATAGGATGAAGTTTAATAAAGACAAATGCAAAGTGCTCCACTTAGGAAGGAACAATCAGTTTCACATATACAGAATTGGAAGCGACTGTCCAGGAAGGAGTACGGCACAAAGGGATCTAGGGGTTATAGCGGACCACAAGCTGAATATGAGTCAGCGGTGTAATGCTGTTGCAAAAAAAGCAAACATGATTCTGGGATGCATGAACAGGTGTGTTGTGAGCAAGACACAAGAAGTCATTCTTCCGCTCTACTCTGCGCTGGTTAGGCCTCAATTGGAGTATTGTGCCCAGTTCTGGGCACTGCATTTCAAGAAAGATGTGGAGAAATTGGAGAGGGTCCAGAGAAGAGCAGCAAAAATGATTAAAGGTCTAGAGAACATGACCTATGAAGGAAGGCTTAAGGAATTGTGTTTGTTTAGTTTAGAAAAGAGAAGACTGAGGGGAGACATGATAGCAGTTTTCAGATATCTAAAAGGGTGTCATAAGGAGGAGGGAGAAAACTTGTTCATCTTGGCCTCTGAGGATAGAACAAGAAGCAATGGGCTTAAACTGCAGCAAGGGAGGTTTAGGTTGGACATTAGGAAAAAGTTCCTAACTGGCAGGGTAGTCAAACACTGGAATAAATTGCCCAGGGAGGTTGTGGAATCTTCATCTCTGGAGATATTTAAGAGTAGGTTAGATAAACGTCTATCAGGGATGGTCTAGATGGTGTTTGGTCCTGCCGTGAGGGCAGGGGACTGGACTCGATGACCTCTCGAGGTCCCTTCCAGTCATAGTATTCTATGATTCTATTTACATTAGGGAAGCCTGCCTTGGACTCATTCTGAGGTTTCCCTGCAGTGTAGATATGCTATTTTGAAATAAGCTATCTTGGAATAACTATTCCAGAATAGCTTATTCCAAAATAAAAGTGCAGTATAGACGTATCCAGAGAGTCCTGAGAGATGAAGCTGTTGGAAGGAAGCCAGGAGTGCAGAGGTCAGTCTGCGACCTGAGTCTCCCAGGTGCCCACCACAGGGCCATGGTGTAAGAAGCAGCACTCAGGACTTTGAATCATGCAATCTGAGTTCAAATCTCAGTGGAACCAGCTGGGGTGGTTGCTTTGAGGTTCTCCCACTCCATGGCTTTGTCTACACTGGCGGGTTCTTGCAGAAGAACACGTCCACGCTGCCATTTGCTTCTGCGCAAGAGCATCCATGGCAGCGTGGATGTTCTCTTGCACAAGAAAGCTCTGATGGCCATTTTATACATAGGGTTTTCTTGAGCAAAAAACCCCTGCCGTGTGTCCACACTGCCCTCTTGTGCAAGAGTTCTTGCACAAGAGAGCTTACACTTGTTAGAAAAGAGAGTAACTCTTGCACAAGAAACCCTCTCCCACCACACTTTAATGTAAATCTTCTTGCAGTGTGGACGCTCTACAGAAGAACGGTTGTTCTTGTTCAAGAACCTGCCAGTGTAGACACAGCCCATGGGTTTTTGCTTCCTTGTCCTGAGGTTCACCATGGACAATTTTGCTCATCTGAGGACCAATGGAGCTTGGTCTCCAGACTTATCAGACTTGTTGTCAGGTGCCTGATGCTATCACAGCTGTAGGGCAGATCACCCACTCTGAAGCTCAGCCCATGCTGGAGGCAGACAGAGAGTGTAAGAAGAACAGAGTGTTGGGGGAGGGGATTTGTATATTTGGTGAAAGGTCCTGAGTTCCAGCTCCCAGCCAAGCACCTTTCCACAAAGACCAATGGCCCCTGCACAAGTGCACTGTGGGAATAAGAGTTGGGGCAGCAGGAAAGGGGCTGAGCCATTCAGCACCAGCGAGCAGGTGGGAGAAGATGGGAGCGAATCCTGCCATCTCTCGTGCGCAAAGGTAGCACTTCCCTCATTTGCAACACTTCTCTAGTGCTCTTGCCACAATCAGGCCCAGCAGCTTTGTGCCCCACTAGGGTGGGTTTTTTCTGAGAGTAAGGAGGAAGAGGGAGGGGTCTCTAGATGCACATAGCTCTCTGGCTCCGCCTGTGAAAGGAACGAACAAGAACATCTCTGTAGGCCAGGGGCTGAGCTAGAGACAGACATGGGTGTTCTGCAGCCTGTCAGGGGGAGAAAGGCAATTGGAGACATTTCAGAGGGGCCTTTAATCCTTGCCATGCCCCATTCTGGCAGCATGGCGGGAGGGAAGTGACTAGTTTCGTAGTGACTCGACTACCCGATAAGCATATGCTGCTCAGGTAGGCAACTGCCTGACTAGTTGCTTACATCTCTACTCTGACCTTTGCAAAAAAAAGAGAGAATTGATTTTAAAAATCTGGATTTAGCCTCATAGAATAGTAAGACTGTCAGTGTGACGAGCCCATTGGAATGTATTGTAACAATAGGTGTAGCACACAGAGAAACTGTGACACCGAAATATGTGCTTAGAAGTACAAATATACAAGTAAAATGCCAAATATTTGTATGTATTATAAAGTAATAGAAACATAAGGTGGGTACTTCAGTGGTTGCAGGATCGGGAATTACTTACAGAAATACAGATTTTGGTAATAAGTGTGCAAGTATAAAATTATTTTTCAAAGTCTCTCAGAGCTTTCACATTTAATAACCTGGCCTGTAGTGAACATTCAGGAAGCAAAATCTACCCAAGTGGCCGGCGATGTGAAAAAGCACTAGGCTGAGGGTGATCGTATTTTCTTATATTGGATACTGGACACCTGTTAAAATGACTCGTATTCAAGTGAGCTCAGCAACAATCCATCAGAACTGAGCAGCACAAAGGATCAAATTAACATGAAATCCCTGTTAAGCATAATGACCATGTAGTTGGAGCCTTCTTACCTTTAGGGTTCAAAAGGATGAGGGGACACCCCATCTACACCTCTCTCACATGATTAGGTACCTGGCAAAGCTGACAAGAGCTATTAAATATTGGTTAATTGAATAGTTGAGTAACCTCAAGAATTTTTATCGGTCACTCAACTATACTATAATCCCTGGGGGGAAGCAGACAGTGTGCTTCAGCCTCACTCCTGAGGAGCCCCTCAATATCAGAGGCAGCAGTGTTGGATGTCAGGCAGGACCTGGTCTGCAAGGGGAGCCAGTTTAAAAAGCAGCTCCTCTTGTGGACTAGCTGCCTGTTTTCCTATGCTGCTGCCTCTGATAAAGAGGCAGTAGCGTGAGGTGGCAGGGAGGTCTGAAGTCCCAGACCTGATACAAGCCGGAACTGAGCTGGGCTACCTGCCTCCTAATACACTTTAAACACAGAGCTGTAACAGGGGTAGATCCCAGACCTGTTTCAAGCCAGGACCGAGCCAGACTGCAGGTCAGACTGCTACAAAATTTACTGGCAAGTGTATGTGTGTGCAAGGAAGGGGAATGTGTGTAGACTATAGCATTAAGCTATCAGCCTTTGCTTATCAGTTAATTGGCAAACTGACTAGACTATTACATCCCTAGTGCTGACCCTGGTGCTCTCCTCTAAGCCCCGTCTGGCAAGGAGGGTGGACATACGTCCTTCTCCTGGGACATGGAATCATATCTCCCTCGGGCAGCACCCCACAGGGGGATATGGAGGAGTAGGGCACTATGGGGAATGAAGGGGTAGGACAGGGCGGGGATAGCAAGAGGGGGAGGATGCAAACGGCCAATGGCCAGGCAGCAGAAGGAAAGTCACGAGCTGCGGACTGGGCGGCTCTGAGGAAGCTCAGGTTTAGGGCCACCCCCAAGGCACTTGGACAGCCAGCTTTTCAGTGAGCAGCAGAACACATGGGCCCATTGCCCCACAGCCAAGCTCCCCCAGCTGCTCTCCCAGGGCTGTGGCTGAGCAGACTGCACTGCTGCCAGCCTGCGCTGCTGCCAGCCCATGTTCAGCTCTGCCAGTGACTTGCTCAGCTGCCTCCTTGCCTTGGGCTGCAGACCTGTCTGCCTGTCAATGGCAGGGTGGGAGGCCTTTGGGAGAGAGAATTTCTATCCCTCTTGCTCCCTTCTTGTCTGGCCCCAGTGGCCCAATGGACATGGCACTGGCCTCCTAAATCAGGGATAAGGGTTGAAGCCCCACCTGGGGTACAGGACTGTGGCCTTCTGAGAAGGAACTGGGAGATATTTGAACACTTGGCAAAAGACCCAAGAAATGGCAGGCTCCATGAGATGGCAGCTGTCTAGACCCATCAGTACCAAATGCTCTGTTAGGCCCAGTTGGGATTATCCGCTGCAGAAGGCCCAGGAGTGACTCAGACTGCCAGCATGAGGCAGCTGTGACAGAACTGGGTACATCTGGAGACAGAGCAGATCCTGAGGAAGGGTAGCACAATGAGAGCCAGACTCCATAGGAGTGAGGGAGGCAGGGGGCTACTTTGGCTTGGCACATTTATAGAGTAGGGAGGTGCTATTCCCTGTCCCTGCTCTCGCTCCTTGGACAACATGTTAAGAGTGGTTGATAAAGATCTGGTGTCTATTTGGGGGATGGGAGCAGAGTCAATCAGTTCTTAGGGCCAGACTGCAAACAATGGATCATGTGATGTGTCCTGGATGGAAGTGGGAGGCATGTAGGTAAGAAGAGAGGTCAGTAGGTGTCCGGTTTAGGCTGGTGTTCATGTGGCCATCAGTGACTGGTACTGTCATGTCCAGAAGGTGGATTTCTTGTGTGGACAGGCCCAGACACATGTGTATTGGCCCAGACACATAGGCCCAGCCTGGGCAGATAACAAGGCTCTTCCCAGGGGGAGAGACAAAGGAAGGGAGGCAGAGACAAACACCTGACTAGGGGGCAGGGTCTGGGAGCGAGGCAGTTTCTGGCTGGTGTAGAAACCATTTCATATTTAGCTAGAAGCCACTTCATATAACAGAAGCCATTTAAGTTTCTCACTTCTGCACGTACACTAGAAAGTTAACTGACCTTCACCAATGTGAGAAAGGCCAGAAGGATGGGCTGTTGGAATGTGTTAATGAACTATTTTGAGCTGAAGCTCAAACTCCCTAAAAACCTGTTTCTTTCTTTGCTAATAATAATTCCTCTTTAGAAGTCCGCTTTGATTTCTTGCCCTGACATCAGACTTGTTTGGTTAAGGGTATAAAATACTAGGATTGATTGTATTAGCCAGCCTTACTGGGCCTGGCTTTGCTGGGACCACGTTTGGCTCATGCTGTGCTTTATTAATTAATAAAGCTGTTTGTTAGCTGCCTAAACAGAGAGGAGCGTTTTTGCTTCAACAATTTGGAGGGTCCACTGAGATTCCTAACGCGCCACTTGCCCTCATGGACAGACCAGCACTCCACTTCCAAACCTCTCAGAGCACTCAATAGAAGGTAAAGAGGATACCCATTACGAAATCTCCTGGTTGAGGGCTTGGGATTTGGAGAGACGGCCGGCTGTTGGGGTAAAGGGGAGCTACGGAATTCAATTTTGTGGAGCGGCTAACATTTTGTCTGTCTGTGTCTGTCTTTGTCCATTAGGCCTATTTTATGTGTCACAATTCCAAAAGGGCACACCGGTGTCTCTAGTGAAGTAGCCATGCGCTGGACCCTCTGTGTTCGGACACTAAAAGCTGGTGTGGTGCCATTACACTCTCTCGGAACACGGAACTGTGAGAAAGCTTTGTTGTCTCTTTCTGTTACTTGCGGACGTAGTACTGACCTCTGAGGCTAACCCCAGGCCATAGTATTTTCCCATTCTGTCAGGCTGTCTCCAGGCGCCAGGACATGGTGTTCTGTTGGGCTGGGGTGGGTGCCAGAAACCCCTGTGAACGGGTGGATTTTGGTCCAGCGTCTCACAACAAAAAAGGGGAGGGGGAATCAGTGCGAGCAGGCGGATTCTGATTCGGTGACTTGCAGAAGAAAATAGTGTAAGCAGGCAGACTTTGGTTTGGTGTCTTACAGAATCTTTTAAAGCACGTGCAGAAAATTGGGGTAGGTCAGTCTACAGGAATTCTAGTGCCTTTATGATAAGTGCCTTTTGGTATAGGATCCTAATGAAATCTGATATTAAGTGCCGGGTGTCGTAGGGCAGCATCACTTAATAGAAACCCATGGAACTTGGACAGTAAAGAAAGATGCATCTAAATGTGGAAACTGTAGGAAAAAAATGTGTGTGGAAAATGAGTATAAATATAATGAGCGAAAAATGAATGCCGCTGCATAGGTCTGAGACTTGAGCTGATCCCAGCTGCACCAGGGCTCCCCCACAAGGCAGATCTGAACGCAAGGGGGAGAGGGGTCAGCTGAACCTCGAAACTCAGCGGATATGTGAGGGAGTGACTCCTCCCCTTATTTCATGAGCTGCTAAGGTCTGACACTCTAGACCCGGCAGACTCT
>JANRFK010000270.1:2470187-2489438 GCA_030068395.1 Apalone spinifera | reverse complement strand
TCCGAGGCAGGCTCCCCAATGTAGATGAGCTACCTCGATTTAGAGCCCCAGGAAGAATAACTCAGAATGTCCCCGGGGAGGGGATAGTTCAAACTAGCAGCAGTGGTGCATCTACAGACGCCTTATTGTGAAATAGCTAATTTGGAATAGGAATTATTCTTCGTAGAATGAGGTTTGCAGAAGTCGGAATAAGCTGTCTGTTACTTCAGAATTATTTCAAAATAATGTAATTGCTGTGTAGACTCTTGCATTGTTATTGTGGAATAACGGCCATTGTTCCAAAAGAACTTTTGTGTATGGACAGAACCTGTGCAGCCCAAGAAATGTGATTGGCAGCTCGGACCCACAATCTTTCTGTCAATTGCAGTGCAGGGCTCTGAAGACATGGATCCAAGGCAGCCACCTTGGTTGCCTTCTGCTAAGGCCAGGCTGGAGGGGAAAAGAATGGTTCTTTTGAACCAGCAACCTAAGAAGCACTTGCTAAGCACACAATACAGTCCTCTGCGCTACCAGCTGAGCTATCAAAGGGTGCCTGAACAATATAGCTTTGTCCAGGTTGTCCCTTCTGCAAGTCTCAGGGCAACTGCTCCCTCAAGTAGATGGCATTGCTGGTGAGGGGCAGAGGAGCACAGGGGCTGTCACAGGTACTACACATGCAGACAGACCCCTTGAGTGAAACCTGAGCTAGATCCATCCATGTCACAGCAAAAGGAAGAAAGCTGGGTTCTTCTCATGTGTCTTCTTTGTTCCAGAGTCTCTAGGGGTGCGGTAGGGGCAGGTCCACAAAAAAACAAACCACTTGAATGAAACTTGGTCTAGACACACCCCTGAGGGTTTCCTTCTATCTTTGGCCTGGAAAGGTCATCTGTAACAATATGGTTTCTCTGTAGCCCTATTGGAACGCCTGTAGCTATTCAGTAGGTCTAAACTGAAGCCTTCTTCTGCAGCCAGACTGAAGAGCAGCAGCAATTAGCTATAAAGCCTGGAGTCACATGCTCACATTCCAGCTAAAGGACACTGAAATAGTGTCACACTAGGCTGTGAGAAGGGGATTCTGTCCTAATGGCACCCACTGTTACCAGATAAGAAACAAATCTCAAGGTGGGTAGAGAAAACTTAGTTAAACACCATTTTGACTGGCAAGAAACTGCTTACCAATAGTTGTGGTTGTGCAATGGGCATTCTAAGATTATTGTCCTCCCTTTCCTATTGTTTGTCTGTGTGGTCGCTGTCTGGTTTGGATCTGTTTCTGTCTGCGGTATCTTATGACTGGTTAGTAAAATTATACTAAAATAAATGGTTAAGATATTGCTAAGCAGGACTCAATTTTCACTATATAAACTGGGGTCCAAGAAGGAGACCAGCAAGAAGAGAGAACTCACCAGTGAAAGGGCCTTTGACTAGAGCTTCCAGGACACCGCTGCACAACCCTGAGTAGGGCAACAAGCTACCTAAGCCCTAAAGCTCAGAGTAGAACATGCCTGTCCCATCAGAAGGGAGACCTCAAGAGCCTGTGTTTCTATAGGGCTTTAAACTTAGGCACTGCTGTCTGTTAAGCAAACACAATAGCACCACAGAGGCTTTTCTCACTTGTGTTTAAACTTGGGCAAATATTCTGTTACTAACCCTTTGGCCAACTCAGATTGCTGCGGGGGAAGGAATTCTCTCTTGATAATTCTGTGCTCTCAGGAAGAGACCAAACCAAAAGAAGCCAGGCCCCACCCATCCCGGGGACTCCAACCCAAACTCTGAGAGCCAGGGGTTTACAATCCAGATGATCAATGTTTGCTGCATGTCTCTTTCTCTGCAACCCTGCCAAAGCTCAAGGCCAATTCTACAGTCCCAGTGGCTGGGGGAGATGTGCATGTTAAAGCCTCTGCCCACTGAGCTGTAGCTTTCTATGCCCAGGGAGCCAGACACCACCAGGGCTGGAAGGAAATGGGGAATGGCTGTACTTTGGGAGGCAAAGGTGTTGTCTGGGATCGTGCACTAGAACAGTTTCACTAAACTGCTAGAGAAGGGCACCATGGCTTAGCTGGCTAAAGTCCCTCCCTAATAGACAGTTGATCACTGGGTTCAAATCCCAGTGGTGCCTTTTGGAAGCCTTTGATCATATTTTCCTATATGCTTCAGGTACACAGAAGAGGCCTCCCCTGGCCACCCATGGAACTGCTGGTTCAAGAAATGGCTGATTGGAGAGGAGAGTTGGAAAGAGTGGAGTGGCAGCAGCTCTGTGAGGGGGACAAGCTGGGGCATTTCCCTGCACACATAAAAACCATCACTGCCGTCCCGGACTGGGCCAGTGTGTCAGCATCCCTCCTGTCTGGAGCATCCTGCCAGGGAAAAACTGAAACTGTGTCAGGAGATAAGGGGTCAGGGTCCCCACTGGCAGGAGCAATAGGGCTTGGGGTTCCTCTACTTCTCGCCAGAAGGAAATACCAGACCAGGGGTCCTTCCACCCCTCCCCAGCAGGAGCTATGGGGCCAGAGGCCCCTCTACCCCCCCAGCAAGAGCCCACGGGTGCCATGGGGGGCTCACACACACAGAGGTGCACATGCCTTTAATATCTGTGCCTAGGACAAAACTTGCTCTGCTCCTGGTACAGAAACAGCAACTAGTAGTGATGCCCCTCACTCCTGTGGAACCTCTGCCTTTTGTGGGGGTTTTCATCCTAAAACTCTGCTCTGTCTGACTCCTGGGCCTAATAGAAGGATATGCCCCATGGCTCTCACTTACAACACCTGAGGTTTTAAGCAAACGCCCCCCTTGCCATCTGCACCTAACATCAGCCTCAGCATTTGCTAAGGAGGGGTCTGGACAGGACAGGAGATGACAACTGTGAAGTCTCCTTGCCAACTGTCTCACTCACAAATAGAAGATAAGCTCTTATTGAAGAGGTCAGGAAACTATCACTCCAGGTGGGATTTGAACCCACACTTTCTGGCTTAGGAGGCTAGTGCCTTATCCATTAGGCCACGGGCAAAAGAGTGCCTGACACAGAATTTCACCCTTCTAAATGGCCCTTCTTCAACTTTTGGGTGCCTGATTGAGCCCCTTTGAAGAAGCCAGATGTACAGGAAGGGCTGATCACACCCCAGTTTTGTCTCCCACAGCTGCAGCCTCAGCACGGGGTGGGCAGAGACTCTACATTTACTAGGAAATATAAAAACTGTCACCCCAGCTGGGACTTGAACCCAGAAACCCTGGCTTATCCATTAGGCCGCTGGTGCACACCAGTGACAGCAAAGAGACAGAAATTCCTTCTTCCAAATGCACATTCCTCAACTGTAGGTGTCAGATTTCAGCCCTTGGAAGATGCCAGAAACAGAGGCAGGGCTGACCACACCCCTCTGAAAATCAGCTCTCAGGAGGCACCTCCAGTTGCCCCCAAAGTGTGGGTCATTCCACACTAGTAATGGGTGAAACTCAACACCTTGTCATCCCATCTCCCTCCCGATTCCCACAGACGCAGACGCAGCCTCATCATGGAGCCGTGCTGGCACTCACACTGCTCTTGGGAAGGGAGCGGGTCTCACAGGGGCTGGGGATGGGCAGGCAATGGCCGGTTGTTACTGAAGGGGAAGGATAAAACACAGCCACATTGTGGAGGGTGCAGGAGAGTGGCAGGGGCTGCCGTGGGATGTCCCTGGGGGAGCTCTGCAATGTGACCCTGGCTCCCAAGGCCGCAAGTGCAGAATCCCCCTCGGCGAGCACAAGAGGCTCCAATTGGCCTGAATCCAGCTGGAAGGCCCCACTGCAGGAGTGTCAGTGCCCCTGTCAACCAGCCCTGTGTTTGTCCTCTCCCTCCCCAGGAAGGGCAGGGCAGGGCCCACACTCCCACCAGGAGTCTCAGGCACGTCTCCTGCACCCAGAGCACTAAGATGACCATGGAGCAGAACTCAGTGGCCAGCATGTGGTACCCAGGGGCTCGCTCCTGTGAGCTGTGACCCTAGGAGTCTCACAGAGGTCTTGGGATCACAAGCTCCCTGTCACTCCCACATGGGGCAGGGGCAAGTCCAACCTGTTCTGTGAAAGCTGCCCTGGAAACCAGAGAGCAGCTACAGTGACTCTGGTGGGAATTGAACCCACAACCTTTGAATGATTGGCCTGGCTCATACTGAGCACTACAGCTTAGAAGTCTAATACGCTTTCTACTGCACCCCAGAACCCTCCAACTGTCATTCCCCACTTCCCCCTCTGTCTGTTTTGCAGCAGGGCAATTGCTGGGGGAGAAGAAAGGGAAAAGCTGAGCCAGAGGAACACATGCAGCCCTCCCACACTCAGGCAGCCCTCCCACCATACCCAGCCCCCAGCTTCCTGCGTGAGCCCCAGAACCAGCCCTGAATGATGGGGGCAGAGGGGGAGCAGCTCATACATGCCAAGGGGCTGGCTAGGGGCAGGACATGAGCCTGCAAGGCAGCAGTGACATCACAAGGGCCTTGTGCAGCACTTCAGCTCATTGGTTGGGAGGCAGTGACTTCACAGAGGGACCATGGCAACAGCCAGGTGGGATAGGGGCAAGCTCAGATACCCCCATGGCCTGGCTGCCTGGAATCTCCTTTGGGAGAAGCAAGAGGAAGGAATGCAGACATCCAATGAGGATGGGATTTGAACCCATAAGTGCAGAGCATAATGGATTACCCGCCCATTGCCTTAATCACTTGGCTCCCTCATCTGAGAGTTGGGGGGGGGGGGGTTGTTTCAATCTACTCATAGCCAGCACTGCCAGGAACCTTTGTGCCACTTGCTGGCTGGCCAGGGACAGTCAGGGCGGGAAAGTTTTGGCTTTTCACAATGTTCCCCACGCTGTTGTACAAAGCTCAGTGCTGGTAACAAACCCAAACATCCCTTGGCTACATCTACCCCGCAGGCTTCTTACACAAGAACTGTTTTGTGCAAGAGTTCTTGCACAAAACGTCTTGTGCAAGAGCACGTTCACACTGCCATGTGCATTTGCGCAAGGATTTCCGTGGCAGTGTGCACGCTCTTTTGTGCAAGAAAGCTCTGATGGCCATTTTAGCCATAGGGGTTTCTTGCACAAAACCCCCTGTTGCCCATTCATACTACCTTCTTGTGCAAGAACTCTTGCACAAGAGGATTTATTCCTCATGGGGAAAGGATAACTCTTGCACAAGAAGCCCTCTTTTCCTATGTTTTTCTGTAAATTTACTTGCGCAAAAATGTGCATGCATTGTAGATGCTCCTCAAGTTTTTGTGCAAGAATGGCCATTCTTGAGCAAGAAGCCTGCAGTGTAGATGTAGCCCCTGGGTGCCCAGAGACGGGCTGTCTAGTCACAGTCTGGCTCGGCGCTCTCTCTGCAATGGGAAAATGTACACGGAGCAGGCAGATGGCAGCGGCACACGGCTCTGGTGGGCCCAGCATCGGAGCACGTCCGATATGAGTGTTTACTGACAGTGTCCATCTCTGCTCTGATTTCACCGTGTGGTGAGACACTGGCACCCACAGCAGCATGGATGGGGTGGCTGGAGGGAGTGGCTGGCTGGCAGCCGGTAGGAGCAGTGGCAAGGGGCTAACGGAGTGGGTGAGCCTCATTTGCATACCTAATGAGCCACTATTTTTGTGGAAGAGGCTCTTGCGCCAGAAGGAGCATCTACACAGCCCTTTCTTGTGCAAGAATAACCCTCTTGTGCAATGCCGCTATACTTAGCCTCATTTGCATATTTCTGGCACAAGAACCCACCAATTTAGACATAGCCCAATTGTTTTCACTGTCAGGGGGCTCAGTGGCCCCCCCTCTTCCTACTTGCTCTCCCAAAAAAGAAAGAGCTGGCTCCCTTTTCTTTTCCCCTAGCAATGGTGCAAAGCAGATATCAGAGACAGCAAAACCAGCACTGCATGAGGCTCTCTGGCACAATGGATGGTACGTTGGACTTCTAAGAGGTGATGCTCTGTTTCAGCCAGGTCAGTTATTCAAAGGTTGTGGGTTCAAATCCCACTGGAGTCACTTTAGCTGCTTCTTCATGTCCGGGGCAGCTTTTACAGAACAGGCAGTCCTTAGGCTGACACCAGGATGGGCTTTAGTCCAGACAGATCCCAGTGAGGGTGGAGGCAAGAGCTGTTCTTGAAAGGCTGCAGGTGCCCACAGACCCTTTTGTCCCTCCATGTCTCCTACCAATGCTGTGCAACACTCAAGCTATGTCTACACTACACTGTTCTTCTGAAAAAGCTAGGCAAATTGTGAACCCCAATTTGCATAGCTTTTTCTGCTTCTTTTCTTTGGAAGAGGCTTTGCCAACATTTGGCCTGTTTACACTGGGCCAAATGTGGGGAAAAAAAACTTTTTTTGCACCATCCCTTCTTCATAAAATGAGGTTCACAGAGACACCAAAAACGCATGTCTGCTCTTCCGAAAAAAATTCGGAAGAGCAGCTGTGTTTTCTGGACTAAAGCGGTGTCTCTGTAGTATAGACAGAGTCCTGATATAACATCTTATTTCAAGTTTAGGGTGTAGGGTAGGCAGAGGGTTGACATATGATACACAATTTGAGCTACAGACGTCATTTTGACCTCATTTCGAAAAACGCTTTGGTGTTTACACAGCACCAAATTTCGAAATAACCTGCTATTCCGAACTGTCCCTTCCTCCTCATGGAATGAAGTTTACAGGGACGTTGGACTAGCGAGCCCATTGTATTTCAAAATAATGGGGCACTGTTAACACGCAGGATAGATATTACAGATGCCTTAGTACCCCGAAATAGCGCTGCATTGTCAAGGTCACCTTAAAGGCCCACAGCAGGGGGCAGGTTTGATGCTGAATTTTCAGCCTTCTGCTCGTGGGAATCTTTATTGCTGTCTACAGCCACACCTAGGCCTGACCCTGCATTGCCAGGGCCCCAGCCCCTCACAGACTGCCAGACAAGAGAAAGAGCTGCCGGGGGGGAGCGGGGGCAGGTGTTTTCAGACTCACAGCAGGGGGCACAAATTCCTCTCTGGGGAGCCTGCAGGAAAGGAAACCAGAAAAGATGGATTTTGAGGGGCTTGTAACAACCAGCCCAGCTGCAGTAGGTCCCACTGAGATTTGAACTCAGAGTCCTGCCTCTTAGACCATGGAACAGACACAAGACACCTGTGACTTAGCTGGGCCAAACTGGAGCCCTCGCCCAGGCCCACTGGGACCATCTTTGCTTGTTTTCCTTCCACCCAGAGCCCCCTTCTTCTCCTGGGCTGCAAGGAGCCTCCCTGTGATGCCCTGAGACAGACACAGGACTCTGTCCCGCAGCCAGCCCCACCCCACAGGATTTTGCAGAACAAGGGGGGGAGGCTCTGCTCACCCTACTGAGTCCCACTAAGATGTTGAGCTTTTGTCCTGCCCCCCTCAGCTTGGCTTCCCTTCTCTGCCCCATTCCTGCCTCACTTCCTCCTTGGGCAACTCACACAAGGGAAGCAATAGGAGGAGCCAGCCCCATACACCAGCTTCCAGGGGCAGGGGAGGCTAAGACACAAGTGTCCATCAGGTTCCTGGCCTAACCCATCTGGCTTCCCCAGGCTAGCACCAAGGGGCATTCTCAGCTGATGTCACCCCCTCTGTCATATGGGAGTTGGGCTCATCCCAGGCAGCAGGAGCTGCACTTACCCGGGCTTCAAGGGGAGCGGCAATAAGAGCAGACCCTGTGTTTCTGCCTGGCTTTGAACCAAGGAACCTTTTGCATGTTAGGCAAATGTGATAACCCCTACACCACAGAAACCCCCATGGCAGGAGGCAGTGGTGAAACTTGGCTGACTATTTTGTTCCTAGCTCGTTCTAAAACCCTGCTCTGCTGGGGAGGGAATGCACCTTGTGAACACTCCACCTCTCATTCTCATGGAAGCGACTAACCCAAGCTGCCAGCTCCTCATTTCCTCATCAGCCCCTTGATATTTGTAGCTCAAAGCCAGAGCTGCTGTGGAAGGAGATGAAGCTACAGAAGCTGACAGGACAATCAGCGGGCGGAGGGTTATTTTTTCTCCTCCCTGGGCTGTTGTGCATAGAACTGAGGAGAAGAAAATCTTCTTCCCTTCTCCTCAGAAGATGGAAATTGCAGCTCTCTCTGTGGTTCTACTAAAGCTGGACTCAAGGACTAGACTTTTTCTTTCTAAAACCCTGATGAAAGCTGAGAGCAAATTGCTTGTAGACTGAGAATGTGAGTTAAACAAGAGCATCACGCAGCAGGGGGCTTGAATCCATGAACCTGAGATTAAGACTCTCATGATCTATCAACTGAGCTAGCCAGGCTGTGTAGAAAAAGCTTCCTAATATCCCATCACAGCTTAAAAGGAGCCAAGTGTTCTCCACTGCCTGACTCAAGGTTCTTTCTTGCCCCTAATGTGGGGTTCTGGTCTGTGGAGAGGTTTGAGCTCAAACCCCACTCCCAACACACCCACTTCTTTCCCCATAAGGAATGGCCCCATTTCCATCTCTCCAAGAACAGGAGAAGGGCTCTGGCCTGTTCTCTGCAAAATGCTCAGCCTGTTTCATTTTCTGAAGGAACAAGTGGGATCCAGGCGTCCTGTTCCCCAGTGACAAGTGTGTGTCCTCTTCCCTCCTTTGCACAGACACAGCAAGCCAGGGGGTTGTACACCTCCAGAGGCCCCTTCCTACTTGGCCTCCCACAAAGCTGGGATGAAAAGCTGCTAGACCCCAGCCCTCCTGGGCCAGGCCATGGCAGAGGTAGCAGGATTCACTCCCATCTTCTCCTGCCTGTGCCCTGGTGCTGAGGGGCCGGCCCCTTTCCTGCTGCCCCAACTCTTATTCCCACAATTCACTTTGTGCAGGAGCCATTGGTCTTTGTGCCAAGGTGCATGGCTGGGAGCCAGGACTCAGGGCCCTTCCCCAAATCCCCCCTCTGACCCGCTCACAGTATCTGGCTGCCTCCAGCACGGGCTAAGCTCAGGGGCCAAGTGGGTGACCTGCCCTGCAGCTGCGATGGCATCAGGCCCTTCACACCCGCCTGCTCAGTCTGGAGATGGAGCTCCAGTGGGCCTCAGATACCCAGCAGGAGGAACAAAATTCTCTTTGCTAAACCTCAGCGCCTGGAAGCTAAAGCACAAGGACCTTGTAACAACCAGCTGAACCCCAGCAGGTGCCACTGAGATTTGAACTCAGAGTGCAGGATTCAGGGTCCTGAGGGATGCCCCTTACACAATGGGACCAACAGTTGGTAGCAATGGTGGGCACCTCTGACTCTCACTTCTCAGGCTGGCCTCTGCTCTCCTGGCTTCCCTCCAGCTGCTTCATCTCTCAGGACTCTCTGTCCTGCCCCAGATCTGCTGCTTTCAGGGCAAAACCCTTGTTAGGAACAGTCACAATCTGGGGGTCAGTGACGGTCCCTCCCACCTGAGATGTGTGTTACACAAAAGCCTCCTTTCCTGCTGTTCCCAACACTGGCTGCAAACACATGGTTGCTATGGGGGTGCAACAAGTGCCCCTTTAAAAAGCTCATCAATTTAAATGAAACTTTTACATCTCCAGGTGTGTCACACTTTGGATTTCTATTGAACGGGGATTCTTCAAATGACCACAAACCCCTAACGTGTTCCTGCGCCAATGCACATAAACCATACAAACCTGTCCCTCACCTCGAACCAATTCAAACCCACTCTGTGTGTGTGTCTGGTTTCTGTTTCCATCCATTCTACAAGAGTGTGATCCGGATGCCCATTGACATGTCCTTACTCTGCATTAGCTGTACCCTCCCTCACCTCCCCTGTACCTGGCAAGTGCCTTGACCAGCTTAGCCATGGGGCCCCTCTCTTGGCAGAATAAAGGGGGGGGCTCTGCTCCCCACCCTGACTCACTGAGTTTCTGCTCTGCCTCCCTCAGCTTGGCTTCCCTCTTCAGGCCAGTCACACAAGGGAGGCAGCAGGAAGAGCCAGCCCATATTCCAGCCTCTGAGAACAGGGAGGCTGATCCACAAGCCTCCAACAGGTGCCTGGGCTGACTCAGCTCCCTTCTCGAGACTGGCACCAAGGAGCAGTCTCAGCTGATGTTACCTCCCTCTGTCATGTGGGAGTTGGGCTTATTCGAGGCACAGGAACTGTGCTTACCTGAGCACCAAGGGGAGCAGCAATGAGAGAAGACAATGTGTTTTTGCCTGGCTTCAAACCGGGAACCTTTTGCATGTTAGGCAAATGTGATAACCACTACATGACAGAAACAACCAGAAGAAGAGCTTCTTGCAGAAATATTCTGTTACTAACTCTTTGGCCAACTCAGATTGCTACAGGGAAAGGAATTCTCTCTCATTAATTCTGTGCCCTCAGGAAGGGACCAAACTGTTCAAGGCTGGGCCCCCACCTGGGGACTCCAACCCAAACTGTAAAGCCAAGTAGTTTACAAGCCAGATGATCAATGTTTCCTGCACTTCTCCCTCCTCCCAACCCTGCCAAACCTCAAGGTCAATTCCACAGTCCCAGCGGCTGGGGGAAATGTGCATATTAGAGCCTCTGCCCACAGGGCTGTAGCTTTCTGTGCCCAGGGAGCCAGACACAGCCAGGGCTGGAAGGCTGGAGGGAAATGGGGAATGGTTGTACATCGGGTGTCAAAGATGCAGAGGCTGCTGTGATTGGCACTGGCAAGGCAGGGCTCTGGCTGCAATTGCTGGGACAGGAGATCCAGTGCTACACGCCCTTGTGATTCCTTGGGGGTGTCAGCGCCCAGAGATCCTGCAAGTGCAACTTCTGCAGCTCCTTCAGCCATGGAGAGTGACTCTCCTCCTCCCTCGGGATGGGCAATGGCAATACGTGGAGCATCTGGGAGAAAAGTCCCAGAGAGCGGCCCCATGGCTAAGCTGGCCAAGGCACCTGCTAGATACAGAGGAGGTGAGGGAGGCAGCCCCCAGTGGTACCTGGCCAATGTTGTGTCTGCTCTTCCCACCATTCCTCAGTTTGTTACTGGAGTTGGCTTTACCTTCTGGCAAGCTTGGCTGTGTTCCCCCCGATAGGAAGCCAAAGGGAGCAAATAGCAGAAGTACTGGAAACTGGTGGGAGTGGCCTCTGAGTCTTAGTTGGACTCACTAAATCATACTCTGGAAGATTGATTGGGGTCATTTCTCCCCAGCTAGATGTGATTCTTGTTCTTCTGCTCAGCACAGCCCACGGAGCAAAGGCAGCACTTTCCCAATGGGGCTAATTCTTCCCCACCTGCAAGTTGTCTCCAGGCTGCAGCCCGGGAGTTTTCTGCCTTTCCGGGAGAGCAAGTAGGAGGAGGCCCTTAGCCACTTGGTTGGCTCTGCCACTTGAGCTCATTCCCCCATCTGTGAGTAGCAATTCTGCCCCCCACCTTGTTCCAGGTCCCACAACATCCCTTTCTGAAAGGGCCTCTTGTGCAGCTGTTTCCTCGGGGCTGTGTAGCTCCACTGCCCTGCCAATGGGGGCGGGGGGAGGGGGGAGAGAATGGGCAGTGAGGCCAGCTGACAGGAAGGCCCGGCTGGCTGGGAGAGTTTTGCTGGTGCTGTGACTGACAAAGAAGGGTCCCTCTTCCAGCCAGGCAGCCTCATGCACAGAATCCTGAGCCCCTGGCTGCTGCTGGGCTGGGCTGTCCCACAACTTAGAGGGAACCTGGGCTCTGAGTGAGGAATGAGGAACCCTGTGGGGCTGGGAGAGACCCAGGCAGGTAGCAGGGGCTGCAACTTGGGAGCAAGGGCACCACAGGGCCAGGCTGGCAGGGGCTGCACAATAGGAGTCAGGAGCAGTATGGAGCTGGGAGGTGCCCGGGCATAAAGCAGGGAGCTATGGTTGGGGAGTGAGGGCACCACAGGGCTGGGCTGGCAGGGAAGCAAATAGCACCAGGAGTCTTCCCACCAGGGTCTAGCTGCCCAATTTCCTCCCCACGGTGCTGGGCCCCTGACCACTTCAGCCACCAGGTCAGGCAGGAATGGGGGAGGAAGTGAGTAAAACAGTGGGGGGAGGGGAATGCTTGTTTTGCTTTCCTGGGCAGTGCACGGTGACAGCCCTTGTGTGGGGCACGGCTGCAAAGCACCTTGGAAAAAGAATTATAGGCCAAGAACATCAGCTTGTTATAGCCAAAATAGCTCAGTTCAGCAAGCATTAGACTGAAACTCTAAAGGCCCATTGGTCAATTCCTTGTTTTGGCATTTCTCTACGTGCAGCAGGCTCCTCTCTGTGCTATTTGAAATTCTGGTGCATCTTCCCCTTAAATCACCCATGTTGTTCTAGTTGCTAGTCTGTGAATGGCTATCTGAGCTTTCTTGCGAGACAGCGTCCATGCAGTCTGGACACTCTGTTGTGTAAAAGCAAATTGCTTTTGTGATGTGCTGTTGCAGGGTGGATGCAACAAGTTTTTGTGGAAGATCTTCTAGTGCAAGAAGCCTGCAGTGTAGATGTAGCCTTAGAGGCCCCTCACCACCAAGACACCTGCCATTTACACAGGCCGTTCAGAAGGGGCAGAGCTCAACCTGCCCCTCCCCTCTCCTGTGTGGACAGCACTGCAGGAAGCTCCCTGGTGCACATAGCACCAGCCCAGTGGACAGGCAGGTTGGCACAAGATCCATTGGTTCAGTTTTGTTGTTAAAGGAGACAACCCAGAAATAGCTCCAGCCCCCACTCAGTAACCTGAGGAAATGACCCACCAGGCCTGGGCCCCTTGGAGAGGCAACGATTCCCCACTGGCCAGGGCAGAGCCTCCCCCTTCCCTTACTATCCTTGCCCCCTTTACCCTCTTTTTTTCCTGATGCCCACTCCCCCATCCTCTGCCCCCATTCCGCTCATGCCCCTGTGCCCTCACACATGCCTTGCTCCATCCCTGCCTTCTTCATGCCCACCCCTTCTTTCAAGCCTTCTCCCAGCATCTCCCCCTCCCCTTCCCCCTCCTCCTCCCCCCTCTATCCGCGACTGACATCTCTACTCCTGCCCTTTTCCTCTTTGTCTCCACTTGCCCCCCCTCCGGCATTTGTCTTTCTCCTCCACCCTGTCTCTTGGTGCCTTCCCTTTTCTTCTCCTGACCTGCTCCCCCTCCCCTCAGCACAAATCCCTTCCTCTCCCACCCCTTCCCCCTATTTTTCCGCACCCCTCCCCTCCCTTCTGCCTTCCAGTTTGCAGGGCTGGAGTCTGCTGTGATTGGGCCCCAGACGTCCCCACAGCCCGGGCTCCAGACCACATGCCAGTCCTGGAGCTGGGCGTTCGCAGTCCCGGCTCAGCTGCCATCCCACCTCTAGCCAGACTCTGCTCCCCCACGCCCCAGTCGGCACATCTCCTTCCTCCTCCTTAACTGATCCGCAGCTGGCCGTTTTTAAAAACAGTGCCGCAATGTCACGCTGACGTGGCACCGCCCACTCTGGTGTGCCGCACATGACCCCAGCCCCAGCGCAGCCCCGCTCTGCCCATCCATTGCTGCCTGGGTTGATGGCGCATGCTCATGCCTCTTGCAGCCATGCCTGTTTTCTCTTTCCCTGGCCCGGTACTTTCCCAAGCTGGGGATAAAATTATCCCCTTTGTGCTCTGGGAGCCAGGTTTGCTGTGTGAATTCTGTGTGACAGGTGAGGTCAGGCCTGGGCACTGGGAATATTTACCAGTTTCCCTGGCTCTAGGGCATGGCTAAGCTCCCAGCTGTGGTGGCTGAGTGGTTAAGGTGTTGGACTTGAAATCCAATAGGGTTTCTCTGCGCAGGCTCAAATCCTATTCACAGGGAGGTCTGTTTTGCCAAACCCCTTTCTAGGGCAACAAGGTACCCAAGGCCTGAGACCCCTGGTCCAGAGTAGAACGCACCATCTGCAGGGATGCCCGGAGATGGCAACAAAGGCTACAAAAGCAGGTGGAAACTTTGATGAAAGGGCCCTGCCTAACTCATAGGATGAAGTCAGACTTCCAGCAGAGCCACCAACCCAGGGGGCTCAGTGGCCCCTCCCTCTCCCTACTTGGTCTCCCCAAAAGCCAGCCCTGGCTGGGCAGAAAGATGCTGGGTCTCAGCAGCCTCCCTTTGCCTGGTTGTGGCAGAAGTGATGGAGGCAGCCAGACAGTTGGGAGGGAGCCAGAGCCAGGCAGGACTTGGGGACAGGAAAGGGGTGAGGCAGAGAACAGAAAAGAACATCCATGAATGTCAGTGAGAGGCAGAGGTGAAGTGGCATTTTCACCCATCATACTTCTGAAAAGGGGCAGCCAGATTTTCTTTTGCTCCTCCCCCATTTTCACTTGTGTATGATCACACAGCCCCCTTGCAGCCCCTGGTGACCAAGCTTGTCTTTCTTCCTCTGTTCTGGGAACCTATGGCCACATTCAAGGGGTTGCCTGTTCTGTAGGAGCTGCTCAAGGAGAACATAGCTAAGGTGACTCTGGCAGGATTTGAACCCACAACCTCTGAATAACTGGCCTGAATAACACTAACACAAACAACTTAAAAGGCCAACACATTTTCTGTTGCACCACAGAGCCTTATGTGCTGTGTGAGATAACTTAGCAGTATAGCAATTGCTGGGGGGAAAGAGAGGTGACCTTTGTCTATCTTTTTGGAAGAGAAAATAGGAAGATGGAGTGGCCACTGGAGGCCCTTAGTCCTTTAGTTGGCTCTGCCTGTGAGAAGGAAAATGGAGCTTTCCCCTCAGAGAAGAACATGGCATCAATCCCACTTCCTCTTGCAAGCTAAGCAAGTGCTCTTCAATTTGAGCTAAATCTCCTGCAGCTGGGAGGTTTTCCTGACCACCCAACTCATTTTAGAGCCTAGTGTCCCTGCAGGAGCCTCAGAGAGGAACCATGGGCAATGTCTAGAATCCTTTTCAAAGGCATAAGGGAGCTTGTGCAAAAGTATTTTCCCCCACAAAACGGCCCATCTGTGTTGCTTTTTTTGTGTGTGTGCGCAAAAGCCTCTTCCATAAAAAGGATTGGAAGAGACTATGCAAATGATAGTGCAAGAAATGCTAATGAGCGCTTCATCTGGCTTGTCTCTGCTGATAAAAGGCTGCCATCTAGACATAGCCTGAGAGGGCCACTTAGGAAGCACTTTGTGGTGGGCTGGCTGCCCAGCTGCTTGGCCTGTGGTGCTAATTATGCCAAAGTGCTGGGTTCAAGCCCCTTGCTGGGCACCGCAGGCTTTTGGCAAGGTGGCCTGTTCCCCTTTAGCTGCCTGCTCTGAGCAGCGAGGCAGGAACAAGGAACAGTTTGAGCAACTTGCATGGAGCAGCTAGGAGTCCTGGAGGGAGGAGGGAGCAGCAGACACGGATGCTGTGGAGCCCCAGACTGTTGGGAGGGGGCTCTGGCCATCTCTTTCTCCCACCCCCTCACCACCAGCCCTCCTCTTCTCGTGGGGGCTGAACAGGACTTGGAACATTCCCCAGTGGCAGGAGAAGATGCTCAAGTCCTGCTCCCATTCTCACTAATCCACTCACCTGGTCACACAAATTCTTGCTGGCCATGGTGTCCCCTCTCTCGGGTTATGTCTAGACTTCAGGCTAGCAAGATGTGACCTTCAACTGAAACTTCTTCCAAAAGAGAGTGTCCACACATAAAAAGCGATCTGCTTTTTTGAAAGATGGTGTCCACACTGAATGGACACTATCTTGCATTGAAGCTGTGATTACTGTGGGTGGAGTGGCCACACGGGCACCTGTGCTTTTTCCTCTTTCCAAACAGCTCCCTCTTTCCTGTCCACACACACCTTTTTCCAAAAGAGGTCTTTTGGAAAAACTCTTCTTTCTCATAGAAAGAGGATTACTGCTGTCTGAAAAACCGATCTGTTCTTTTGATTTTCTTTCAAAAGAACGCAATTGCAGTGTGTATGTAATTCAAGTTGTCAGAAAAATGGTGGTTTTTCTGAAAAAAAACAACCATTCTTCAATGTAGACACACCCTGACAGGACCTGGTGAATCCCGAATTTGCCTAAGTTCCCAGTGGAATTGGGTGGGGGTATTATTGTTGCCTTGGAGAAAAACACATCACTGAACTGTGATCCCTGCCAAGCAAAGACAGTTTTCCATCGGATTTCTGAGAACAAAGGAACAAACTAAAAGCTGTTAGAAACATCTGGCACCGAGAACCATCAACCTCCTGGCTGGGTTTGGGTAATCAGTTCAGGGAGGCAGGCTGCCAAAGGAGCAAGGAGGGAAGTCACATTAGTGGCTATGGGGTCAGCCACAGCATTTCCTTTAAACATGCTTTTTCCTTTTGCTTTTTGTAGTTTGGCAAGAGTCCGGTGGAGAATCATAGAACCGTAGAGCTGGAAGAGACCTCAGAAGGTCATCAAGTCCAGCCCCCTGCTCTAGGCAGGACCAATCCCAACTAAATCAACCCAGCCAGGGCTTGGTCAAGCCGAGACTTAAACACCTCTAGGGATGGAGACTCCACTACTTCCCTAGGTAACCCATTCCAGTGCTTCACTACCCTCCTAGTGAAATAGTTTTTCCTAATATCCAACCTGGACCTCTCCCACCACAACTTGAGACCATTGCTCCTTGTTCTGCCATCTGTCACTACTGAGAACAGCCTCTCTCCATCCTCTTTGGAACCTCCCTTCAGGAAGTTGAAGGCTGCTATCAAATCCCCCCTCACTCTTCGCTTATGCAGACTAAACAGACCCAACTCCCTCAGCCTCTCCTCATAAGTCATATGCTCTCTCCATAAGCCGGCTTTCCCCACTGCATACCGTGGATCAATGCAAACCTTTGGACTACCAGTTGCTAACAGACACTCACTGTTAATTATACAATTACACCTGAGCCATTTTGCTAGTGCTACAGCTGGGGAGATCAGTTTAATTTACAATATAAAACAGATCAAGCATTTTGATTTTCCCATGTTACTTTGTCAAACTTCATTTTAAACAAAGTAAAACATTATGCCCAACACAAAAGGTTTCAATGTTTTCTTTATTTAAGGCAGGGGTGGAGAACCATTTTTGGGCTGGGGGTCACTGACCCATAGGGACCACACAAGTAGAAGCAAAAAAAAAAAAACCTCCTTCAAATTATCCCAATGCTCACTGATGTGGTCCCAACTGAGGTACCTCACTCCTCTGGAGCCCCAGACTCGTGGTGAGAGAAAGGGAAGGGGAGGGGACTGAGGTTCAGGGCTTCCCATAGACCAGATTTACTTTTCTGGAGTTAGTAGATTTTATGGACCTCCCTAGGCTTTGGGGTAGAGACAAAACTGAGGGATACTGTGTGTGAGGCAGGGCTGCCAGCAAGTAGGATAGGAATGAGAAGCAGGATCTGGGAGGGAGCTGGGGTGCAGAAGCAGGCTGGGAGTCAGGTGCCTGGCCAGGTGGAGGGAGCAGGAACAAGGGAGGATGCAGTGTGTGGCCGGGAGAGATAGTGCAAGAACAAGGGAGGGTATCAGAGCAAACTGGAGATGCTGGGTGTTGGGGGGGAGGTAAGTGAGGGGATGGGGGGTCTGGGGATGAGGAGGAACATTACCTGGCTTGCAGCAACATCTCCAGCCACACTGTCCCTGCCACCCCAGAGGGAGTCTCTGCTGCAGCAGCAGCCACACAGTCCAGGGCTGGCCCCGGAGGCCAAAGGCACCAAAGCCACAGCCATGCACCTGCGGGTCAGCTCTGGAGGCTAGAGGCATCACTGCCACAGGCATGCAGCTCAGGGCCAGCCCTGAAGATACCGCTGTCATGGCCACGCAGCCCCAAGGCACAAGATTCTGCTGCCATGGTCATGAGGTGGCCGTGGAGGCATGAGATTCTGCTGCTGTAGCAATGACCTAGCCCTGGAGGCCAGAGGTGCTATCACAAGGGGGCACTGTTGCTCAGATGATCAGTCTGGCATGGAACAATGAAGCCACAGCAGACAAAATATGCCTTTAACAAACTTTATTGCAAACAATTTAAATTCAATGTTCAAATTTAGTAGTTAGTCTAATTCTTAACCTGATTTTGATACACACTCTCACAAGCACATTCACACATACTATTCACCCTCTGGACCCTCTGTGTTTGGCCAAACCTCAGGTAATGTTGGTTAATTTGAAGCAAAAGTCTGACATGCAGTGGTTTGGGGTTTTTTTGTTTAAAAAAAAAAGTGCTGGGAAAAGTTGTTGAGCTCTGACTGGAGGTGCTGTTACTACATCTGGAGGTACCAGGCAATACCATCACAAATAAAGCACCGCCTACATGCATGTCACCCTATTATGCTGAATCAATGGACTCCAAATAACGTGGCAAAACGAAGTGATATACATCCCCTCAGAGAAAGACAGTTCAGGTGAGGTGATATGTGTTGATTGCACCTCCAAGTTCACAGCTGATCTTGGAACACTCTGTTTACACCACCCAATTCTGATTGCCTAACCATGAGCAATAAGGAATGGAATGTCCTTGGTCAGGTTCCTCCCTCGTTGACTTCTCTTATCTGGAAATGTTGCCTCTTTCTGTGCAGTTCTGCTTTCTCAGCACAGTCTTTTTTCACACAGTCCTCTTTCTCAAAGTAATAAATAAGTCTATACTCCACAAGAGCTGCCATCAATTGACTCAGACCCTAACATGGCCTCTCTTCAGCTCATTTACTGTTAATTCACTCACATCAATCATTCACACTATTTCTGATTCATGACAATGCAGTGGCGCCTCCAGGCTCTGGCAGGTAGAGTGGTGGAGCCTCAGTCCCAGCACTGCCTCCTCTCCAGGAGCTACACAGCGGGAGGAGGGGCAGAGCTGAGCTACTTACCTTGCAGCATATGGCTGTTAGGGGCAGGGTCTGGCACAGCCTCCGGGCAGGATCAAAACCCTAGGCAGGCTGGATTCTGTTTGCTGAGAGGTTTTTGTTCACCTCTGTTCTTGGGTTTCTCCCGTGTGTGGACTTTCTGATGTCTAACAAGATTTGAGCCCCGACTGAAGCTTTTCCCACAGTCAGAGCAGATGAAAGATTTCTCCCCTGTGTGGACTCTCCTATGGATAACAAGGTGTGACCCCAGCCTGAAGCATTTCCCACAGTCAGAACAGCTGAAGGGTTTCTCCCCTGTGTGGGTTCCTTCATGTCTAACAAGGCCTGAGCTCCGACTGAAGCTTTTCCCACAGTCAGAGCAGCTGAAGGGTTTTTCCCCTGTGTGGGTTTTTCTATGGATAAGAAGATTTGAGCGCCGACTGAAGCTTTTCCCACAGTCAGAACAGATGAAGGGTTTCTCCCCTGTGTGGGTTCTTTCATGTTTAACAAGGTCTGACCTCTCCTTGAAGCTTTTCCCACAGTCATAGCAGCTGAAGGGTCTCTCCCCTGAATGGACTCTCTCATGTCTAACAAGACTTGAGCTCTGACTGAAGCTTTTCCCACAGTCAGAGCAGCTGAAAGGTTTCTCTCCTGTG
>JANRFK010000270.1:2426579-2436833 GCA_030068395.1 Apalone spinifera | reverse complement strand
TTAAATTTCATTTGCCATTTTGTTGCCCAATCACTCAGTTTGGTGAGATCCTGGAGTCCCTCACAGTCTGCTTCTGGCTTGAGTATTCTAAACAGTTTGGTATCATCTCGCGTGCTTCATTTAAGCATATAACAAATGGGCTGGTGAGGAAATGAGGAGCTGGTTGATTGGGTTAGTTGCGTCCATAAGAACAAGAGGTGGAGTGTTCACAAGGTGCATTCCCCTCCCCTGCAGAGCACAGTTTTAGAAAAAAAGAGTTCATAACATAATACTCATTCACACTTCACACCCTCTTCCCACCCCCGAGTGGGATTCTGGGGTATAAGGGTTTTTACTTTTGCTTCTCCTGCAAAAGATCCCTGGTTCAAAGGCAGGCAAAAACACAGGGTCTTCTCTTATTCCTGCTCTCCTTGGTGCCCATGTAAGCGCAGCACCTGCTGCCAGGCCTGTGCCTAGGATGAACCCAAATCCCATGTGACAGAGGGGGTGACATCAGCTGAAAATGCCTCTTGGTGCCAGCCTAGGGAAGCAAGATGAGTCAGGCCAGGTACCTTGGAGGCTGGCGTATGGGGCCAGCTCTTCCTGCTGCCTCCCTGGAGGAGTAAGGGACATTTCGGAATAGCAGGTTATTTCAATCTTTGGTGCTGTGTAGACACCAAAGCATTTTCGAACTAAGCTCAAAATGACAACTTCCGTAGATCAAATTGTGTATCATATTTCAACCCTCTGTTTATGCTGCACCCTAAGCTCGAAATAAGATGCTACATCAGGGCTGTGTCTACACGACAGCGACAACGCTTTAGTCCAGAGAACACATCTGCTCTTACCAAAAAATTATGGAAGAGGAGATGTGCTTTTTGGGCATCCTTTGAAGCTCATTTTATGAGGAAGAAGGGATGTTCCAAAAAAAGGGTTTTTTTCCCTAACATTTGGTTCAGTGTAGACAGGCCAAATATTGGAAAAGCCTCTTCTGAAAAAAGAAGCAGAAAAAGCCATGCAAAGTGGTGTTCACAATTTGTGTAGCTTTTTTCAGAAGAACAGTGTAGTGTAGTCATAGCTTGAGTGTTGCACAGCACTGGTAGGAGACAGGGAGGAACAAAAGTGTCTACCACCACCTGCAGCATTTCAGAACAAAGCCTGTCCCCATCCCCATCCACCAGCCCTTCCCACCCCCCTCATAGGGGTCTGCAGGGATCTGTCTGGACTCAAGCACACCCCAGTGTCAGCCTAAGGATTGTCTGTTCTGCAAAAGCTGCCCTGGAAATCAGTGAGCAGCTAAAGTGACTTTGGTGGGGCTTGAATCCACAACCTTTGAATGACTAGCCTGGCTTATACTGAGCAACCAATCTTTGCTAACCAACACACTTGCCATTGCACCACAAAGCTTGATGGAGTACTGGGTTTTCTATCTCTGCTCTCTTATTTGCAGCATGGCAATTGCTAGGGGGAAAAAGGTCTGTCTTTTTTGATGAGAGCAGGTAGGAAGATGGAGGAGCCACTAAGACTGAAAGTAAGGAAGGAAGACTGACCTATAGTTGGAGAATGTGGGTATTGAGCCCACTGCTGCTTTCATGCTAAACAAGCATCCTACCACTTGAGCTAATTCTGCTATAGACTAGCTTTTCCCCTAGAGCCAAGTCCTCTGCATTTAAGCAGTGCTCCTGCCCTCCCACCCGCCCCCCTTGTTCCAGAGCCCGCAACGTCCCTGTGGCTGCTTGAGGCTCCTTTCTGAAAGGGCCACTTATGAGACTGACACCCGTGGGCCGGCTAGCTTGGAGATTTAGGACGTGGTGCTCATATCACACAGAAGCATCTTAAGACCAAGACCCTTATTTCAAACCATAACGGGCTTGCTATTCCGACGTCCCTGCAAACCTCATGGCAGGAGGAGCGAGTGATTGGAATAGTGATTTATTTCGAACTAAATGCTGTGTAGCCAGCACCAAATTACAAAATAAGCTATCTCAAAATTGACTTGAAATAAGCTATACAATTTGCATTACTTATTTTAAGCTATGAGACGCAACCCTAGTGAGTTAGAGCCCAGCTCTGCCCCCAGCTTCCTGCTCCATCCACCACGTATTGACTCCCTCACTGCCATGCGGCTGTTTGCATTGGCCCCCTTCTCTCTGTAACCAGGTGTGGCGTAGTGTGTGTGGGGGGGTGCTGTCTGTTCTGTAACCCAGTGTCCCACTGACTCACCCACATGTGTATTAGCCCAGACACCCAGGCCCAGCCTGGGTGAGATAACAAGGCACTTCCCAGGGGGAGAGACAAGGGGACGGAGGCGGAGACGAACACCAGGTTTGGGGGAAGGGTCAGTGGCTGGCTGGGGAACATGAAGGAAACAACCTTTATTGAGGGCTGAGGGCTTAGGGGTGACAATGGACCCCCTATTCCAAGGGGTCTGAGGCATCCAGGTCCTGACTCCTGTGACCACATCACATCTGTGCTGCACTATACCCTGGAGCAGCAATAAACCCCTCTCTGTTCTACTGGCTGGCGGAATCTGTTCTTGCTGCTATGAGGCTGCAGAATAGGGGGGAACCCCGACTCGGCGCCACACCAGGCTTCAGCCAGGACTGAGTCTCAGGCAGGAGAATGTGACCCAGCTCCCTGCACCTGGGCCCTGCATTTCTCATCCCTTCAAAGACACTTGTTAGTGGAGCAATAAATCACATTCACATGAGTGTAGATTATGAAACTTTGTTGTTGTTGTTGTTGTTGCCTTGGAAACTCCCCACAGACCTTCCCCTGGGTCCCTGGGCAGCTGCTCACACTACACAGCTTACTTGGAGGTGAGGGTGCTGTGTAGACGCACCCACCCTGTTGAGGGCCAGCCTGCCTGGGGGAGGCTCTGGCCACCTCCATTCCTCTTCTCTTTCAGGCTGTGTCTGTACTGCAGAGTTTTAGCACAAAAACTCTTGGGCTACGTCTACACTGCAGGCTTCTTGTGCCAGAACTGTTTTGCGCAAAAGTTCTTATGCAAAAGGTCTTCCGCAAGAGCATGTCCACACTGCCATGTGCTTTTGCAGAAGAGATGTGCTTTTGCGCAAGAGCATCCATGGCAGTGTGGACACTCTCTTGTGCAAGAAAGCTCTAATGGCCATTTTATCTATAGGGGTTTCTTGCGCAAGAAATGCATGTTGCCTGTCTACACTGCCTTCTTGTGGAAAAGCTCTTGCACAAGAGGGCTTATTCCTTGTGGGGAGAGGAATAACTCTTCCAGAAGAAGCTCTGTTTTCTGACACTATACTGTGAATTTATTTGTGCAAGAACGCGCATGCAGTGTAGATGCTCCGAAAGTTTTTGGGCAAGAACAGGTGTTCTTGTGCAAAAAGCCTGCAGTGTAGACATAGCCTTGGAGCATCTGCACTATGAGCGTGTTTTAGCACAAGTAAATTTACAGAGCATCAGAAGAGAGGGCTTTTTGTGCAAGAGTTATTCTTCTTTCTAAGAGGAATAAGCCTTTTTGCGCAAGAACTCTGACTTTTTCCAGGAAAACTACCAAGCAATGCTCTGTCATCACTGAAAGATGTTACAGGAGCTGTGACCCAACAGGTTACTTAGAGTCCCCTTCCCAGCCTCTCCCTCCCCACTAAGACAGTGCCTGCCATTTACAGAGGTCTTTCAGAAGGGGCAGAGCTGGGTAACTCAAACTGCCCCTCCCCTCTCCTATGCAGGCAGCCCTGCAGGAAGCTCTGTGGCACACACAGCACTAGCCCAGCGCACAGTCAGGTCAGCACAAGATCTATTGGTTCGTTTTGGTTGTTGAAGGAGACAACACAGACCTGGCTCCAGCCCCCACTCAGTAACCTGGGGAAATGACCCACCAGGGCTTGGGCCCTTCGGAGAGGCAATGATTCCCCAGGGCAGAGCCTCCCTCTTACACAGTCATGGAGACTTCTCCTCCTATTCTTGCCTTTTCCCCTTCACTCAGTTCTAACTGCTCGGTGCTGCCCAGGAGGGGCCTCACTGCTAGTCAGTGTTCCCGTTCCAGGAGCAGGGTGAGTTTTGTCTTGTGAATCAATACTGAGGTTGTGTAAGTCTGTTTGGGGGTGAGCCCCCGCGGCACCTGACAGTTACTAACAAATATCTTAGCTACACATTATGGGAGAAAGATACTAACCCAAGGGATAATTAACACTGGGCTGCAGCTAGTCTCTGCCTCCCCCAGGGCCAATAGGGAACAGATGGGAGACAAGGCATGAGGCAGATCCAAGAGGCTGGCTAAGTCCAGTGTGAGAAGCACATAGAAAAAGACCCAGAAGCAGGTGAGGCTATGTCTACACTGGCATGATTTTGCACAAAAGCAAGTGCTTTTATGCAAAAACTGGCCGCGAGTTCTTGTGCAAGAACACTGACTTTCTAATGTGTGAAATCGGGGCTTCTTGCGCAAGAACTATGATGCTCCCGCTCAGGAATAAGCCCTTTTGCGCAACTGTTCTTGCGCAAAAGGCCAGTGTAGACAGGCAACATGAATTTCTTGCGCAAGAAAGCCCGATGGTTAAAATGGCCATCGGAGCTCTCTTGCACAAGAGAGCGTCTACACTGGGCATGGCACATCTCTTGCGCAAAGGCACATGCCAGTGTAGACGCTCTCTTGTGCAAATACTCCAATGCAAGAACTCTTGAGTTAAAGAGTATTTGTGCAAAATCATGCCAGTGTTGACATAGCGCCAGTGTGTGGAGTAGCAAGGGTCCAGGAACTCCTGGCTGCCGGGCAGAGGTGGAAAGTAACTAGCAGAAATACTTGATTACAGTACTCAAGACCTTTTTGGAAAAGTATTTGAGTAAAGTATTTGTACTTTACCCAAGTAATTTATTTTTGTGATACTTTGACTTTTATTCAAATTAATTTTTTTTAGACAATATTGTACTTTTTATTCCACTCCCATTCCACAAGCTCTAGGTTACTCATGGCTTGCATCATTCTGCTTTGCTAAAGCCCAGCTGCATGTGCAAGCACCCAGTCATCCAAAAAATAGCCAATCCACAAGCACAATGACCCTGCCAAGGAAGACGACTTTTAATAGCTGCATCAATACCTTGTCATTCAAACCCAGTATCCCTGCAGGCACTGCCAGGGCGGCTGCCCAGGGCTCCGTGCTGAGGGGGAGCATATGAGTAGTCTCATGTGACCTTACCTGGGGCCAGCCAGCTAAACAGGAGGGAAACCCAGCAGCCAAGGGCAGGGAAGGCAGACACACTTACTTGTGTTGGGTGAATCCTCTGCTCTGGTGGGAGCAGCAGCAGGGTGGGTGGGTGCCTGGGGCAGGGGCTCCCTATTCTCCCTGGGACAGAGGCCCCTGTAGAAGCCCTGCGGGGAGAGGTGGGGCAGGCTGTGCTGGAAGAGGCTGGGGGTGGGTGGCTGGGTGGGGTGGGGATTGAAGAAGTGTCTGTGTGGGCACTTGGGCAGCCAGTTCATCAGTGAGCAGCAGAACACACGGACCCATCGCCCCACGGCCGAGCTCCCCAGCTGCTCTCCCAGGGCTGTGGCCGACCAACCTGCATTGCTGCCAGCCCGGGCTCAACTCTGCCAGCGACCTGCCCAGCCACCTCCCTGTCAGGGGCTGCAGACGTGTCTGCTGGGGTAGAAAGTAGGGACGTGTCTGCCCAGCCAATGTGAGGGGGTATGTCTTTGGGACATAACATTTCTATTCCTTCTCTTTTTTTTTCTTGTCTGGTCCCAGTGGCCCTATGGACAAGGCACTGGCCTCCAGAGCTGTTGTGGATTTAAATCCCACTTGGGGTAGAGAACTGTAACCTTCTGAGTGTTTACTGGGAAGCACTGGCTTGCTTTTCCCCCATGGGAAGTGAGAGATGGTTTCCCAAGAAGTACTACATCCCTTAGGACAGCAGTTATCTAGTCCCACCAGCTCCAGGAGTGACTCAGACAGAGGGAGGTAGCTGGAGCAGAGCAGGGTCTATCTGGTGACAAGGCAGAGCCTGAGGAGAGATAGCTCTGGCAGAGGCTCAGTGGGAGCTACTGTGGCCCAGCCCTTTTACAGAACATACCAAGCCTTGAGCATGGGGCTGGCATCGGGGGAAAGTTCCCTCAGTGATGGGATGGGGAGGTGGCTGGCTAGGAAGGTGCCATTCTCGCTGCTCTCACCCCCAGACAACATGGCTGCCGGGCCTGGGTGTGGGCAGACTGGCAGTTGCTGCAGCAACACAGGAGCAGGAGGCCCCACTGATGTGGGGGAAGGCAGCCCCACCAGCAGGCACAAGGCTGGGCCAGCATCTGGAGGGAGGTGTTTGACTGCATTTCCCTGCTGACATGGAACTGGGTTGTCAGGTGTCCAGTTTTGAACCAGACAGTCCAGTATTTGAGTTTTCTGTTCAGGAAACAAACTGAGAAAATAGAAATATCTGGTATTTTCTAAATAATAATAATAACAATAATAATGTAGATTGTGATGTCATGTCAAGTGTGTCCAGTATTTTTGTTGAAACCATCTGGCAACCCTACATGGAGCCCGGGTGACAGGACACCTCCTAGTACTCACTGCTGCTAGCCAACACCCTCACACAACTCCTCATAGCTCCCCCCACTATGGGGCAGGCAGGAGAGGATGGTTACCCCCCAGTGACAGAGGGAGGGACAAAGGCTGAGAAAGGCAAAGGGCCTTGTCTGACCTCACACAGCCAGTCTGGGACAGTGCTGGGAACAGGACCCAGATGCCCTGATGCTGAAACTCCCCCTCAGTCTGGAGATTCATATCCTGACTGATCAGAATAAAGTGTCTCAAAGGAGCTACAGCCCCGCCCAGGGATTGCTCAGCCAGTGGGTTAGAAGCCCTGGGACACAGAGAGACTCAGGAGCTGCTCAGAGAGAACCACTGGCTCATTTAGTGGGACTTAAGGAGAGCAACAAAGTCCTCAGTCTCCTCCCTGCTCAACCAATCAGAACCAGGACTCTGAATCACAGAGCACTAGAACAGGCAGGGACCTTCAGAGACAAAGTCCAGTCCCCTGCCCTCACAGCTGGACAAAGCACCATCCACATCACTGTCTCTCCAGAGTAGGTAGCTACCAGGAGTGGGGTTTGAACCTACACAGACAAATGTCTATTGAATCTTAAATCCAACACTTTAACCATTTGGCCATTCTGGTAATGATTAAAAGCACACCCGTGTGAAAGTTCTTTCCCGAAACAGCCCAGGGACTTGCTCTCAGAGCATCTTTCCATCCCATCTCTGTGCCAGGGCTTCCCACCGCAGGCTTGGGGGGTCTGCTCTATGGGGAAGGGATGAGGGGTTCTCTCTTACCTGCCCCCCAAAGCATTGTCCACCCTGGTGCACGTGCTGGGCTGGGCAGCAGCTGGCCAGGGGAACTGCCCTGGGAGAGGTTCCCGGGGAGCAGCTTTCTAAAGCTCCGGGGGCCCAGCAGTGCTGCACCCAATGCTGGGGTTCTGGGGATCTGCCCAGAGCCGGCCCCAAAGGCCCTGCAAGCAGAGGCCAGGAAAGGAGCCAGGCTGAGGGCTTTGCAGAGAGCAGGCTGGGGACCTGGCAGGAGGAGGCTCCAGCGTGCACAGAGCCTGCGCGGGGCCAGCCTGCTGGGAGGGGAGCAAGAGCATCCAGCACCATTCAGGCCAGTGGCAGCCGACACTGGGGGAGCTATAAGACTCCAGGGAAAAGGCCTCCAGCACCCCAGGCTCTGGGATTAGGTGGCCCTGGAACCAGGCTCCCTGCAGTATCATTGTGGTCTGGGGGCTCTGACCCACAGTTGGGCTGGCCCCAAAGCCCAGGGCCTGGAAGTCTGGTCAGCAAGTGAGACTCACCGGTCAGTCCAAGCTGCTTTCTGTCCCAGCTGCCGTTCCTCCCTGTTCCATGCCAGCACCACACGCAGGCCAGCAGGGCAGGACGGGGGCGTGTCAGTGGGGCCCTGCTCTCAGTCCGTCCCTCACAGGCCCTGTGGGCTGCTTGAGGGGCTGAGCCCGTCTGCGCAGGCCTGGCGTGGGGATGGAACATGGGGCACGTTTTCCTCTGTGAGCGTGTGCGGGAGCAGGAGGGAGCAACACAGGCCTGGCTGAAGGTTTTGTGCTGGAGCTGGAGGCTTAAGCCCGAGCTGTTGGCCTCAGCGGGACTAGCTCCTTCCCCTCTCTCCTGCCTTGATGCCTCCTTTGGCCAGCAGCGCACATGGAGAGCCAGGAGTGCCAGAAGCCAAAGACAGTGGAGGCCAAGGCACAAGTCCCTCAGCGGTGACAGGCCTGAGGCCTCTGGCTTGCCCAGGCTCATGCCAAGGGGCTTTCTGTGGTGCCGGGCAGGGGAGGGATGCCAGGCCCAGGCCGGTGGGAGAAGGGGCAGTGCCTGACAGGGCAGCAAGGGGAGCTGCAGAGAGCGAGACGTGGCGTGTCTGCCTGGTTTCACTCAAGGGACCTTCTGCGCATGAAGCACCTGTGACACCCCTGTGCTGCTGGGTTCTCCTGCCCCTCCCCTGGGAGGCTGTCCCCTTGGGGGGGAGGGGCTCTTGCTCTGGCACTCATGGAAGGGCCAATCTGGGCAAAGCAGCCTGCCCCAGGCACCCTTCAATAGCTCAGCTGTCATAGCAGAGGACTATAGCGGGGGATTGGCAAGTGTCCTTAGATAGCTGATTCAACTCCAGCTGAAAGGAGAGATTCTTTTCCCTCCCCCTGGCTGCAGGCCCGGCCTTAGGACCAGGCAGCTGCCTTGGGTCTGTCCCTTTGGGGTCTGGTGCTACAATTGACAAAAGGGTTTTGGGTACCAGCTGCCAATCAAATGTCTTGGGCTGCGCAGACCTTGAGTCATGGCAAGAGCTGGAGGGAAACGGGGAATGGCTGCACTTTGGAATGTGAAGGGGTTGTCAGGCACCATAAAGTAGAACAGTTTTAGAGATGCTTTCAAGGAGGGCACCATGGCTTAGTTGGCTAAAGCCCCTACCTAGTAAACAGGCAATCCTGGGTTCAGCTCTCAGTGGTGCTCTGTTACCAGGTCAATGTGCCCATTCTTCAACATGTAGCTTTAGTTGGTTTAATCTTAAACTGAGCGTGGTGGTATCCTCACCTAATAACAAAGAGTAGGAGGTGTCCCACAGCTTTGATTTAGTGAGGCTTAGCCACATGGGCTAAATCAAGCTCTGGAAGATGGATTGCAGCAGTAATCTCCACCTGAGTGAAGAGATGGCCTAATGATGCAGTTAGTTAGATGTGGACAATAACAGCCCCACTGCTGGTAACTCTAGTGTAGATGAGGCTACATCTACACTAGAAGTTTTCTCCTTAAAAAATATGCTAATGAGAGACTCAATTGCATGAGTCATGATCTCATTTGCATATTTTCTGCCAATGGCATTTTTGTGCAAAAACAAGCAGTGTGAACATTTTTTTTGCACAAAATCCCCTTTTCCCACAAGATTGTTATGCCCCCAAAAAAGAGGTATACTCATCTTGCAGAAAAAGGGGGTTTTGCGCAAAAAGAAAGCTTCCATACTGCTTGTTTTTGCACAACACCACCAGCACAAAACCAGTTTGGCAGAAAATATGCAAATAAGATCATGACTCATGCAAATGATACCCTCATTAGCACATTTTTTGCTGAGAAAAGTTGAGGGTGTAGACATAGCCGGAGACTCTGATGCTGATCATGCAATAGAAGCACATTATGTTTAAACAGCTGCCGTATGAATGTACCTGAAAGTCACAAGGATCAATGATCTGTGTGAAAGGCAGGTGGCCATTAATTAGAGCCTCATGTATGATGTGAGCACAAAGGAAGGTAGGAATGTGCACCAGGCAGGCTGATAATGGTGTTTACTGTATGTTTGTAACAGGCTCCTGCCCATCTCTGGTAGATTTGGATAACTCCTCCACTAATTGCAATACACACTAGGCCATTCCTCCCCAGCTGGGTGTGATTCTTGTTCTTTTGCACAGCCCAGCCAATGGAAACCAAGGACCTGCCCTTGGGCTTCCAAATCACACCCATGTTGAACAGATGGAAACAGAAAGAGACACAGAGCGGGTTTGAGCTCATTCCAGCTGAGGAACAGGTTTGCCTGGTTTATGTGTATTGGCACAGGGAAAGCAGTAAGGGTTCGTATTCATTTAAAGAATCCAAAAAAATAGAAACCTAGAATGCAATGGAATTGGAAAGATAAATGTTTCCATTAAACAGGTAGATGGCTTTGAACCAAGTATCACCTGATTTGCACTCAAACACTGAGCTACACTCCCTTATGCTTATAGGCTGCGTCTAGACTGGCCAGTTTTTGCGGAAAATCATCTGCTTTTCC
>JANRFK010000270.1:2353858-2366198 GCA_030068395.1 Apalone spinifera | reverse complement strand
TACATTACAAAGTCAGTGCTCTTGCGCGAATTCAAGCGGCCAGTGTAGACAGCTTTTGCCAGTGTAGACAGATTGCACATACCCAATTATATTTTTGCTTTGTCCCTAACCCCGGAAAAATCCTGGGAATTTAAGGGCAATGAGCGCCTTTCTAACTTTATTAAGACCTTTATTGTCAAAAAGTTCCATGACTACACATTCATAGCACACAATTCCAAAGGTTATGATGCATACTTTGTTGTGAGACAGTTACTGAAAGAAAAGATGGGAGTAGAACTGATCACTCAGGGTAGTAAATTGATGTGTGTGGAAGTTAGGGTCTTGGGCATTCGTTTTATAGATTCTTTAAACTTCTTGCCCATGAAGCTTAGCAAGCTCCTGCAGGCAATGGGGTTTGAAGGCTCCAAGGGGTATTTCCCACATTTTTTTAACACTTTAGAAAATCAAAATTATGTGGGGCCTATGCCCAGCATGGAGCACTATGGTGTAGACAGTATGATGCCTGGGAAGAAACTCTGATATCAGAGTTTCTCAACTGGTATCAGATCCAGAAAGATGAGACTTTTGACTTGCAGAAAGAGCTCGCGTATTACTGTCAACAGGATGTTAAAATTTTGAGACAGGCTTGTATGGTATACCGAGAAGAGATTATAAAAATGACAGAGATGGGGGATGTAGCAGAGAGAGGCCCTGGTAAATTCACCGAGATAAACCTATATAGCGATCCTTTTCAGTACATCATGCTGGCCTCCGTCTGCTTGGCGATGTACAGGTTTATGTTTGTGGAGCCTAGCACGATAGCCCTTCTCCCTCCAGACAATTACCACAGGCAAAAAAAGAGATATTCAAGTCCATCTATTCAGTGGCTGATGTATATCTCTCACAAAGAAAATACATCAATACGGCATGCTTTACAGGGTGGGGAGCTACAGGTAGGCCCCTACTTTTTAGATGGTTACGCAGATATTGACGGGATGCACACAGCCTTTGAGTTTAACGGGTGTTTTTTCCACGGCTGTGTCCTCTGTTGTGAAAAAGCACAAAACCCTATGACAGGGACAACTTTTGGGTTTCTTTATTACAAGACACAGCTTAAGACCGACTATCTAAAACGACTTGGTTTTGTAGTGATGACTCTCTGGGAGCATGAGTGGGAGATGATGAAAGAAACAGACGGAGCGTGCAGGCTTTTCAAACCAAGCCCAGTTACCCCAGCCTCTCAGGCCTAGGGATGCTCTTTTTGGGGGAGGACAAATGCTATCTGCCTATATTACAAGCCTAACCCTGGGGAAGAAATCCACTATTATGATTTTACCAGCCTTTATCCTTTCGTAAACAAAACCAAAGAATACCCTATTGGACACCCCGATATAGTTTATGACAACTTTGGACCCCTTGCAAATTATTTTGGAATTGCAAAAGTTAAGGTGTACCCCCCCGCGAGGCCTCTTTTTTTCCCATTGTTACCTATCAGAGTGGGTGGCAAGCTTATGTTCCCGCTATGCCAAACGTGTGTGGAAACCGAGCACTGGGAGACGTGCACCCATACTGATGAGAAGAGACCTATCCTGGGGACATGGTGCACGGTGGACTTGAATGTGGCCATAGCAAAAGGGTATACAGTGGCTAAAATCTATGAAATCTGACATTTTAATGACAAATCTGACAAACTCTTTTCAGAGTACATAAAATTACACCTCCATCAGAAACAAGAGGCTTCAGGGTATCCCAGCTGGTGCACAGACAAAGAAAAACAAAATAAGTATGTTAACGATTTTTACCAAAAAGAAGGCGTGCGTTTACGCCAACACGAAATCAGGTCAAACCCTGCTAAACGCCAAATTGCTAAACTGTTTTTAAATTCTCTGTGGGGTAACTTCAGCCAAAAAACAAACCTACCCAACACCAGCATCTTGAGAGACCCTGACGAACTCTTTCAGTACCTGTTTTCCCCCAGTTACGAGGTTTCATCCTGCGAGTTTATCGACGATGAAACAGCGTGCGTGTCTTGAAAGCACGCAAAAGACCGGTACTCTGTCTCTGGCAACCATTATTTTCATAGCCTGTTTCATCACCGCTTATGCCCACTTAGAATTATACAGTCTCCTAGATGTGTTGCAAGAGCGGTGCCTGTACCACGACACTGACTCAGTGATATTTGTGAAAAGGGAAGGTGACTGGAATCCCCCTCTGGGGGATTATTTAGGGGACCTCACAAGCGAGATCCCATCAGATCAACACATCACTGAGTTTGTGTCGGCAGGCCCGAAAACCTGTGGGTATAAGTTGTCGGGAGGAAAGGCCTGTATGAAAGTCAAAGGGATTACCCTAAACGTAGCAAACTGTGAAAAGATCAACTTTGACCGTTTGAAAGATCTAGTTCTGGATTATTGCATGGGTCTGCAAGAAGACACCTCAAAAAAAGATAGAGGTGCAACAGCCCTTGATTGTAAGAAACAAAAATCAGTGGCAAATAGAGACAAAAACCCTTAAAAAACCACAGTCGTTTATAACAAGAGGGTCCTAGGAGAAGGATTTTAAACCCAGCCCTACGGCTTTTGAAAAATGGATATGAGGTGGAAACACCCCTTTTTTTCTGCAATTCTCGCAGGGCCTAGCAACTGTGGAAAAAAGTATTGGATAATGCCAAACACACACTGTCTGTTATGCCTGAGAATATTGTGTGGTGTTACAGTTGGTGGCAACCTCTGTATAAAGAACTGCTCTGTAAATATCCCTTTATCAATTTTGTGGAGGGTCTGCCTAATGCTTTTGACGATCCTGTTTGTTTCCTACTAATAAAGTGAATCCGATTATCGTGGATGATCTGATGAACTCTGCTTGTGAAAGTGATGAAATTGAGAAAGCCTTTACCAAGTACGTGCACCACAGGAACTTAAGCATTATGTATATCGTTCAGAACGTATTTTGTCAGGGGAAAAAAGAGCCGTACAATTAGCCTAAACTCTAAGTACATGGTTCTGTTAAAAAAACCCAGGGATAAACTACAAATCGCTACACTTGCTCGGCAAATGTACCCCGGCAAGGTGCAATTCTTTCTAGAAGCTTTTGAGGATGCTACCAAAAGACCTTATGGCTACCTGGTGGTGGATTTAAATGCGTCCATGCCTGAAGTTTATAGACTAAGAACCGGTCTTTTTCCTCCAGACTGGCTGGTGGTTTATACTTTGAAAAGAACACCCGCCGGGTATAAAAAGAGATGATTTATCGGCAGACCCCTTTTTTTAACAGCTGGGGGTGCCGCCTGAAAACATGTCTAGCTGCGTGAAGAGAAACCTGGATCTTTTAAAATTACTTAGCAAATCATCCCCGCAGCAAAGGAAGGCTATACTGTGTTCGGCCTCTGACGATTTAGTAGCGGCCATCTCAGATATAGCACTCAATACCTTAAAAGGAAATGTGCCTTTGACACAGAATCAAGTGAGTGTGCTGAAAAAGAACCTCATGCTTATAAAAACATTGTCTAATAAAAGGGTCTCATTTAAAAAAGAAGCATCTGGTGAAGCAGTCTGGGGTGTTTATCGGTCCTCTGTTCAGTTTTGCTGTCCCTCTGATAAACGGGGCTTTTGAATAACCGATCATGGAGTATGCAGAAAAAATGTACTTGGTGCCCAGCCATCAGCTGGAACAATTAAGGGCTCCCCCTCCAGCGGAGGAAAATATCAGAACAACTGCAACTCTCTTACTGGATGCTGAAATGAAGTCTGTTCTTCAAAGGACCGACTTAGCTAAACTTTACTGCGCTGTGCTTCAGAGGTACCTAACATACGTGAGGCAAAGTGATGCAGATAAAGGGAAAAAAATCAATCTGTTTCTACTGTAACAGAGTGACACTGCCCCCCATACCTCCAGAAACAGCAAACACCTCAGACTCTGTTGTTGAGGAGGTGTTGGATAACTTGAATAAGCGTTATAAGAAAAACGCCTCAGTGTTGCTAAATAAGCTAGGCCAGGATAAAACTATCGCTTCCTGGATAGGTGCATTTGTGTACAAAGGCTCAGTGGTTAATGGGTCTAATATGCTTGACTTAGTCAGAACCGTTACCCAGACGCGTTCTGTCCCTAGCAGACATGTACCTAAAGGGTGGGATGTGTTTATAAATGCCATGGCAGAACTAAACGTCCCATCTTCCATCATGGGCAGTGCAGACAACAGAGTTCTTTTGGAACGCCTGAAGGCCTCAGCCGCTGACGCTGGGATGGATCGAGAAACACCGACTCCTTTTTTGCCTTCTAAAAAACGAAAATTGGCTAAACTATCTGAATGGCTCTGTGTGAAGTTTGCCATGTTCTAAAAATAATTTTTGAACTTGATTACATTTTGCTTTAAATAAAACATCTCTCTCTCTCTCTCTCTCTCTCTTATATATATAATACATATATTAAATGTCTTGGTATTTTTTTCTGAATTGTTCATTGTTTTTAAGAACAAAAATTAAGAAAAACAAACATCAGTTGCCTTTAAACCCCTCACCTGGGCTGCTTTATTGAGCAACATGGCTATGAAAGTCATTGCAGGATACGCATGTCTGAGTTTGCTGAAACATGTTTTGAGCACGACTAGGCATGCCCAAGTATTTAAATTTATTTTTTACAAAGTTAAAGTAAAATGACCATCTGGTCATTTTGCATTAAGTCATTAGAATACATTTTTAAAATCTGGTCAAAAGATAAACCCTTGCTACGGTAATGCAAGAAAAACACACAGTGATAGCCGCAGGCGACAGAGCTGGGGGGGGGGGGGGGGGGGGGGGGGGGGGGGGGGGGGGGGGGGGGGAAGGGTGTTGTAATTGTCTAGTGTGAAACACAATGTCGGTGGCATTTTTGTTTAAAAATTTCATAATGCTTCTAGGAAACAATGCACTGTTCAGGGGATGCCCATATGAATCAAAAAATTCTCTGCGATTACGCTCCGCTAGATACAAGGCAAGCCAGTATTCACCCGGTTGGCTGTGAGCGTGCGTGTTGACCACCAAACCTAGGGGTCTCTGAGATAACCTGCCACCATGGAGCCAATCACAAGGGAACACATCCAAGAAATTCTCTTTTGTATAAGGGTCTGTTGATAAGACACGTGAGAGCTGCACGGTGTCCATCTTCACATGTAATCAAACAGAACATTTCTCCTCTGTTTATCTCTATGACGTTGTCAAAAACCCCATACACAATCATATTGAGGTGACCGTCAAAGCCTTCCCAAAGCGTATTTCTGCTCTGAGGTTCCCTGTTTTAATCAGCAAATAGTGGTCGGTGCATTCCTGGTCAGGAGAGAGCTCAAAGGCAAACAAGGTGTAACCCCATGCAAACTCCTCATGGTCGATTAACAGAGAACGATCTTTCATGTGTTTGCTTGCTGTCTGTACCAGATTCATGTATTCTCTCACACAGTGGCCGGCCTCAAAGTCTGGTTGCAGAGGTTTGGTTGGTATCTGTTCACCATCCACATACAGGGCCACAAAATTAATATCATAATGTTTAAAATGAAAGGGGTTTTTAGTGTAACTTCTGCTAAAGGCGTCATTATCCACAAACCCTAGGACAAGTATTTTGGGTAACTGTCCCAAGAACAAGTTCTCCTGGTTACTGACCCTGCTGCCTGCGAGGATGCTAAACACTTTCATTCCCACATGGTCCACAGGGTATTTAGCATTAGCAGTAAGCAGTGCCTCCGCATGCCCCAGACGGATGCCCGGGGCCACACGCACTTTCTTCACAAAGAGGGAGGTTGATACAATGCACAGTTTAAAACCCTCAGCCGCATCGCTCATTAAACAAAAGGCCTCTTTACTGCGTGTCAATTTAATTTTCACATCCACCCCATTCAACAAGTTTTTCTTGAAAAAACAGGTCGCTGTGTAGATGACCCAACAACTCTACTGTTCTGCTCTGTGACGTCAGCCTTGCACGCCTCACAAATCCTAGATTCTCACCATCCAGCTCTGTTTTTTCGTGTTGTCCAGGAGTGTCTTTGTAAAACAGTCCGGCGGAAAATTGTGTAGCGAGGGTGTCGTCGTTGTAATTGAGAACCGATTCGATAAAGGCCCTGTAAGGGTAACAGTTATTGCTTTGGCTTACTAGGCGGTCTCCCAACGTAACGTCCAATTGACTGAAAATAGAGGCCACTGGGTAATTCACCAGGCCTACCACGGCATCCGTGGGGAGTGCAGTCCCGTCTCCTTTTACTATCTTGCAACAAAGGTAGAGTAGCATGGTGTTTAAATCCATATAATCTATGCCATTTTCTGCTATAAAAAAGTCAATGGGGGCAGTCTCTGTCACGGCTGATAGAGGCGGCATCTCGATGTAGATGCTTTTCTCAATGCTGGTCTGCGTAGGGGCTATCTGAAACAAGTCTAGTTCGGATTTGGTGCACTCTTACGACCCGCAGTGAACAAAAGCCATGTTGACTAAAATATATCTCTTTTACCAGGTACAGAGCGTGTCCGCTTTCTCCCTGGCTTCCTCTTGGACTTTCGCTTATGGCCTGTCCTGCGTGTCAAGGCTCTTCTTTTAAAGGGTTTCGGGGGGGCCTGTGCGTCCCGGGTATGACGCATTTCTCTTTCTCTTCCTCCTTTTAATATACATCAGCCCTGATCCTTCCTGTGTAACCGGATTCCCCACCTTCTCCAGGACAGCCTGGGAAACGTGGCCTACCACATCTCTGGCTATGTTTTGAGCGGCTGTTTTTATGTGGGGTTTAATAATCTCTAGCCCTCTTCGCAAAAGTGGTACAGCTGTTCGAAAAAGGCTACGGAATATTCCGCCCATGCCGGCCCCGTACATTACAGGGGATCCATGATATCCAGGAAGGGCGTATGCAGCCTGGGCTTTATAATAGTTGCTGTAGACTTTGGGGTCACCGTATTTTTTTACAATCGCCATAATAGTGTTTTGCTTTTTAGAAACCTCGCTCTTTCTGGGAACGCAGGTGCAGCTTCACAATCACCTTGCCAAAGCGAAATGAGACGCGCCTGTTTTGATCTGTCTTTATTTCACTGGTGATGGTGTCGATGTGGCGTTGACTAATGGGTACGTAATGAGGCTTATCGTAGATGATGGTAACAAACTCATTGTTATTTCCTCTGACAGGGATGCAGCGTAACAGGGGGACAGAAAAGTCCCCCACAAACTGGTGGTCTATAATATCCGAGTATAGATACAAGGAGTTGAAACCCTTGTGATGTCTGTTGAGAAGGGGCTCTTCTGGACACTGCCCGGGGGCCAAACCCAGAATGTTAGCTAGCTCCCCGATGGTAGAAAACGTAGCAGTAGCATCGGTGGATTTAAATCTAAATTTTCTACTCACTGGATCATAATTCATGATCACATCAGGCGGTCCAGAATGACGTGCCACAATGCTATTCATATGTTCCAATAATTCGGGTATAGTTGAGTAATAACCTCATCGTAGGCTATAACTCCATGATTTATCTCCAAAGGTGATTTGGAAAGGGGTGTCCTCAGTAATGTTGTTCCAGCTGTGCAGATATTGTATTACCATTAGCCCCACTTCCCAGGCACTCAGGAGATCCAACGACTTTATTAGCTGTATCGTAAAGGCTGAGCTGGTGTTTTGGGGAAAAAACCCACAGCTGGCGTTGCTGGGCAAAGTGATGTAGACTCCACCATCCCCCATTTCTCTCATTGCAGTTGGGATTGTTTTTATTCCTGCTTAAACGTTACAGAGTTGAGAAGCTTCTACCCAACTGTTAAATTTGTTGGGCCACCCCAGCCATTTCACCAATAGCTGCTTTTTTCTCCCTTTCCCTGCTAGAACTTTTTCAATCCTGTCTTGTTTGGGGTTCACCTTTTGTAATTCTTCAGGGTAAAACGACCCTCGTAATCTTTTAATTGGTAGACGGGTCTCTCACCGCTGGTTAAGGCTTCATCCACTATGAATATCTTATCGGTAAACGTTTGTTCATAACCTTTTTTAAAAGCACCTTTGGTTTTAGAAAGTCTCACGTGGTCCCCTTTTCTAAAAGGAACAACAGCCTGCTTTATTTTAAAATCATCTCCATAAACAGTTTTCCAGACCTTCACAGAATTCGCAGGTTTCACATCAGCAGGTCTGGTACATATAGTTCTGTAAAAGCTCCTGTTGTAACTCTTTATAAACTCAGATAACACGTCAATGTAGCGAAAGGTATTGTGGGCTGTAAAATATCTCCACATCCTAGATTTTAAAGTTCTGTTAAATCGCTCCACAACCCCTGCTTTGACTTCATTGTTAGTAACAAAATGGTGGATACCATGCCGCTTTAACAATCCACTTAAAGGTTTGATTAAAAATTCTTTTCCCCGATCAGTTTGTAATTTTTGAGACACGCGACCTTTGCTGAAAATAGCTTTAAAGGCCTTGGCTATCTCCTTGCCCATCTTGTCCTTTAGGCCTAAGGCCCAGACATATTTTGATAGAATCTATATCACTGTCAAAATCGAGGTGGGGGCATCATGGCTGTTTTGTGAATCTAAAAAACCAGCAGCTGTAGCTTACTCTTTTTTTTTTTTTTTTTACAATCTCTCGACTGCTCGACGATGATTTTCTAGAAGCCTTTGAGAAATTGCACATCGGTAATCCTGTGGGAGTAAATCTATCTTGTGCCAGCTAGTTTTGCTCATGTCTGACACATGGATCTCGAAAACAAAAGTGGAAGAATGAATTAACTCGGACTCCCTAATAGCGATAGTGGTGGGGGTGTCATGGTATCCATTTGCAAACGACTGTAAAAGAGTGTGTTAATCCAGATGCTTAATAAAACTTGTATTAAATGTGTTGGTGTGAATGTGTTCCTTCCATACTGACAGCATCTTTTACTAACACAAATAACAGTCATGTCTACGCAGATAGCTCTGTTAGAGAAAATATATAGTACACCCCCGGGGAAGTTGGCAACTTTGGTGGGGTGAACCCTCTGTTTCAAGCAGTCAAAAAGCACAGTAAAACTTTGAACAGAAGACAGGTAACATCATGGCTTTCAGACCAGGACGCTTACTCTTTGCACAAGCCTGCTCGAATACGTTTTAAAAGAAACAAGACCATTGTCTCAGATGTGGATGCTCAAAGCTGGAGCTGCTGTGGAAGGAGATGAAGCTGACGGGGGACAATCAGCTGGAGGAGGGTTATTTTTTCTCCTCACTGGGCTGATATGGCTAGAACTTCCCTTCTCCTCAGAAGATGGAAATTGCAGTTTGTTCTCTCTTTGGTTCTACTAAAGCTGGACCCCAGGACTAGACCTTTTCTTTCTAAAAACCTAGTGAAAACTGAGAGTGAATTGCTTCTGACGAAGTGGGTCTTTTCCCATAAAAGCTTATGCTCCAAACACTTCGGTTAGTCTATAAGGTGCCACAGGACCCCTCGCCGCTTCTCCAGATTCAGACTAACACGGCTACCCCTCTGATACTTGACAGTGAATTGCTTGTACGCTAGATTTCTATTGTATGTGGACTCTTTAAATGAATACAAACCCTTAACGTTCTCCAGCACCAGTGCACATAAATCAGGCAGTCCTGTTCCTCAGCTGGAACCAGTTCAAACCTGCTGTGTGTCTGGTTTCTATTTCTGTCGATTCAGGAGTGGCCTGAGGCTGGCTGCGGCAGCTGGCGCTCCAGGTGGGCTGCACGATCCACGCCCCGCCTGCATGGCCGTCAATGATCGTGATGTCATCACAGGGCACCCCAGCGCCCTGTGATGTCATCATTGGGCGCCCGGGCCAGCGATGCTCTAGGCAACTGCCTACTTCACCTAGGCTCATGGGCCGCCCCTGTGTCCATTCAAAAAGGGTGAGATCTGGATGCCCGCAGGCAGGTCTTTGGTCTCCATAAGCCGTGCTGTGCAGAAGAACAAGAATCACGTCCAGCTGGGGCGGAATGCTCTTAATTGATTTTTCTGGATTTTGATTTAGTCCAACTAAGACCCAGAGAGCACCCCACTACTGCCCAGAAGTCTGCCTTGGGCTTCCTGCTGTGGGACACAGCTCAGCTCTACTGAAGGAAGTCAACTCCAGCTACATACAGAGGGAGGGTGGGAAGAGCAGACACATTAGCCAGGCACCACTGGGGGATGGCTGCTTCCTTCAACTCCCCTGTATCTGACAGGTGTCTGGGCCAGCTTAGCCATGGGGCCGCTCTCTGGGAATTTTCTCACAGCTGCTACACGTTGCCATTAACCATCCCAAGGGAGAGAAGAGGAGAGTGAAGCTATGTCTGCACTGCAGGCTTTTGCTGGCAAACTATGCAAATGAAGTGCTCATTAGCATTTGTAATTTGCATATTCTCTGCCCAAGTCTTTTTGCACACAAAGTTTTTAAAAAGGCCTCATTTTCTGAGGCATAAGGATCTTGTGCAAAAGGGTTGGTTGTTTTTTGTTTTTTGTGTACACGATGGTGCCACTTACATGGCTTTTTTTGTGCAAAAACCTCCTGTGCAAAAAGCCTCGGGCAGAGAATATGAAAATGCCAGCATGACAAATGCTAATGAGTGCTTCATTAGCATATTCTCTGCTAGCAAGAAATTACACTGTAGTTGTACCCAGACTCTCCAGGGCTGCAAGCACTGCAGAGGTTGCACTGGCAGGATTTCTGGGCACTGACACCCCAGGGAATCAAACAGGTGTGAGGCACTGGATCTCCTATCCCAGAACTGCAGTCAGAGCTCTGCTTGCCAGTACCAGTCACAGCAGCCTCTGTACCCACTCCAGGCTTGTGGTTTCCTTCTTCCCAATGTGCCTCTCCCTGAGCCAGCAGTTCTATGGGTGGCCAGGGTAGGCCTCTTCTGTGTCCCAGAAGCACATAGAGAAATGTGGACAAATACTACAGTAAGGCACCACTGGGAGTTGAACCCAGGCTATCTGGTTTATGAGGACAGTACTTTAGCCAAGTGAGCCACAATGCCCACCTGGGAACACAGTTCAAAACTGTTCTGTCTTGTCCCAGAGAACACCTTTGCATCCCACAGTGCAGCAATTCCCCATTTCCCTCCCGCCTTCCAGCCCTGGCAGGGTCTGGCTCCCTGGGCACATAAAGCTACAGCTCCATGGGCAGAGGGCTTTGGCTTCCTTGACCATGGGATGCTGTTGCAGAGAGGGATGCTCAGCAGGGGTGGGGTTCACTTGTTGAGGAAGGGGAAGAGAGTATTTGGATGCAGACTGGCTAACCTAGTGAGGAGGCTTTAACCCGGTTTGATGGGGGCAGGTGCCCGAAGCCCACAGGTAAGTGAATAACATGGACACCTGGGAGATGGGCCAGAAATGGGAGAGAGCACAGGCTGTAACAGCAGAGATAAAGGAGGGACGGGGGACCACTGGGAAGGAAAATCTAATCTGTGTCTTAAATGCTGGTATAGACACACAGGAACGCTGGGTAATAAGCAGGAAGAAGTTGGGTGGAATCCCAGCTCCTCCAGGGCTCATTGCAAGAGAACAGCCTAGTAGGGACTGGAACCACTGCTCTAGGTGAGGTTTGAACTCACAACCTCAGCAGATCTCCTTCAAGTACTGCCAAGGGAATTTTCTAAAGGGAATAAGAGATCTTGCGGAAAAGGCTTTATTTTCCGCAAGAGCCCTGTCTAGACTGGCGCTTTTTTCCGTCAAAGCTCAAAGACGGAAAAAAGCGGCAGCCATGTTAATGCAAATGAAGTGGGGAAAATGCAAATCCCCGCTGCATTTGCAATTCCGACTGGCCTCCTTTGCATGACTTTTCCGGCAAAGGGGGCCTATCTAGACACAGCCAAAAGGTCCCCCTTATGCCTATAAGGCAGTTCCTGGGTTCGCCCTCTGGTGCAGGGATGGGCGGCATGTGTGCTGGCTTTCGGTAGCATGTGGGAGACAGCTAAACAGGTTAGGCTGAGATGGGAGGAAGCAGGGCTGGGGCTGAGACTTCTCAGTGGTGCCTTGCTGGGGACCAGGTCGTTGCGGCCTCACAGTTCAGGCCCACCCTGGAAGTGCCACTGCTGTGGCTGTGCACCTTTGGGGCAGTGTGGCTCTTGCCTTTGCTGCAAGGGGACACAAAGCCACATAACATCCCGCCTCATGCCCAGACCCCAGCCACTCCATTCCCCTTGCTTTCTTGCTTTCTTCCCACCCAGCACCCCCAGCTTGCTTTGACACCCTCCCTTGTTTCTGCTCCCCCACCCTGCTCCTTTATCCACGTTCCTTCTTCACCCTTTCTCCTGGCCACACACGGCACTCCTTGGCGCTTCTCAAGCCAGGACTTGCAAGGAGGAACCAGTCCTTGGAGCTCAGCTTGCACCGGATCTGGTAGTTTCCCACCTGAGAAGAGGTGACTTGTTCTCCTTCCTTCTTACCTTACGTCTCCGTTCC
>JANRFK010000270.1:2335637-2346476 GCA_030068395.1 Apalone spinifera | reverse complement strand
TCCCTAGAGAGGGATTTGTGCCCCCTGCTGCGAGTCTGAAAACACCTGCCCCCCGGCAGCTCTGTCTCTTGTCTGGCAGTCTGTGAGGGGCTGGGGCTCTAGAGATGCAGGGTCAGGCCTACATGTGGCTGTAGACAGCAACCGAGCGTCCCAAGAGCAGAAGGCTGAAAATTCAGCAGCAAACCTGCCCCCGGCTGTGGTCCTGTAAGGCGATCTTGACAATGCAGCGCTATTTCGGGGTACTAAGGCATCTGTAATATCTATCCTGCATGTTGACAGTGTCCCATTATTTTGAAATACAATGGGCTCACTAGTCCAACGTCCCTGTAAACCTCATTCCATGAGGAGGAAGGGAAATTTCGGAATAGCAGGTTATTTCGAAATTTGGTGCTGTGTAAACACCAAAGCGTTTTTTTGAAATAAGGTCAAAATGACAACTTCTGTAGCTCAAATTGTGTATCATATGTCAACTCTCTGTCTGCGCTGCACCCTAAACTTGAACTAAGATGTTACATCAGAGCTCTGTCTACACTACAGAGACAACACTTTAGTCCAGAGACCACATCTGCGCTTCCAAATTTTTTTGGAAGCTCAGACACGCGTTTTTGGTGTCTCTGTGAACCTCATTTTATGAAGAAGAAGGGATGTTCCAAAAAAAGGGGTGGTTTTTTTCCCCCACAGTGTAAACAGGCCAAATGTTGGCAAAGCCTCTTCCAAAAAAAGAAGCAGAAAAAGCTATGCAAATTGGGGTTCACAATTTGCCTAGCTTTTTCAGAAGAGTAGTGTAGTGTAGACAAAGCTTGAGTGTTGCACAGCATTGGTAGGAGACATGGAGGGTGTGTGGGCACCTGCAGCCTTTCAGAGCAGCCCTTGCCTCTTCTCTCGCTGGGGTCTTCTGGGAACAGTCTGGACTGAAGCCCATCCTGGTGTCAGCCTAACAATTGCCTGTTCTTTAAAACCTGCCACTGAGCCCCCTTATAGTGAAAACAATTGGGCTATGGCTACACTGACAGGTTCTTGCGCCAGAAATATGCAAATGAGGCTAAGCGTAGCGGCATTGCGCAAGAGGGCTTTTCTTGCGCAAGAAGGGGCTGTGTAGATGCTCCTTCTGGTGCAAGAGCCTCTTCCACAAAAATGTGGCTCATTAGATATGCAAATGAGGCTCACTCACTCCGTTGGCCACTTGCCACTGCTCCTACCGGCCGCTCGCCACCCACCCCATGCAGCTGTGGATAGCAGTGTCTCACCACACTGTGAAATCAGAGCAGAAATGGACACTGTCAGTAAACACTCATATCGGAAACGCTCCTGTGGCTGTTGGGCCTGCCAGAGCCGTGTGCCGCTGCCATCTGCCTGCTCCGTGGACATCTTCCCATTGCAGAGAGCGCGCCGAGTCAGACTGTGACTAGCCAGCCCCTCTCTGGGCACCCAGGGGCTACGTCTACACTGCAGACTTCTTGCTCAAGAATGGCTGTTCTTGCGCAAAAACTTGAGGAGCCTCTACACTGCACGCGCATTCTTGCACAAGTAAATTTATGGCAAAACGTAGGAAAAGAGAGCATCTTGCGCAAGAGTTATTCCTCTCCCCCTGAGGAATAAACCCTCTTGTGCAAGAGTATGAATGGGCAACAGGGTTTTTTTGTGCAAGAAACACCAATGGCTAAAATGGCCATCAGAGCTTTCTTGCACAAGAGAGCGTGCACACTGCCATGGACATTCTTGTGCAAAAGCACATGGCAGTGTGGAGGGCTCTTGCACAAGATGTTTTGCGCAAAAACTCTTGCACAAAACAGTTCTTGTGTAAGAAGCCTGCAGGGTAGCTGTAGCCAGGGGGTGTTTGGGTTTTTTACCAGCACTGAGCTTTGTACAAGGGCCCAGGGAACATTGTGAAAAGCCAAAACCTTCCAGCCCTGGGTGTCCCTGGCCAGCCTGAAAGTGGTACAAAAGTTCCTGGAAGTGCTGGCTTTGGGTAGTTTGTAACAAGCTCCTGCAACTCCAATGCGGTGGCCGAGTGGTTAAAGCGATGGACTGCTAATCCATTGTGCTCTGCACACGTGGATTCAAACCTATTCTCATTGTATGTTTGCAGCCCTCTCCCAGATCTCTCTTCAGTTCAGTACCAGTCCCTCCTGTAACACTGCCTGCTGCAGCCTGGGGAAAGGGGAAATCTTCACTGTGACCCTCAGTCCCTTCTGCCTTCAAAGGGTAACCTCACAAAGGAGATGCCAGGCAGTGGGAGTCACTGAGACTGGCACAGCCCTGTAGCCTGTCCCACCTGGCTGTTGCTATGGACTGTCTGCGAGGTCACTGCCTCCCAACCAATGAGCTAAATTTCAGCAAAAGGCTCTTGTGATGACTGCTGCCTTGCAGGGCTCATGGTCAGCCCCTTGACATGTTTGAGCTGCTTGTACCTGTCATCCCCATTCACTCAGGGTATATTGACACTACAAGGTTATTTCAAAATAATAGCTCCCAAAAGAAGTATTTCAAAATAGCTTGTCCACACAACAGGGAAGACTCAAAATTAGTCCAAGGCAGGGTTCCCTAAAGTGAATGCACTACATCAGTTTAGAGCCCCAGGAAGCACTGGGCATTAATTACATGACTCTGGGGGAGTAAGTATTTTGAAATAGCAGCAGTTGAGTGTCCACACTGATGCTATTTCAAAATGGCAATTTTGAAAGAAGTGTTTTTCCTCTTGAAATGAGGGCTTATTATTTCCAAATAATTCTGAAATAACAAACTTGCTGTGTGTAGATGTACCCTTACCAACGCTTCTCCTTCCTTTTCATCATGAACACATCTCCTTCCCTGCCCTGATCAGCCCCAAAACAGGCAGCGTCTCATAGAAACATTGTCCCTTCCACTACATCCCCATTTCTCATTTATTTTACCCTATTGCTCTCGTCATCATCAGTCTGCACTGTACGGCTATTTTGGAATAAGCTATTCTGGAACAGTCATTCTGAAATAGCGAGTCCACACTGCACGGAATCCTCAACATCTGTTCAAGACAGGTTTCCCTAATGTAGACGCGCTATCTCGACTTAGAGTCCCAGGAGGCACTGAGGAGGAATAACTTAGAATGGCCCTGGGGAGGGGCTATTACAAAATGGAAACAGTGGAGCGTAGACACATGCCTCATTCCAACATAGCTATTTCAGAATACGCATTATACCTTGTAGAATGAAGTTTACAGAAGTCAAAATAAGTCATCAGTTATTCCGAAATACCTTCAAAACAATGGAAAGGCTGTGTGGACGCTTCCAGAGTTACCTCAAAATATCTCCCCCTGCTCTTCACTTTCCCCTCTCACTCAAGGAAATCATCTCTGCCCTGTGTAAGGGGAGCAAGGCTGAAGCCCCAGAGAGTTCTCCTAGGACTTTCCAAGGCAGAGACAGTCCAGAGCATCATGTCCTGGTGACATTAATCTTCCTTGCTGAACCCAGCATGTCTGTGAGGCTCCATGTTTGCATCGCTTCTTGCGAAAAGAAAATGACCTGGCCATGCAAACCCTGCCAGTGCTTGCGGAAGGCAGAGGGACTCCCCTCTCCCCGCCCCTTGTGGCTATGTCTGGGAAAGTGGCTAATGATGAATAAGGAGCAGATGGGAAGGTTCCCATGGCCCAGAGTTGAGCCAAGTTAGCTGTAAGTGACACGCTGAGCATTAGTCACTCTGGGACCCTGGTAACCCCCAGCCCAGCTTAGAGGGACACGGCCGCTTCTGGCCAGATGACAGACAATGGGCTGCAGAGAGGGACCCCGGCAACCAGCCCAGCTGACCCCAGTGAGGGAAGAACATTGGATGGAAGAGGGAGGTGGAGGAAAGAGGGACCCTGGCGACCCTCGTACCTGGAGAGATGACAACAGGCTGGGGAGGGGCTGTTGCTGGGGATATTGGAGGCTCTGCTGGGAGACTGGGGGCTGTTTTTCTGGGGACTGAGAGCAGAGCAGGCAGAGCTGGCTGCAGGGCAGGCTGACGTGTGGGCTGAGGGCCCAGGCCCACTGGCCTGAGAGATCCATTGCTGTGTTCAAAGCTCAATAGACCCTCCTGTTTTGTGACACTGAGAGTTGGTCTTGTCTATAGAACAGGGGGATGCTATTCCTTCTGGGAGTGGAGGCCCCGGAGGTCCAGAGGGAGTGGACCCCTCAAAGGGGCTCACAGCAGAGGCAGGCAGCTGAAGGCCCTGAGAGACACTGTCCCAGAGGTGGAGGGGCAGACTCCCCAGGTGCAAGTGGGCCCCCCGCTGGAGTGGACTCCCTGAGAAAGGGCTGTCTCACTGCCACTGGGCAATGTCTACACTGGTGGGTTATTGCGCAGGAAAGGCCGTTCTTCTGCAGAGCGCCCACACTGCCTGCCCACTCTTACGCAAGAAGATTTACAGTACAGTGTGGGAAGAGAGGGCTTTGTGCACCTGAGCTATGCTCTTTTCTAACAGGTGTAAATTCTCTTGTGCAAGAGGACAGTGTGGATGATCGGCAGGGGCTTCTTGTGCAGGAAAGCCCGACAGCTAAAATGGCCATCAGAGCTTTCTCATGAAAGAGAGCGTCCACACTGCTATGGCTGCTCTTGCACAAAAGCACATCTCTCACATGGCAGTGTAGACACGTTCCTGCACAAAAACCCACCAGTGTAGACATAGCCCTGGAGTGGGCTCCAGAACTAGAAAGGGGAGTTCCACCCAGGAGCCAAGTATGGGCTGCACCTGTGAGCTATGACAACATGAAGGAAGAGCAAAGACTTCTTATGTACAGACAAGGCTGTCTTCCCTGACTGGGAATCGAAACCAAGCCAGAGCAGTGAGCGTGTTGAATTCTAGCCACTAGACGACCAGAGCTTTAGTTTTTGCTCAGCTACGTTAGTCCTTCACTGGCCACTTTCTGTCCCCTTCAGAACGTGGGTCCATTCTCGGAGAAGGCGCGTGATGCCGGCGTATTTTGTAGCTTAAGGCTCTACCAGAAGATGCCCTCCAGCACTTTTCCCCTGACCACTCCCTCAGGGAGGGAGATGTGGACATGCCCCTGTGCATCATGGGGAATGCAGCCTGCCCTTTGCGCCTGTGGCTGATGAAGCCCGACACAGGACTCGTTGCCTAAAGCAAGATACGTGTCTCAGGCAGGCTCTGCAGAACCACTTTATTGTGGAGGCGCCTTTTGGCCCCTCAAAGGGAGGTTCCGCTGTCTGCTCCCCTGGCTGGACATTGGTGAGTCAAAGGAACCCCAGGTGGTGGTGGCATGTTGTGTCCTCCAGAATAGTTGTGAGAACAAGGGTGAGACGTTCCTGCCAGGGTGGGAACCAGAGGCTGAGCAGCTTGCAAGGGCCTTTCAACAGCAACACATGGCTAACATCCAGCAGGCCCATCCGGGGGCTTGTGCCTCCAAGAGGCCCTTAGGGAGAGTTTCAGAAAAGGACACCTGTGACTCCCCCCTGGGCATCCCCACAAGGGTCCTCTGCGCCTTCCACTGCCCACCCTTCCCACTTTCCTCCCCCTTCCCCTGCGGGTAACACAAACAGGACTTTTCTCTGTGGAAAGAACAAACTCTCTGGTTTTTATCTGGGGAATGTAGAAGTGGGGAAGGGCTGGGGAAAGAGCCTGGGACAGGGGAGGAGGCTGGTAGAAAGGGGAAGAAGGGAGAGGTGGGGCTCAGGAATGGGGCTGGGACTGGCGCCTGCCTTGGGTGGTCCTACTGCCTCGTGTTCAGGGGCCTTGGCAGCCATGGGAAGGCTCCAGGGGGAGAAGCCAGAGGAGCAGAGGCAGGGACAAGTTCAGGGGCAACATGAGCAGGAGCAGGTTTGGATTGGGGAGCTGGGCCACTGAAGCAGGCGACTGGATGGTTGGCAGCAGCGCTGTGGGCCCAGCACATGCTCCAGGCCTCCTGGAAATACTGAGCCTCCTTCTGTGTCTTGGGCTGGGGAGCCAGGCCCCTGAAGGATATCTTGGGCCAGCCATTGCTGTAGTAAGAATTTGGGCATCAGGTCACCCCACTTGGGACAATGGAGGGAGGAGAAAGGTTTTCCCTGCCATTAGGGAAAGCCAGCCAGGACAAGACCCTTTTAGCCACTGGGTCTGTGCAGGCTGGAGCATCCTCCTACCAGCTCTCTGGCCTGCTTCCTGCAAAGCTCTCAGCCTTTTGCCTGTTTCTGCTTCCCTCTTAGCAGGCAGCTAAGGGGGGCAAAATATTAATTCAAACATCCCTGTGGCCAGCATAGGGGTTGAACCCATGACCTTGGTGTTATTAGCAACCCACTCTAACCAACTGAGCTAGCTGGTCCAGGAGCACCTATGCCCCCTCTCATAAGTGGCCCTTTCAGAAAGGCACCTAAGACACCTGCAGTGATATCTCTGCAGCTGCCAATGGCTCTTCTTTGATGGGGCCACTAATAACTCATTGTGATGTGGGCTGGCTAGTCCAGCTGGTTTGAGGTTTGCTCAAGGTGGCTGGCAGACACACTGAAACCCAGGGCAAAGACGCATCTGGAATCTCTTGCTGCCAGCATCTTGCCTCCCAGCTTCTTCCCTGTCAGCAGCAGCCACAGCCCCTTTCGGCCCCTGTTCAGCTCAGGAAGGGAGGCGAGAATGGGGCCAAGTACCGAGTCAGGCTGAGGGGGCAGTCAAAGCTCATCTTGCCTTGCAGGGCCAGTGACAACAGCGTCTCTCTTGTGCCCTGCTGAGGAGAAAAATTCCCTGGCTTTGTCTACACTCGCAGCTTCTTGTGCAAGTATGGCCGTTCTTGCACAAGAATCTGCAGAGCGTCCACACTGCCTGACTGCTCTTGTGCAAGGAAATTTACAGTACGGCGTGGTAAGAGAGGTCTTCTTGCACAAGAGCTACTCTCTTTTCTAACAGGTGTAAGCTCTCTTGTGCAGGAGCTCTTACGCAAGAGGACGCTTGGCAGGGATTTCTTGCACAAGAAAGCCCTATGGCTAAAATGGCCATCAGAGCTTTCTTGCGCAAGAGAGCATCCACACTGCCATGGGCACTCTTGTGCAGAAGCACAGCTCGCACATGGCAGTGTGGATGTTTTCTTGCGCAAGACTTCTTGCACAAGAACCTGCCAGTGTAGACATAGCCCCTGAGAGAGAAGCGGCAGCCTCAGAATTGAGGGCACAGCTGCCAAAGTAGCTCAGTTGGGAGGCAGTTAGAGCAAGGGAGGGACAAAAGGATCTAACGGCACCTGCAGCCTTTAAGAACAACCACTGCCCTGACCCCCAAGTACCAGCCCTTCCCTCCCCCCTCACTGGGGTCTGCTGGGAATTGTCTGGACTCCAGTCCACCCCGGTGTCAGCCTAAGGATTGCCTGTTCTGTAAAAGATGCACCCTAGAAATGAGGAAGCAGCTAAAGTGACACTGGTAGGACTTGAATCCACAACTTTCAAATGTCTATCTTAGCTCACATTGACCACTGCAACTTAGAAGTCCAACATGCTTTCTATTTCACCACAGAGCCTGACAGACTGCTGGGCTTGTTATCTCCACTCTGCTTTGCAGGATGGCAATTGCTTGGGGGGGAGGTAAAGAAAGGGGAGCTGGGTCTGTCTATGTTGGGAGAGCAAGTAGGAGGAGGGAGGGGCCACTGAGCCCCCCGACAGTGAAAACAAGGGAAAAGGACAGATCTGCTGTTGGAAAATGCAGGTATCAATCCCAATGCTTCCTTCACGCTAAGCAAGCACTCTAGCATGTGAAATAATTCTCCTACAAATGCGCCCCCTCCCCCCCTTGTTCCAGAGCCCACAACATCCCTGTGGCTGCCTGAGACTCCTTTCTGAAAGGGCCACTTGTGAGACTGACACCCATGGGCTGGCTAGCTCAGAGGTTTCAAACGTGGTGCTCATATCACACATACAAGTCTTAAGAGCAAGCCCCTTGTTTCAAACAATAAAAACCTCACTATTCCGACGTCCCTGCAAACCTCATAGCATGAGGAGTGAGGCATGTTTCAGAATAGTGTGTTATTTCAAAATAAGTGCTGTGTAGCCAGTGCCAAATTGCAAAAAAAGCTATTTCAAAATTGACTTGAAACAAGCTACACCATTTGTATCCAATGTGTGGTTTCCTTCTTCCCAACACACCTCTCCACTCAGCCTTCTCTTGAACAAGCAGTTCCATGGGTGGCCAGGAGAGGCCTCTTCTATGTCCCAGAAGGGCAGAAGTAAATGTGAGCAAAGGCTGCAATAAGGTACCCCCAGTAATTGAACCCACAATCCCCTATTTATTAGGCAAGTACTTTAACCAACTAAGCCATAGTGCCCTACTTAGACCTGCTTCTAAACCGCTCTACTGTATGGTCCCAGACAACACCATTACCTCACAAAGTTCAGCCACTCCCCATTTCCCTCCTGCCTTCCCATCCTGGCGGTGTTTGGCTCCCTGGGCACAGAAGGCTACAGCTCAGTGGACAGAGTCTCTAACATGCACATCTCCCCCAGCCGCTGGGACTGTAGAGTTGCCTTTGAGGTTCTGCAGGGTGGTGGGAGGGAGAAGTGCAGCAAACTTTGATTATCTGTAATGTAAACCCCTTGGTCTCAGGGTTTAGGTTGGAGTCCCCAGGTGGGGGCTCGGCCTCCTTCAGTTTGGTCCCTTCCTGAGAGCACAGGATTAACAAGAGAGAATTCCTTTGCCCCACAGCAATCTGTTGGCCAAAGGGTTAGCAACCGAATATTTGCCCAAGTTTAAGTACAGCAGCAGACAGCACTGCTGAGCATGTTTGTGTGATGTAGTGGTTATCACATTTCTTTACAGGCAAAAGATCTTTGGTTTAAAGACAAGCAGAAACACAGGCTCTTCCCTTATTTTGGTGCCCACAAGGTAGTTCCAGGGCCTGCCCCCTAGTGCATGTGCTGGCTTTCAGGAACATATGGGAGACAGCTAAACAGGTTAGGCTGAGATGGAAGGAGGCAGGACTGGGGCTGAGACGTCTCAGCGGTACCTTGTCTGGAACCAACTCATTGTGGCCACGCAGTCCAGGGCCCACCTCGGAAGTGCCACTACTGTGGCTGTGCATCTTTGCTGCAAGGGGACACAAAGCCACATAACATCCCGCCTCATGCCCAGACCCCAGCCACCCCATTCCCCTCACTTTCTTCCCACCCAGCACCCCCAGCCTGTTTTGACACTCTCCCTTGTTCCTGCTCCCCCATTCTGGATGACTTCATCCACGTTCCTTCTTCACCCTTTCTCCTGGCCACACACGGCACTCCTTGGCGCTTCTCAAGCCAGCCCCTGCAAGGAACCACCAGAGCAGGAACCAGCCCTTGGAGTTCAGCTTGCACCAGATCTGGTAGTTTCCCACATCTCACCTGAGAAGAGGTGACTTGTTCTCCTTCCTTTTCACCTTACGTCTCCGTTCCCTTCAAAGGTCTCTGCTGCCTCGGGACCCGCCTCCACGGGGCTCTGCCCCTCTGCCACTGGGCTGGGAGTGGGAGACTCCACAGTCTATGCACTTGGGCTGAGAAGTCTCACTGGGACTCGTCTGTTGATGGCGTTAGTCAGCCCGATGGCCAGCTGGATCCATTCAGTAGCGCTGCCTGAGAGGAGCTTTACAAGTGCCCAGTGTCCATTGGTATTTTCTGGGGCACTGTGTAGGGGATTGGGCTTGGCCATCTTTTCCACGGGAAATGCCTCTTCTTTGGAACAGCAGCTCCCATGAGTTCATGGAACTTCTTCTTCTGAGTTTGGGAAAGGGACAACTAAGGGACAATGGGACAGAGTTTTGTGTAATGATGACAGGGGTGCAGAAAGCAATAAGAATTGTTTTTCCTCCTACTCAAGATCCCAGGTGACAGAATGAAACTGGTAAGTAACCAAGTTAAAAATAAACCAAAAGGAAACTTTTTTGCACCCAGTGGAACTCCTTGCCAGAGGATGATGTGAAGGTGAAATCTAGAAGAAAGTCCAAAACAGAACTGGATAATTTAATGCAGGAAAGGTCAATCAATGGCATTTAACTAGGATGGACAGGGCAAGTGTCCCTAGGTGGTGTAATCCAGAAGCTAGGAATTGGTGACAGGAGGGATCACTTAACAATTGTCTGTCCTGAGGTTTCCTACTGGACAATGAAATTGGCTGCTGTAGTGAGACAGGATCCTGGGCTAGCTGGACAACTGGCATGGCCCAGTCTGGCTGTTCTGATGTCTTGTTTGGTTTCTATTCTTGGCCCCTCTGGGCAATGGAAAATGGATCCCCGGCCTGAACAGGATAGAAAGTGGCCTGTGAAAGGCTACTGTAGATAAGAAAAAAAAGCACTTTCCTGATGGTCTAGTGGCTAGGATTCAGCTCTTTCACTGCTGAGGCCTGGATTCAATTCCCAGTTCGGGAAACTAGCCTTAGTTTTCACATAACGAGTGTCTACTCATTCATCTTACTCCATTGTTACAGCAGCTGTGACCCAAGAGGTTAACTCTGGGCCCCTCTCCCTCACTGCCAAGACAGCACCTGCCATTTTCACAAGCCCTTGAAATGGGCAGAACTGGGTGACTCAAACTGCTCCTCTCCTCTCACCTCCCATGTGGGCAGCACTGGAGGAAGCTCTGCGGTACACACAGTCAGGTCTGCACAAGATGCTTTGGTTGTTGAAGGCGACAACACAGAACTGACTCCAGCTACCCTCTCCCCCACCCACACTCCTCAGTAACCTGGGGAAATGATGCACCAGGCCTGGGCCCCTCGGAGAGGCAATGATTTCCCACTGGCCAGGGCAGAGCCTCTCCTCTTACACAGTCATGGAGTCTTCTCCCCCTGCTCCTGCCTCCCCCCTTCACTCAGCTCTCACTGGTCCGTGCTGCCAGGGGTGTTGCTCAGCGCTGGGGTGAGACAGGGAAGGACAAAAGGGTCTAACGGCA
>JANRFK010000270.1:2301653-2313132 GCA_030068395.1 Apalone spinifera | reverse complement strand
CCTCTTCCCTACACCATCGTCTCATCCACGCATTGAGAATCTGAAGCTCTGCCTACCTACCTGGCCCTGCGGGTGGAACTGGAAGCATTTCCGAGAATGCCACCATAGAGGTCCTGGATTTCAGTCTCTTTCCTAGCAGCCTAAATTTGGCCTCCAGGACGTCTCTCCTACCCTTCCCTATGTCATTGGTACCTACATGTACCATGACCACCGGCTCCTCCCCAGCATTACACATAAGTCTATCTAGATGCCTCGAGAGATCCGCAACCTTCGCACCAGGCAGGCAAGTGACCATACGGTTCTCCCGGTCATCACAAACCCAACTATCTATGTTCCTAATGATCGACTCACCCACTACTAACACCTGCCTCTTCCTAACAACTGGCATTCCCTCCTCCTCAGAGGTATCCTCAGTGCGATAGGATACCGCAGCATCCTCTGGGAGGAGGGTCCCAACTCCGCTCCCATTGAATGCTCTGTTCCCTTGAGACTTTCATCCTCCTTAAGAGCACTGGGGCTCTCAGACTGGAGGTGGGACAGTACTACAATGTCCCGGAAAGTCTCATCAACATATCTCTCTACCTCCCTTAGCTCCTCCAGTTCAGCCACCCTGGCCTCCAAAGCCCGAACTCAGTCTCTGAGGGTCAGGAGCTCCTTGCAATGGGTGCACAAATACACCCCCCCCCTCCCCCGCAGGGCAGGTAATCGTACATGTGATACCCGACGCAATAAACAGGATAGCCCCCACTCTGCAGCTGGGCTTCTGTCTCCATTTTTCTAATGAATAAGTTTACTTATAAACTGGGATTCTTTTTAAACCTCTGGAATATATATTATTATAAGAGTTATGCTTTAAAGAAGGTCAGAAGTCACTAGTGCCCTCTAACCTCCCTCTCCAAACTCCCTGTTAGCAGTGCCTGTTCGCAAGCTCCCTGGTCGCTGAGTCACAGGCTTATATAGTTCTGGTAGCCCCTCCCCCTGACTGAGACTCAGCCAATTAACAGAGGCTTCTAGATTTCAAACCTTTCAGAAGCTCCTTCAAGCAAACAAACAAATGAAACAGACAAACACAAGCTCAGCACACAGCAAATAACTCCCCCCCACACAAACACACACTCCAGACAGCCACTTACCACAAGGGTCCCGTTTTTACTCCTCTTTTACTTGGAGCACTCCCTCGCCAAACTCCCTGTTAGCAGTGCCTGTTCGCACTGAGCCTCGTAATGTGTTTCTATTGCATGATCAGCACTAGAGTCTCCAGCTATGTCGACACTACTGGTTTTCTCTGCAAAAAATATGCTAATGAGGGACTCATTTGCATATGTTGTGAACCATTTGCATATTTTCTGCTGATCTCATTTTGTGCTGGGGTTGTGTGCAAAAACAAGCAGTGTGGAAGTTTTCTTTTTGCGCAAAACCCCCCTTTTTTTGCAAGATTGATAAACCTCCGTTTTGGGGGCATAAGGATTTTGTGGAAAAAGGGGCGTTTGTGCAAAAAGGAAATGTTCAAACTGCTTGTTTTTGTGCAACAATCCCATTGGCAGAAAATATGCAAATGAGTCCCTTATTAGCATATTGTTTGCAGAGAAACTGGTGGTGTCAATATAGCCTCTCTGAGTTACCAGGAGTGGGGCTGTTAGTGTCAGCATCTAACTAATTGCACCGTTAGGCCATGTTTTCACTCAGGTGGAGATTGCTGCTGCAATCCATCTTCCAGAGTTTGATTTAGCAAGTCTAGCGAAGAGTCACTAAATTAAATCACTAAACCACATGCACTGCTCTTGTTTACTATCTTACTCCCATTGTGAGGGTACCACCAAGCTCAACTGAAGGTAAAACCAACCCCAGATACATATTGAGGGAAGGAAAGACACATTGGTCTGGTAACAAGGCACTACTGGGAGTTGAACTGAGGATCTCCTGCTTACTAGGCAGGCAGTTTAGCCAACTAAGCCATAGCGCCTTCCTTGAAAGCAGCCCTAAAACTGTTCTACTTTATGATCCCAGACAACCGCTTCCTATTCCAAAGTGCATCTGTTCCCCATTTCCCTCCAGCCCTTGTGGGCTATATCTACACTCGCGGCTTCTTGCACAAGTATAGCCATTCTTGCGCAAGAACGGCCATGGTTGCGCAAGACTCCGCAGAGCATCTACACTGCCCGTCTGCTCTTGTGCAAGGAAATTTACAGTACGGCGTGGTAAAAGAGGGCTCCTTGCGCAAGAGCTACACTCTTTTTTAACAGGTGTAAGCCATCTTGCGCAGAAGCTTTTGCGCAAGAGGGCAGTGTGGACGCTCGGCAGGGATTTCTTGCGCAAGAAAGCCCTATGGCTAAAATGACTGTTGGAGCTTTCTTGCGCAAGAGAGCGTCCACACTGCCATGGGAGCACTTGTGCAAAATGGCAAATGTGGACGTTTTCTTGCGCAAGATTTCTTGCACAAGAACCCTTGCGCAAGATGTTTTTGTGTAAGAAGCCATGAGTGTAGACATAGCTGTGGTGTCTCAAGGCCTGAGCAGCCCAAGAAATCTGATTGGCAGCTGATACCCAAAACCTTTTTGTCAATTGTAGTGCTGGTCCCTGAGTAGACAGACCCAAGGCAGCAGCCTTGTCCTAAGGCCAGGTCTGCAGCCAGTGGGAGGGAAAAGAATCACTCCTTTGAGCTGGAATCAAATCAGCAACCTAAGGACACAGTCCTCCACTCTGCCAGCTGAGCTCCTAGGCCCTAGGGCTAGCCTCCCTGTGGGTCAGGGCCACAATGCTATTCCAGGGGCCTGGTTCCAGGGCCACCTACTCCCATGGTCTGGAGGCCTTTGCCCTGGAGTCTCAGAGCTCCCCCAGTGTTGGTTGCTGCTGGCCTGAACAGTGCTGGCTGCTCCTGCTCCCCTCCCAGCAGGCTGGCCCTGCACAGGCTCTGTGCATGCTGGAGCCTCCTCCTGCCAGTTTCCCGGCCTGCTCTCTGCAAAGCCCTCAGCCTGGCTCCTTTCCTGGTCTCCCTGCCCATAGCAGCTTGATAAAGGCAGACAGGCCCCATCCCAACTGTTCAGAGGCAGCATGAGGCTTCAAGCAGTGATCATGATGTTATCTGTGGGCTCTGGAACAAAGTGGGTGGGGCAGACAGCTGCTCACATATGGCAGAATTAGCTCAAGTGCTAGAGCACTAACTTAATCTATGAAAGATGGTGGGATTGATGCCTATGAGTGCCAGTGATGGGGGAATTCTCCTTTCACAAAGTCAACCAGCTCCTTCTAGTTGCTCTCCCCATAAACCAGCCATTAACACCTGGCTGTTAATAACTCCTTACTGTGCCCCTTAATTACTCAATGATTGTGACAGTATCTCATTAGTGCATGTCTTAATTTGTTGCATGTACTTGGTTCCCCAGATGTACTGGTGTAAATGGTTTGAGACCATTTTTATTGCTAAATAGAAACTATTTCAATATAAAACCAGGAACATTGGCAGTGTCACAATTAGCAGGGTGTCTTATTGGCAGTCGATCTGGGTTCAGTTTCCAGTCAGGGTTGTAACTCATCAGTGCTTCTGATTTTCCGACAGAAAGAAGGTGTAGATTTGTAATAATGAGGGTCACAGACCATCAGAATAACTCACCAAGGCCTGCAGTGGATTGTCCCTCACTGGGAATTTTAAATCAAGATTGGATTTTTTTTCCCTCTAAATCATGGATTCCCAAACTGGAGGGCATGAAGAAATTCTGGGGGGGGGGGGGGGGGGGGGGGGGGCGAGGTGACCGAGTCCCACCCCCTTAATCTCCTCCCCCCCCCAAGTTTCACTGCTATTTTTGTTTTTTGGCCCCGATCAGTTCCTTTTTTTTCTCAACAATTTTGCTGTTGGGGGAGGGGGAGGAGTGAGGGTTTCTCAAAAATCAAAAAGGGGGCATGATGCCGAAAAGTTTGGGAACCACTGCTCTAAACAATCACCTTGTTCCAGACCTCATATGGAAGAAATGGAACTTCAGACTGAATGGGTGGAACCTTTAAATAGCAGGAGTTAAAATAGTTCGTGCCTCCTCTGCGGCACCCAGACCTCATGTTAGCTGGGGAGGGGAGCTGCAAGCTCTTTCAATTCCTACTGCTTAAAGAGTTTGCTGCTCCCGGCCTTGCTGCCAGTAGATTGCCTGGGAGCTGCAGATGCTAGAGCCCTTTCAACTGCTTTTATTTAAAGGGCCTGCACCCTCCCTGGGGCTATTGCCTGGCAGGTGCAGGGAAGGCAGGAGCCCTTTAAATAGACACAGTTAACAGGAATTGCATTGCCCTGGCTCCCAGGCAATGGGCTAGCATGGGGCAGGAGCTGCGAGCCCTTTCAGTTACTTCTATTGAAAGGGCTTGTGCTTCTGGGTAGCTGCCAGGCAACACAGATACCTGGCAGGGGAGAGCCCTTTAAATAGAAGCAATTAAACGGGATCCCAGTTCCCACCCCGCTGCTAGTGTCTGGCCAGGGAGCTGAGATGTGCCAAACCTGTTATCTGCTTCTACTTAAAGAACTCGCATCTTCCCGCACCTGTCAGGCAACACGTTAGCCCTTGAAATTGAAGCAGTTAAAGGCAGTCCTGTGGCTTCTGTTCCCAGGCAATGCACTAGGGGGTGGGGCCTGGAACAGCCCCACTGGCCAGATCAAAGCCCTAGACTGGCTGGATCCAGCTTGCTGAGTGGCTTTTGCCTACTCCTGTAGGCAACACAGATACCTGCTTCTGCTTCTGACACAAACTTTAGTGTCTTCTTAATCCTTCTTATTGCCAAATGGAATGTTCTTTCTCCACACAAGCTCCAAATACTTCTACACTCTGGTCTTTAGTAATACCTTGTGCACTATCTGGAAAAATATTTTGATTTGATCTGAATTGGTGGCCTTTTATTTTCATTAAATGTCTTTTTGTTTTTATACTAGTGGAAAGGGGTGTATTAAATAATGCTACCAAGTAACATTTGACATATTTTAGTGTACTGTTAACTTTTATTATCACTAGACATTATTATTTATTGATGTTGTGGTAGAAGAGCTAATGTCCTTTCTAAAGGTGAATCAACCTAAAGGCCGACAAAGATTGCGGGGAAGGAGTACACCAGGCCTGCACAACTCAGAAAGCGACGAGGGCCATATTACTCCAAAGAAAACAGCTGTGGGCTGCAAGTAGGGATGCTCTCCCAAAAAACACCAAACATGCGGCTAAACATTTTTGTTTAGCAAAAAAAACCCCCCAATCTCGCCATAGGTAAGACAGCGGAATGGTTGAGAGACAGAAATAAGTGATGCAACTAGAAATACAATTTCAAAGTAAAATTGACACAAATGCTAATGGATCAGAATTCCATAGGTCTTAGTGCAAAACCACAGGCTCCGGAAGCAGCAAAGTGGGCACGCAATAAAACACAGTGTATGGATTAATTTTAAGTCAGCCCTGTGAAGTGTTGTATGCGACTCTATCCCTAATTTTGTGATTCCTCTAAAGCATTCCAAACATTATAGTTATCCAAAGTCGGAGATAGGTTTGAGAGATTTATAGTCAACTTTCTGGGGACTTCCTTCCATCCAGCTACCGGGGAGGTTAGATGTCGGGTTCTTCCCTGAAGAAAAACTCCAAAGTATAGTTTTGATTATTTTTTGTAGCTAACTTGAAGCACAGAACTCACAGTGCTGCCCAGTAGATCACCATAGGAACCTGCAGTGGGTCACTAATTCATCTAGTTTTAGCAATTTTTAAAATTGTTCTTATAACACCACTTATACGTTCGATGCACTTAAAACCAAGGTGAGCTGTCTAAACATACCTGTTATGGTACATTAACTTTTCATCTTATTGTGATTAGCAAAACTGGAAACATGCTGTTACTTGGCCTTGACTCTCAAAGTCCTAAATATTCAACCTAGCTCTGTAATATTTGGTTTTCAGCTACCAATGGCTGGACGTACAAAATAGCTAGAGCAATGTTCGAGGTTTAATTTTCCCCACAATCATGACAGCTTACATTGCTTAACAGCCTTTAATGAGGGACCTTGTCAAAGGTTCTTTGAAAGTTGAAATAAACTGTAGCCACTGGATCATGCTTGTCCACATGTTTATTTACCCTCTAATGGATTCTAATAGATTAGTGAGGCATGATTTCTCTTTACAACAAGCATTGTTGATTCCACTCCAAAAATTCATGTGCATCTCTGTGCGGTAAATCTGTACTTTACTATTATTTCAACCAATGCCCCTGGTACTGAGCGTAGGCTTCCCCATAGGCAATGCATGGGATTGCCTCTGGATCCTTTTTAAAAAATTGGCATCCTATTAGCCATCCTCCAATCAGCTGTTGCAGAAACTTAAAGGACAGGTTCCATATTACAGTCAGCAGTGCACTTTAAGCACCCAGGCCCAGCTGTCCTCCAAGCCCCAGTGCAATTCACAAGCCGGGGAAGGCAGGTAGAGGCCCAATCTGGCAGGCCTTACCAGAGGCTACTTCCCACTACACAAAACAGCCTGGGGAGAGGGTGGAAGGAGATGGTTCCCTCCCAGCTTTGAGCCCCAGGACTTGGGTGTTTATCAAGGGTGGGGAAGCATGCAGGTTAAATCAGCATCAAGTCAGTGATTGTTACAGTGGGGTCAGATGCAAACCCTGTCACCCATTCCAGTTTGTGTTTAGATGAAATTTCCCCACGCTGAAGCAGTTGAGAAGCTGTGCTACTTCTTGCATTTGAAACAAATGTCTTTTTTGTAGCACCAAAGAGCACTATAACTAGGAGGGATCTTGAGAGGCCAAGTTCAATCCCTTGCCCTTATGGCAGGACTAAGCACTATCTAGATCAGGGCTACTCAACTTTGGATGCCCTGGGGGGACAATGATACTCACAGCACAGGCCAAGGGCTGCAACTTAAGTGTGTATGCAAAATAATAGCAAATAGCTTTTCAGACTGATGGGCTTGAATACAAAGATGTAGCCTTAAGCCGTGGTGAGTGTGAGCCAGTGTGAGCCAGTGTGAGCCAGTCAGCACCTCTCAGGCTCTGCCCACAAGGCTAAGCAGCAAGCATTTCACATAATGCCCCAGCACCTCCTCCCTGGGGGCTAGACGCACCAACAACCTGCACCCCTCTTGGCCAGCCAGCCTGTCCACTTCTGTCTTTCAATGCTCACCCTGCCTGGGAGACACCCCACTATTGTGAAGCATGTCTCCAATGGAGGCCATGTTCAAAGGATGCAAACCACAGGCCACACGCTGAGCCCTGCACAAACCCAAACCGCATGCAGACTACAGGCTGAATGTTGAGTAGCCCTGATGTAGATCATTCCTGAGAGAGCTCTGTCTAACCTGCTCTTAAATGTCTCCAGTGATGAAGATTTCACAACCTCCCTGGGAAATTTATTCTACTGTTTCACAGTTTTTTCTAATGTCCAATCTAAACCTCCTTCACTGCAATTTAAGCACATTTTCCCACAGTTAGAGCAATTAAAAGGCTTCTCACGAATGTTGATTTGCTGATGTTCAGAAACCTATCAGTTACGAGTGAACATTTTTCCTCAGTCAGAGCAGTTGAAACGTTTCTCCCCTGCATGGATTCTCTGGTGTTTAATCAGGTTTGCCTTCTGACTGAAGCTTTTCCCACAGCGAGAGCAGCTGAAGGGTTTCTCCCTTGTGTGGATTCTCTGATGTATAACAAGATTAGAGTGCATATTGAAGTTTTTCCCACACACAGAGCAATTGAAGGGTTTCTCCCCTGTGTGGACTGTGCAATGAATTTTAAGATGCGAGCGCTGACTAAAGCTTTTATCACAGTAAGAGCAGCTGAAGGGTTTCTTCCCAGTGTGAATTGCACAATGAGTCTTAAGATGTGAGCGCTGATTAAAGCTTTTCCCACAGTGAGAGCAGCTGAAGGGTTTCTCCCCAGTGTGGATTCTCTAATGATTAATCAGGTTTGCTTTCTGACTGAAGCTTTTCCCACAGTGAGAGCAGCTGAAGGGTTCTCCCCTGTGTGAATTGCGCAATAAGTCTTAAGAAGTGAGCGCTGACTAAAGCTTCTCTCACAGTAAGAGCAAGTGAAGGGTTTTTCCCCTGTGTGAATCATACAATGAATCTTAAGATGTGAGCGCCTATTAAAGCTTCTCTCACAGTAAGAGCAGCTGAAGGGTTTCTCCCCTGTGTGGATTCTCCTATGGGTAACAAGGTGTGACCTCTTACTGAAGCTCTTCTCACAGTCAGAGCACTTGAACAGTTTCTCTGCTTTATGCTTTCTCTGGTGTTCAGTAACACCTAATGGGCAATGTAACTTTTTCTCACAGTCAGGGCACTCACAGATTTGCTCAATTGGATGCATTCCCGGATGGGTAATAAGCTTGGAGTTCTGATTGAAATTATTCCTATAGTCTGACAAGTTGAAGGGTTTCTCGCTTCTGTGGATTTTCTGGTGTAAAATGAGGACCTGTGGACATTGGAAACTTTCCCCACAGTCACTGCAAGTGTAGGGTCCCTCTTGATGGGGGATTTTCTGATGAACAGTTTCTTTGTTTCTTTTCACTCCTCTGCTCCTGTGACTGTATTTACCCCGTCCCTCCACTGCGTGATTTCCCTGATGTCTTTCTGGGCTAAGATGATTCTCACAGGTCTCTCCATTCTCAGTACTGTGGGAAACATGCCCTTCAGATCTTCCCAGTAACATCCCATGTGGAGCAACTTCCTCCAATCCTGCCTGCTGAAGACTCTCCTCATTGTTCTCCCTTAGCATCCCATCTCTCTCTCTGGGACAGAGACAGAAACCAGACAGGAGTCATTCTCTGTGCTAAGCTGACAGGGGACCAGGAAAAGGGAGAGAAAACACCCAAACAACTGCAGGGGGGTTGAAATTGTCACAGACCCCACTTATTTCATGAAAATTGACTGATGAACATGAATTTTCATAACACACCTTTAAGATGTTACATGATGCATTATGCCTACCATTTTCAAAGTTATAGTCTCCATAAGCCGCATGACCTATTTTTGTGCCTGTATCGTTCTTGTACATGCAGTTAAATATACAAAGCATGAATCTGGTTTTAAGTCTGTGTTAATGAGCATCATTAGTAATAGGTTAGGAACTTAGTGACTCAGTACTCAAACCAACCACCAATGACTGTTCCATTTTTGCCCTAAGTCCAGACTGTGGTTGATCCTAGAAAGTCACATGACCATGCCACAGAAAGGCCCATGTCCTTCCTTCAGAGATCTCTACTGCAACTGCTGAGAAGCTTGTCTGTGTGAACTCAGGGTGTGTCTGTCAGGGCCCCAAGGCAGGCACAAACTGAAATATCCCACCTGGCTAGCTGACAGTGGAAAGGTGACCCCCTGCCTGACCTTCAGCATTGCTCAACTTTCCCCAAAATGATATGTTACTGTAATACTAATGAATAAACAGGGATGACAAGTTAGGGATACCTGGACTCTTCAGAAGGGGCTTATCAGGGATTCCCCCATGGGATACATCTTGTGGTCTCTACCAGCAGAAGGAAGATTGGCCCTCTGAAAACTTCCGCTGGGTCACTTAAGAGCAGGGGTGGGCAATCATTTTCAATAGGGGGAGGTGTCACTCTAAAATTTTGTAAAGTGCTCAAGGGCCACACATCTCTATGCAGGGATGTGAGGTTTGGGAAGGAGGCTGGGTCAGAAAGGAGCTTGGGATAAGGGAATTGGGGTGCAAGAAAGGGTGTGGGGGGTCAAAGAGGCAGTGGGTGTGAAGGAGTTGTCTGGGGCAGGATCCAGGAGGGACTAGGTGTGCAGGAGTGAATTTTCACTTGGGTGACAGAGGAAAATGTGACCTGGGGTGGGATATGCATGCAGGGCATTTACATGGTGACCTGGGGCAGGGAGTTGGGAAGTGGGAGGCCCTGGGGTGCCAGAGGCAGGCTCTGGCTGGGAGTCACTCACTTTAGGCTGCTCCCAGCCAACAACCCAACAGGGTCCCCGAGGTAAGCACCCTCCTGCAGCAGCCCCAGGCCACTCAAGGAGGTTAACTCTATGAATGGCTCAGAGCCATATGGCCCTGGGAGAGGTGGGGGGAGAGACTTTGTGCTTTTCACTGCCTGAGGCCAATCATTGCAGCTGGTTGAGGGACCTAGAGGTGAGAGAGCACGCAAACTCTCTCATCCCCTGCAGCCAAGGCTGCATGGCACCTAAATGGAACCACCAATCACTTTGAACAACTGTCGGCTCTATGCACCATGTGCCCCAGACAAAGGGGGAGAGGGAGAAGATCTGGCTTGGGGGTGGGGGAGCAAGTGAAGTCTCTTGCCCCTCAGTTTTCCCCTGCCACGATGCATGTCACTGTTGAAACGGCTGGTAGCTCCCTCTAGGCACCACACGTCTCTGGTGCCGGAAAGCCACCAGCCTCAGGGTCCTGACAGAGCAGGCCTTGAGCTGGATCAAACAGCTTGGTGGGCTGAGAACCACACCCAGCTTCAGGAATCATTGCAGTTTGAGGGGGTTTTAGTAACCTGTTGTAGACGAGTGTGAGCAACTAAAATGAAATAACATTAAGGTTTAAGTGAAAGCATTTCTGAGGTCCTGTTTGTGTCAGTCACCTATTGGTTGGAGGCTACGTCTCCCTGGATTTACTTCCCAACACCACCTCATCCAGAGTCAAGTCACCCAGGGCTTCAGGTGGAAAAAAACCTGAGTAACATCCCCACCTTCCACTTCCTCTGCCCGACTGGAGTTGAAGACAGGTTGGAGGGTCAGTGAGATTTGATGAAAATTCTCAAGTGACACCTGCTACGAGGACACAGAAATTGGTTTCTGAGTCAGTTTAACTGATTCCTCTCTGGGTGGGAGCCATTGCATATCTCCCCTTCCTCACAGCACTGGAGATCTGGGATCCACAGCTCCTCCCCTCGCTCCACCCAGGAGAGCACATGAGCTTCGGAGACTGGAAATCCTGTTTTGAGAGCAATGAACCAAGTGCTGATCTTGTTCATTAAGGTCTGTGCCATTACTGCTTCCAGAGTCAGGATCTGAGTCACCCACCCAGAGAGGCTCCTTTCCCACTTTACAGGGACTGGGCTCTGGCTGGTACAAGATCCCAGGACAAACTCACTTGCAGTAAAAGTTCCACTTCCCTGGGGGAGCTGAGCACTTTGCTACACTCTCTAGGGCACAACTCAGTCTCCCTCACAGCCCGTTCCATCCCCCCGCCCCAGGGTGGGTCAGGAACACACTGCTCAGAAGGCAAGCTCCAGTGTGGGCTTATGGGACTGACACCCAGGCCCCCAGGCAGGGCTCAGACTGCAGTTGCCACATGGCAGGTCACTAGGACTTGGAGAGGAAGGATCCAGCAGAGCTCTAGGTCCCCAGAAGCTCTGTCCACAATCTCCTGGCTGGGGGGGCCTCAGCTCACCCTGCTCTTTGGCTCAGATGCTCTACTTGGTCCAGAAAGAGGCAGAGGAAGTAACCTGAGCAGCTCAGTGAGTCCTTGACTGGCTGCTTCAAACCCTGCTGGGGGGAGGGGGGGG
>JANRFK010000270.1:2291288-2301553 GCA_030068395.1 Apalone spinifera | reverse complement strand
AGAAGGTCAGAAGTCCCTGGTGCCCTCTAAGCTCCCCCTCTAAACTCCCTCTCCGCAGTGCCTGTTTGCAAGCTCCCTGGGTCACTGAGTCACAGGCTTATATAGTTCTGGTAGCCCCTCCCCCTGACTGAGGCTCAGCCAATTAACAGAGGCTTCTAGATTGACTAAATCTAGAAGGCCTCATCTTATTGACTAAAGGAGGTTGTGAGATGATGACCTCACAGAGAGTCCATGACAATGGCCAGGGCAGCGGAAACCTCAGAGACTTTGCTGCAGGGAATCTCCTTCTGGAGCTCTGCCCTTGATGCCAGAGAGAGAATGAGGGTCACAAGCATGAGTGTGAGGAGGAGTCTCGTTGGAGTGTTCTCCATTAACTGACCTAGAAGACAGACGTCCCCATGGCGAAGGTAAGAGCCTCCAAGAGGGCCTCCACTAATACAGCAGAGGAATTAGCTCAAGTGATAGAGTGTTTACTTAGCCTGTTAAAGGGAGTGGGGGTTGATACCCATGTTCTCCACTAATGGGAAAAAATCCCCATTTTTCTTCACACAGGGGGCTAAGTGGCTCCAGTGGCTGCTCCCAGTTCCTACTTGGTCTCCCCAAAAGCCAGCCACGCTGGGGCAGGAAGCTGCTGGGACTCAGCCTGGCACTGACAGAAGTGGTGGAGACAGACCCTAGGAGGCAGAGTTGCCCCCTGGGAAAGTGCCTGCTACACAGCGGAGAGGCAGCGGCTCCCTCCACATGGTCTCCAGCTGGCTCCCTGGGAGTGGGGCCTTGGCTGCTTCCTTGCTGGCCTAACAAGAGAGCTCTTTGTCCCGCCTTCATGAACCTCCTCACAAAGCTGATTGGCTGGCTGAGAATGCCACTCAAGGACACAATCACTCAGCTCCCTGTCATGCAGGCAGCCAGGCAGGAGTCAGAGCTGGGCAGGACCAGGGGATGGGAAAGGGGCGAGTCAGAGAACAGAGACAGGGCAGCCGTAAAGAACATCCACAAACCCAGCCTAACTGCTTGGCCAGCTGCCATGAGAACCACGACTCCATCCGCTGCCAGCCCACAGTGCTTTCCCCCACCAAGCCCCCACTTGGCTAGTGCTGAGTGCGCCACGGAGCTTCCTGTAGCACTGCCCATGCAGGAGAGAGGAGGGGCAGTTTGAGTAACCTAGCTCTGCCCCTTCTGAAAATGGCAAGTTGTCATTAGCAGTGAGGGAGAGGTGGGAAGGAGTCTGAAGTAACCTCTTGGGTCACACCTGCTGTAACGTGGTAATGAGGTGAGAAAAATAACTAGACAATTGTTATGTGACACTTCAGACTGGTTTCCCTGACTGGGAATCAAACCCAAACCACAGCAGCAACACTGCTGGATCCTAGCCACTAGACCACCAGTGACAGGTGAAACAGCCTCCTTTGCTCACCTACACTAGCCTTTTGTAGGCCATTTTCTGTCCACTTCAGGATGGGGGGGTCCATTCTCCCTTGCCCAGAGGGGACAAGAACAGCCAGACAGAACATCATAGCAGCCAAACTGGGCCATGCCAGTTGTCCAACTAGCCCAGGATCCTGTCTCAGGACAGCAGCCAATTTCATTCTCCCAAGGGAATCCTCATCACAGACAATTATTACGTGATCCCTCCCATCGCCCAATCCCAGGTTCTGGAATATACCAGCTATGGACACCTTTCTTTTCCATCCTGGTTAAATGCCATTCATTGTGGCCCCCGGGGCTTCCAAAGTTGAGTAGCTCTGCATTAAGGGTTCTTATTAATGTTAAGAACCTCAAGCCATGTAAGGCCAGAGTGTGATGGAACTGGAAAAGAAAATATTGCCACTAAATAGAATTTTCTCCAAGGGGTACTTAGAGTTGAACCAAGCACCACTTAATATGCAGTCAAACTCTCTATCACTGAGCTACACTCCCATGAAAAGAGACAGTTGCAGCCAGTGTTGGGAACCAGGCAGGGATCAAGAGGCTTTTGTGTAACACACATCTCAGATGGGATGGACCCTCACTGACCCCAGATTGTGACTGGTCCTAACAAGGGATTTGTCCTGAAAGCAGCAGAGCTGGGGCAGGACAGAGAGTCCTGAGCAATGAAGGGGCTGGCGGGAAGCCAGGAGAACGGAGGCCAGCCTAAAAGCTGGGAGCCCCAGGTGCCACCCCTGGGTGTCAGCTGTATGTGCCATGGTGTAAGGGGCACTGTGGGAATAAGAGTTGTGGCAGCAGGAAAGGGGCCGGCCCCTCAGCACCAGGGCATAGGCAGGAGAAGATGGGAGTGAATCCTGCTACCTCTCATGCGCAAAGGCTGCACTTTTCCAATGGAGCTAATTCTGCCCCACTTGCAACCTGTCTCCAGTGCTCCTGCCACTGTCTGGCCCAGGAGAGCTGGTGTCCAGCAGCTCTCTGCCCCAATCTGGTGGCATTTGGGGTGAGCAAGTAGGAAGCAGGGGGCTGCTACTGGAGCTACTTAGCCCCCTGGCTGGCTCTGCCTATAAGAAGAAAAATTGGGATCTCTCCCCTTATCGGAGAATGGGGGAATTGATCCCACTACTGCTCACATGTAAAGCAAGCACTCTACCACTTGAGCTAATTCTCCCACTGTAGGAACAGTGGCCTTCTTGGAGGCTCTTACCTTCTCCACAAAGATGTCTTCCATCTATGTCAGTTAGTTGTTAGAAAGGAGAAGGCTCCAAAAAGGCCACAAGGGCAACTCTCAAGGAGACTCCCTGCAGCAAAGCCATGGGGGTCTCTGAGATGGACCCTGCCCTGCAGCCTGTCCCACCTGGCCATTGTCATGGACTCTCTGTGAGGTCACTGCCTCCCAACCTCCTTTAGCCAATAAGCTGAGGGGCTGCAAAAGGACCTTGTGATGTCACTGCCACACCCACCCCTTCCCTCCAGGGCTAATGTCCTGCCCCAGGCAGCCCCTTTGCATGGCTGAGCTGCTCCCAGGGAGTGAAAGTGACACATTTCTTACAGAGACTGTTCTATTGGGCACCACCCCTTAGGCAGGGGGAGGCAGGGAGTTACAGGCACATTGCTTGCTCCCAGAGCACTGGGACAACCATGGAGCAGGACTAAGTGGCCAGTTTGTGGTACCCAGGGGTTCAGGGTGGGAGGCAGAGCCCTGCCTTGCTAGTGGCAGTCACAGCAACCTCTGAGCCAGTTCCAGCCTTGTGGTTTCCTTCTTCCCAACGTTCCTCTCCAATCAGCCTTTTCCTGAACCAGCAGTTCCATGAGTGGCCAGGGGAGGCCTCTAATGTGTCCCAGAAGCACATAGGAAAATGTGAGCAAAAGCTACAACAAGGCATAAAGGGGTGTTGAACCTTGGCTTTCCCATATATGAAGAAGGTGTTTTAGCCAGTTGAACCATGGTGCTCTAGTTGGCTGTGTCTCTAGTATTAAGTTTTTCCAGGATACCGCTCGTGTGCTGGAAAAACTCTGCTGCATCCAGGGAACCGGTCCCCTTTTTCAGATCACTTTCCAAAAAAGTGGGAATGTTTTTTCAGAAGGCCTGTATTCCTCATTTTATTAGGAATAAGGGCTCTTCCAAAAGAGGAGGTTTTCCCCACATTTGGACCCGTGTAGCTGGGCCAAATGTCGGAAAAGCCTCTTCTGAAAAAAGAAAAGTGTCTCTAAAACTATTTGAATTTATGGTTGCAGATAACATCTTTAAATTACAAAGCGCAGCCATTCACCATTTCCCTCCAGGGTCTCAAGGCCTGTGCAGCCCAAGAAACGTGATTGGCAGCTGGTACCCACAATCTTATTGTCAATTGAGTGCAGGGCTCTGAAAACATGGACTCAAGGCAACCAGCTTGTGCTAAGGGTGGGCTCTAGGGAAAAGGCTCTTTTCTTCAAGGCAGAGTCAAACCAGCAACCTAAGAATGACTTACCAAGCACACACTACAGCTTTCCACACTATCAGCTGGGCTATCAAAAGGAGTCTGAAAAATGCTGGTTTGTCCAGACTGGTCTTTCTACAAGTGTCAGGGGACGTGCTACCCCAAGGGGACAGCATCGTAGATGAGGGGCAGAAGAACCCAGCAGCAGAGGAGTTGTCACAGGTACTTCACATGCAGAAAGAACCCTGAATGAAAACTGAGCTAGATCACAAGGAAAGAAAGTTGGGTTCTTCTCATGTGTCTTTTTTGTTCCAGAGTCTCTAGGGGAGCAGGAGAGGCAGATCCACAAAAAACAAACCACTTGAGTGAACCTTAGTCTAGCCTCTCACTTCACCTTTCTCAGAAGCAGGGAACACACATTCTCTGAGGCCCGGTCCTGAGATTCCTTCCCTTTAGCGCCAGGGAGCATTAGGCAGAGCCTGGCAGCTGCTGGGAACAGATGTGAGAACTTCAGTGAGAAACACAAACTCAGCCCCCCTTCATCTCTAGCCAGGCTGGTAGGTTCCATGGCCCCAGCACATCCCAGCCTCCTGCTGAGCCAGCCAGACAAGACACCAAGTGCCGCTGGGCATTAGACACCCAGCAGGAGGCACAAAACTCTCTTCTCACCAGCCTGAGAACAAGGAAGCTAAAGCACATGAAATGGAACAATTTTGCAGCAATCAGCCAATGAAGGTCCCAATGAAATTTGAACTCAGATCGCAAGATTCAGAGTCCTGAATGCTGCCCCTACACCACAGGACCAACAGGAAACCCTTAACACAAAGCGGCCCAGGGCCAAACTGGAGTCAGGGAAAGCAGGCGGCAGGAAGAGCCCCAGTCTACACAGCTCCTTTTTGCATAAATTAATTATGCAACTAAAGCATGGCAATATGCTAATCAGCGCTTCATTTCCATACCCTTTTGTGGAAGAGAGGTGCAGTAAAGAGATAGCCTAGGTGGTAGATAGCCATGAAGTGACATAGACTCAGGAAAAATCCCTGGGCTGCAATCCTTAGTTACACAAATTAAAAATAATTCACCAGCTCAGACATGATTTCTAAGCCCTCACACAAGGAAAATAATAGAACTGGATGGACTCTGTAGACTACTCCCTACTTACACATGTCAAGGTGTGCATTGCTAAGACTGCATGGGCTAATGGAGAAGGCATCTGCCTTTAGATTTGAAGACTGAGGATTCAAATCCCTTCACAGTTATCTTTACTATGCTTGGGGTCCTGTTACCTTATGCCTAGAAAGCTTCTCTGTAACAATATGGTTTCTCTGTAGCCCTCTTGCAAGGCCTGTAGCTATTTGGTAGGCCTAAACTAAAGCCTTCTTCTGTAGCCAGACTGAAGAGCAGCAGCAATGAGCTGTAAAGCATAGAGTCATATTCCATCTAAATGACATTTAAATAGTATCACACTAGATCGTGAGAAGGGGGTCCAAGCCTAATGACACCCACTGTCTCCAAGTAAGAAACAGATCTCGAGACGGCTAGAGAAAACTTAGTTACCAGCATTTTGTCTGGCAAAAAACTGCTTAACAATAGTTGTGTTTGTGCAATCATCATTCTATGATTATTGTCCTCACTTTCCTATTGTTTGTCTGTGTAATCGCTGTCTGGTTTGTAACTGTTTCTGTCTGCTGTATAATTAATTTTACTGGGGGACAATCAACAAAGGTGGTAGAGTATGATTAGTTAGATAAATCATAATAGTATGTTATCTTTGGTTAGTAAAATCATATTAAAAGAATTGGTTTAGCAGGACTCAATTTTCACTATATAAACTGGGGTCCAAGAAGGAGACCAGGATGAAGCAGGCAAAGGGAAAGGAAGGAAGAAGACCAAAAAGGAGGAGGGAAGACCTAGAAGCAGAACTCACTTCTAAGCCAGCCTCAGACCAGAGCAGCCAGGACTCCTCTGCATGACCATTGAAATGGTTTGCTGTGTGAATTCTGTGGGTCAGGTGACGTCAAGCCTGGGCACTGAGCTTATTTACTAGTTTCCCTAGGCTGTTTTTATTTCAAGCTCTGATGGCCGAGTGGTTAAGGCATTGGACTTGAAATCTACTAAGGTTTTCCTGTGAAGGTTCATATCCTGCTCACAGTGAGGTCTGTGTTTTGGCCACACCCCTTCCTAGGGCAACATGATACCCAAACTCTGAGAAGAACATTCCTGTCCCATCAGAAAGTACATGTGGAGAAGGCTACAAAAGCAGGAAAGAACATGGATTACAGGGTACTGGAAAACAATAGGAAAGTCTGGCTTTTAGCAGAGCCACCTCCCCATGGACACAGCAGGGGACCAAGCGCCTCCAGTGGCCCCTCCCTTTCCCCACTTGTTCTCCCCAAAAGCCAGCCCTGGTTGGGTAGAAAGATGCTGGGCCCAGCGGCCTCCCTTCACCTGGCAGAGGCAGAAGTGATGGAGACAGGTCCAGGGGGCCGAGTTGTTCATGTGGGGAATGGGGAATAGAGACTGGGCAGCACAAAAGAACACCCATGAATGTCATTGAGAGGCAGAGGTGGCAGAGTGGCAGCAGCATATTTCACCGTAACGGACCTACAGTTGGTGTCTTGGGCAACTGGGACACACTGCTCTCCTGCCATCCCTCCAGCTGCTTCGTCTCAGGTCTTTCCATCCTGCCCCAGTTCTGCTGTGTTCAGGTCAAATCCCTTGTTAAGACCAGTCACAATCTGGGGGTCAGTGAGAGTCTGTCCTACCTGAGGTGTGTGGGCTACAAAAGCCTCTTGTTCCCTTATCAGCTCCTAACAGTGCAGATATCAGGGAGTGTAGCTCAGTGGTAGAGTGTTTAATTGCAGCTCATGTGATCCTTGGTTTAAATCCAACTGACTATTCAATGGAAACATTTATTTTTCCAATTCCATTGCATTCTAGGTTTCTATTTTTTGGATTCTTTAAATGAATATGAATCCTTACTGCTGTCCTGTGCCAATGCACATAAACCAGGCAAACCCAACCCTCAGCTGGAACCAGCTCAAACCCGCTGTGCGTCTTGTTTCTGTTTCCATCTGTTCAACAAGGGTGTGATTTGGAAGCCCAATGGCAGGTCCTTGGTCTCCATGGGCTGTGCTGTGCAGTAGAACAAGAACCACACCCAGCTGGGGAGGAATGGCCTAGTGTGTATTGCAGTTGGTGGAAGAGTTGCCCAAATCTACCGGGGATGGGCAGGAGCCTATTACAAACATATAGTAAACACCATTATCAGACTGCTTGGTGCACATTCCTACCTTCCTTTGTGCACACAACATACATGGGGCTCTTATTACTGGCCACCTGTCTTTCACACAGATCATGGATCCTTGCGACTTTCAGGTACATTCATATGGCAGCTGTTTAAACATAATGTGCTTCTATTACACGAACAGCACCAGAGTCTCCGGCTATGTCTACACCATGAATTTCTCAGCAAAAAAGGTGCTAATGAGAGTCTCATTTGCATGAGTCATGATATTTTTGCATATTTTCTGGCAAACTAATTTCACGCTGGGGTTGTTGTGCAAAAACAAGCAGTATGGAAGTTTTCTTTTTGCTCAAAACCCCCTTTTTCTGCAAGATCAGGATACCTCTTTTGGGGGGGCATAAGAATCTTGTGAAAAAAGGGGGTTTTGTGCACAAAAACATGTTCACACTGCTTGTTTTTGCACAACAATCCCATTGGCAGAAAATATGCAAATGAGATCATGACTCATGCAATTGAGTACCTCATTAACATACTTTTTTAAGGAGAAAACTTCTAGTGTAGATGTAGCCTCTGTGAGTTACCAGCAGTGGGGCTGTTAGTGTTGGCATCTAACTAATTGCATCATTAGGCCATGTCTTCACTCAGGTGGAGATTGCTGCTGCAATCCATCTTCCAGAGCTTGATTTAGCAAGTCTAGCTAAGCCTCACTAAATTAAACCCCTAGAGCACCTTCTGTTCTTTGCTACTATCTTACTCCCACTGTGAGAGCACAACCAAGCTCAACTGAAGGGAAAACCAACTCCAGATACATGTTGAAGAATGGTGGGAAGAAAAGACCCATTCGTCTGGCAACAAGGCACCACTGGGAGTTTAACCCAGGATGTCCTACTTATGAAGCAGGCACTTTTGCCAAGTGAGCCACAGTGCCCTCCTTGAAAAGAGCCCTAAAACTGTTTTACTTTATGGGTCCAGACAGCACCTTCCCATTCCAAAGTGCAGCCATTCCCCATTCCCCTCCAGCTCTTGCCATGACTCAAGGCCTATGCAGCCCAAGACATTTGATTGGCAGCTGGTACTCAAAACCTTTCTGTCAATTGTAGCACCAGGCCTCAAAGGGACAGGCCCAAGGCAGCTGCCTGGTTCTAAGGCCAGGCCTGCAGCCAGGGGGAGGGAGAAGAATCTCTCCTTTCAGCTGGAGTCAAATCAGCAACCTAAGGACACTTGCTAAGCAACCACTACCATCCTCTGCTCTGCCAGCTGAGCTACTGAAGGAGTCCCAAGACAGGCTGCTTTGCCCAGGTTGGCCCTTCGATGAGTGTCAGGGGAAGAGCCCCCCCAAAGGGGATGGCCTCTCAGAGGAGGGGCAGGAGAACCCAGCAGCACAGGGGTGTCACAGGCGCTTCACACGCAGAAGGACCTTTGAGTGAAACCAGGCAGAAACACCGCATCTCGCTCTCTGCAGCTCCCCTTGTTGCCCTGGCAGGCGCTGCCCCTTCTCCCACAGGCCTAGGCCTGGCCTCCCTCCCCCACCCGGCACCACAGAAAGCCCCTTGGCATGAGCCTGGGCAAGCTAGAGGCCTCAGGCCTGTCACCTCTGAGGGGCTTGTGCATTGGCCTCCTCTGCCCTTGGTGCCGGCTCTCCCGGCTGCCCCCTGTGCGCTGCTGGCCAAAGGAGCCAGCAAGGCAGGAGTGGGGGGAAGGAGCAAGTCCCACTGAGGCCGACAGCTCGGGCTTAAGCCTCCAGCCACAGCACAAAACCTTCAGCCGGGCCTGTGTCGCTCCCTCCTGCCCCCGCACACGCTCACAGGGGGAAATGTGCCCCATGTTCAATCCGCATGCCAGGTCTGGGCAGACAGGCTCAGCCCCTCGAGCACTCCACAGGGCCTGTGAGGGATGGACTGAGAGCAGGGCCTCACTGACAAGCTGTCGCCCTACTCCGCTGGCATGTAAAAGGCAGGAACAGCAGCTGGGGCAGAAAGCAGCTTGGACTGACGGGTGAGTCTCACCTGCTGACCAGACTTCCAGGTCCTGGGCTTTGGGACCAGCCCCCCTGTGGGTCAGAGGCCCCCAGACAACTATGCTACTCCAGGGGGCCTGGTTCCAGGGCCACCTAATCCCAGAGCCTGGGGGGGCTGGAGGCCTTTTCCCTGGAGTCTCAGAGCTGAATGGTGCTGGATGCTCCTGCTCCTCTCCCAGCTGCCACTGGACTGAATGGTGCTGGATGCTCCTGCTCCTCTCCCAGCAGGCTGGCCCTGCACAGGCTCTGTGCTTGCTGGAGCCTCCTCCTGCCAGGTCCCCGGCCTGCTCTCTGCAAAGCCCTCAGCCTGCTTCCTTTCCTGGCCTCTGCTTGCGGGGCCTTTGGGACCGGCTCCGGGCAGATCCCCTGAGCCCCAGCATTGGGTTCAGCACTGCTGGGCCCCCGGAGCCGGGGCTGTAGAAAGCTGCTCCCCGGGAACCTCTCCCAGGGCAGTTCCCCTGGCCAGCCGCTGCTCAGGCCAGAACGTGCATCAGGATGGGCAATGCTTGGGGGGGCAGGTAAGAGCGAACCTCCCTCCCTTTCCCCATAGAGGAGACCCCCCAAGCCTGCGGTGGGAAGCCCTGGCACAGAGATGGGATGGGAAGATGTGCTGAGAGTGAGTCCCTGGGCTGTTTGGGGAGAGACCTTTCACACATCTGGGCTTTTTAACTATCACTGGCATGGCCGAGTGGTTAAGGTGTTGGCTTTAAGACCCAATGGGTATTTGTCTGTGTGGGTTCAAACCCTACTTCTGGTAGCTACCTGTTTTGGAGAAATCTGGATGGTGCTTTATTCAGCTGTGAGGGCAGGGGACTGGACTTTGTTTCTGAAGGTCCATGCCAGTTCTAGTGTTCTGTGATTCAGCATCCTGGTTCTGTTTGGCTGAGCAGGGAGGAGACTCAGGGCTTTCTTGTTCGCCTTAAGTCCTGCTAAATGAGCCAGTGGTTCTCTCTGAGGAGCTCCTGAGTCGCTCTGTGTCCCGGTGCTTCTAGGCAGGGCTGTGGGGCTGTAGCTCCTTTGAGACGCTTTATTCTGATCAGTCAGGATATGAAACTCCAGACTGAGGGGGAGTTTCAGCATCAGGGCTTCTGGGTTCCCAGCGCTGTCCCAGCGCTGTCCCAGACTGGCTGTGTGAGGTCAGACAAGGCCCTTTGCCTTT
>JANRFK010000270.1:2238396-2253063 GCA_030068395.1 Apalone spinifera | reverse complement strand
ATTGCGATGTGTCTAATTTGCATCCCTTTTTCGGAAAAGGGGTGCAGTCTAGACCCAGCCGGTTTGAGGAGGGCAGGTGACCAAATCCCCCAGGTAAGTGAACAACATGAAAGCCTGGGAGATGGGCCAGAATTGCACAAGAGCATTCCATGAGAGCATTCCACATACACAAGAGTGTAACAGCAGAAATAAAGGAGGAATGTGGGACCACTGGGAAGCAACATCTAATCTGTGTAGTAGATGCTGGTATAGAAACACAGGAACAATGGGTAATAAGCAGGAAGAAGTAGGTATCACAGGGATTTGGTGGGATAATACATATGACTGGACTATTGGCATAGAAGGGTACAGCTTGCTCAGGAATGGTAGTCAGGGGAAAAGTGAGGAAAAGTTTCCTTAGACATGAAAAATGCAAACACCTGGCCTGAGGTGGAGCTGGACACAGGTGACAGACTTGTCGGGAGTCTCTAGGTTAGGTTAAAGGGATAAAACCCAAAGGTAACCTAATTCTAGGCATCTATTACAGACACGTCCCCAGGCAGAAGTGGTGCATGAGGCTTTTTGAACAATTAACAAAATAATCCAAAGCACAGATGGTTTCATACACACTCAGCCTCACCTATAGATGAGAGGCAGTTTGCAGTGAGCTGAAAAGAAACCAGCTGGCAGAACCAAGGCTCAGGATGCTTCTATGTCCAGATATGCAAACAGCTGGCAGCCAAGCTCCCACGTGTTGGTCTGTTCCTGCCCTCCCCAGGCCGGCAAATCCCCTCCTTTAGGTATTACAGGCTGGACTTTGCCTGTCTGGCTTTTAGTCAAGGACCATTTGTATGTGAGGCAAACGTGACACCCACCGCACTGCAGAATCCAGTCCACTGTCTTTTGGAAAGAAGCCCCTGGAAACACTTAGCCCCCTTGTTGGCTCTGCCTGTAAAACAAAGGAACAAGCAACTCTCTACCACTAGAAAACACAGGTATTGAGCCCACTGCCTCCCACATGCAAAGCAAGCAGTCTGCCACTTGAACTAATTCCCCTGCCCATGAACACCTCCCCTACCCCACCCACCTTGTTTCAGAGTCTACAACGTCCCTTCCAATAAACCCTCATATAAAACTCAGCAAATATCCAGAGAAGTTGCGGTTCTCCTTTGCAAGACTCTGCACAGCTCAGTTCCAATCAGCCGGTCTTCCCTAGAGCCCAGAACATCTACTGAGGCAGCATCACTCTGATGCCTACTGTAGACACAGCCTTAGAGTGTCACAAAACCAACCCCGGGACACATTCCTGGCTAGGCCCAGTCATAGTCTGGGGTCAGTGAGGGTTTTTCCTACCTGAGATGTGTGTTACACAAAAGCCCTGCCCAGCTCCCAACACTGGCTGCAGACACAGTGATATTTGGTGCCTTGGCTGCTATCCCTGCCAGCAGGGATCTGTACCGCACCTGCAGTTCATCCACCTCCCTGAGAGGCAGCAGCTCTGTGAGGGGCAGAAGTGCTGGTGCATGGTGGGGGGGAGCGTTCAAGTGGAGGCATTTCCCTGCTTTTGTAAAAACCATCACTGCTGGCCCAGACTGGGCCACTGCGCTGGCATCCCTCACATCTGGAGCATCCTCTCAGGCAAAACCTGAAACTGTCAGGAGATAAGGAGTCAGGGTCCCCCCCAGCAGGAGCTATAGGACCCCAGGTCCCTCCACAGCAGGAGCTATGGGGCCAGGGGACCCTTCACTCCCCAGCAGGAGCTGGTGGGCACCATGGGGTCTCACTCACATAGGTGAACACAACCTCAATATTGGTGCACAGGACAAAACTTGCTCTGATTGTGAAACAGGAACAGTGACTAGCAGTGAGGCCCCTCCCTGGCAGCACTATGTCAATGAGATGGTGCCTTCTCGGCATGGTGCCTCCTGAATGCTGGGAGGAGCTGCCTGGTCTGAGTGGCTGCAGTTCCCTGGAGAGAGGAGCTGGGGCTGGTGGCGGCAGGAAAACCTTCCGCTGTGTCTGAGCTACACAAAGGAAGATACAAGATCCCTGGTGGGGTTTTTGCTGGATGAATGTGCCTGAGGAAAGAAGCTGAAAGTGTAACAGACACATAAAAGGGGCATAAGGGACAGTTTGAGTCACACACATGGCACCGCCAGGGACATTATCCATTCACAGAGCTTCACAGCTTCTCCATGTTCCCAAATCTGATCATGCAAAGCTTGCACTAGCCCTGGTCTGCACCATGCTCAGGGTCTGGGGCTTTTCTGTCAGTTTGCCTGACCAAATAACTAGTCCCTCACTACTCTGGAGCCACTGCCTCTACAGGCTCCTCCACCTTTTATTCCTGATTTCATTCCAGCTCATAACATCAGAAGCATCTTTTCTATTAACTGAGCTCAAAAGAACTGATGCAATCAAAGGATGTATTCCAGAGATGTTATTCCATCTCTGCTATGAGCCTGCATCAGGAACACTGTGATTTGTGTTCTTTAACAATTTTACTCTCACCATTTCCTTTCTTTATTAATAAGCCTTACAATTTTATATTCTAAGGTTATGTCAAGACTGCAGGCTTCTTTTGGAAGAAGCGATCTTCTGAAAAAAACTTCTTCCAAAAGAGAGCATCTGCACTGCCAAAGCACACTGAAAAATTGATCTGCTTTTTTGAAAGGCAGTGTCAACACTGATTGGATGCTCTCTCACATTTAAATTGTGATTTGTCTGAATGGATGGCCACCAGGTCACCTGTGTTATTTCCTGGAAGCTTCTTCTTTCGAAAGAACTCCCTCTTCTACTTCCACAATGCCTTTTTCCCAAAGAACTCTTTCAGAAAAAGGCTTCTTCCGCATAGAATGAGGATTAATAATATCAGAAAAACTCCTCTGTTCTTTCAGTTTTCTTTCAGAAGAATGCAACTGCAGTGTGGATGTAACAAGGTATTTAAAACAAAAACAAAAACAGACATTTAAAAAAAAATCTGTAATATAGATATACCCGAAAGGACTGTCTTTTAGGTAAGATCTAAGGTTTAAATTGACTTGGAAATGTGGCTGAGCCTTTGCGATCAGGAGAACTTGATCAGATTCTGTGAGATTGGTTTTCATAACCTCTCCTCTGTGGAGAGTGTGGTACTGATTGTGAAACAGCAGAAGCTGATGTGTAAAGGGACTGCTTGTGTGTCGTCTTGCTGATCAGTGCAGCAAATAGAAGTACGCTTTGTGACTGGTTTGGTGCACTTTATAGTGGAGGACTCCCAGCCTTGGACTGTAAGTAGGCCTATCTTTAAGCAATTTACACTGATTTGATTCTTTCAGCTGCCACAAACCATCTTATATTAGAATACGGTCTCTCTCATATTTAGGCTCTTTGCTCTGATACTATGTGTGACACTGACTAAAGTTTTCTCTGCTTGAACTACAGCTTTTACCTTTCTCTCCTGCCAGCTGTTCAAGGAGGTTTCAGCCCTGACTGAACCTTTGCCCACAACCTGAGCAGTAATAGGGGTTTTGTCTTGTGTGAACTGCTGATGTGCAATATGGTGTGAGCGCTTACTGCAGCTTTTCCCACAGTGAGAGCAGTAAAGGCCCTGTATGTGCCCTCCTACGTGTAACAAGGTCTGACCTCTCACTGAAGCTCTTCCCACAGTCAGGACAGTTATATACAGTGTTGTATCTAATTTTTTCCCCACTGTCACAATCAATTTTGTTAGGGGCACCAATATGCTGGGGACACATTATCTCCATACGGATGCACAGAAAGTAATGTGCTAAGAGTGGGGCTGGGCCTCAGGGTCTTGGATTATGGGAAGGAGGCTCAGGGCTGGGACAAAAGAGGGTGAGCAGGGGTGTGATGTTTGGCCCTGGGGATGAGAAACAAGCTTGAGCTGTGGAGGAATAAAGGCTTGACCTATGGGTGTGATTTCTAGGGTGGGCCAATGATGGAGGAGTTTGAGGGGCAGGCCATAACAGGGCTACATTGGGGAGAGAAGACTTCCATCAGCTTTCTCTCCCCAGCTCAAAAGCTGCTGTGAAAAGGGGGGAGAGAGGCTCCTCTCCCTGCCATGATAGATCTGGTGCTGTGGCATAGCCAGCTGTGTGCTGGTCATTGCAGGTCTGGGCTGGGGTTGAGACCAGTGAGTAAAGGCATCACTCCCCACCACAGCTCTAAGTTCTTGCTAGGTATTTATTAGGCTGCAGCAATATGACCACACAGCTTAAAGGGAATTTAGATTATAGGAGAATCCACACAGAAGAGAAACCCTCTGTCTAACAAGTTCTGAATGAAGCTTTTCCTGCAGTCAGAGAAGTTATAGGATTGCATTAACAGGAATGTTGTGAGCAGGACATGAGAAGTAATTCTTCTGCTCAACTCTGCACTGATTAAGTTTAATTGGAGTATTGTGTCGAATTCTGGGCACTACATTTCAAGAAAAATGCAGAGAAATAACAGGGTCCAGAGAAGTGCATCAACAATGATTAAAGTTCTAGAAAACATGACCAAAAGGGAAGACTGAAAGAACTGGGCTTGTTTAGTTTAGAAAGAGAAGACTGAGATAGGACATGCTAGCAGTTTTCAAGTAACATTTTTAGGTACAAGAAGAAGGGGAAAAAATGTTCTCCTTGACCTCTGATGATAGGAGAAGCAATGGGCTTAACTTGCAGCAAGGGAAGTTTAAGATGGACATTAGGAAAAACTTCCTATCTGTAAGAGTAGTTAAATACTGAAATAAATTGCCGAGGGAGGTTGTGCAATCTCCATCATTGGAGATATCTAAGAGCAAAGTAGACAGACATCTATCAGGGATGACAGATGGTGCTGGTGCCTGGTGAAGGCAGGGGACTGGAGTTGATGACTTCTCAAGGTCCCATCCAGTTCTAGTGTTCTATGATATGATTTTATGATTCTAAAATTCTCCTATGTGGATTGTATCATGGTTGTTAAAATTTGAATGCCAAATCAAGGTTTTCCCACAGTAAAAGGGTTTTTCCCATGTGAATTCTCCAATGTTTAACAAGGCCTTGCCACTCCCTGAAGCTTTCCCACACTCAGAGAAATCAAATGGTTTCTCTCCTGAGTGGATTCTCCTATGTGTAACAAGATGTGAGTTCCTCCTGAAGTTTCTCCCACAGTCAGAGCAACTGAAAGGTTTCTCTCCAGTATGGATTCTCACATGATTAAGATGTGAATGCCCACTGAAGCTTTTCCCATAATCAGAGCAGCTGAAGGGTTTTTCTCCTGTGTGCATTCTCCTATGGGCAGTAAGATGTGATTTCCAAGTGAAGTTTTTCCCGCAGTCAGAGCAGATGAAGGGTTTCTCCCCTGTGCGGATTCTCCTGTGTCTAACAAGGTCTGATCTCTCACTGAAGCTTTTCCCACAGTCAGAGGAGTTGAAATGTGGCTCTGCTGTGTGGGTTCTCTGATGTTGAAAAAGATCTGAGTGCCTCCTGAAGCTTTTCTCACAGTCAGAGCAGCTGAAGGGTTTCTTTCCTCTGTGGATTCTCTGATGAGTGGCATAGTCATTGTATGTGGAGGGTGCTTGTTCATGGGGGATTTTCTGTTGAATGGTTTCTATCTTTTTCACTCCTCTGCTCCTGTGACTAGATTTACCCTGCTCCTTCTCTGGATGGTTTCCCTGCTGCCTGTCTGGGCTATGCTGACTCTTACAGATCTCTCCCTGCTCAGGTTTCTGGGAAACATGCCTTTCAGATCTTGCCAATAACATCCCATGTGGAGTAATTTGCTCTAGTGCTTGCTGCTGAAGACTCTCCTCATTGTTCTCATTCAGCATCTCATCACCTGCTGGGACAGAGAGAGAATCCAGACAGGAGTCATTCCCTGTGCTGAGCTGAAAACAAAATTCTGAACAGGGAATAGAAAAGGGGGAATACGCCCGAATAATCCTAGAAAAGTCAATAATCATGAGCTGAGCCCATCCTCCTTCACCATAATCCTTTCCCAAAGGAGAGAGCCCAACCTTTCCCTTCCCCCTGACTAGAGTGGAAGACAGACTGAAGGGTCAATGAGACCTGATGAAAATGCACAACTGACACCTGCTATGAGGACACAGAAATTGGTTTCTGAGCCAGTTTAGCTGATTTCTCACCTGTGTGGGTGTCACTGATGATCTCCCCTTCCTCACAGCCCTACAGATCAGGGATCTGCAGCTCCTCCCCAGCCATCACATGAGCTTTGGAGACTGGAAATCCTGCTTGAGATGCAATTACACAAGAGTTGATCTTGTTCATTAAGGTTTGTGCTATTACTGCTTCCAGCCCCAGGATCTGAGTCATCACCCAGAGATGCTCCTTCCCCACTTTCAGACTGGGCTCTGGCTGGTACAAGATCCTGGGAGTACAAGATCTCACCTGCAGTAAAGGTGCATCCCTCGCCTGCCTGAAGAATGGCCCAGATGATTCCCTGGGGGAGATGAGCGCTCTGCTGCACCCTTGAGGGCAGTGATTCTCAAAGTGTGGTCCATGGATCACTTGTGGTCTATGACCATGCAGGTGGCCTGCAGGCTTATGACTTGCCCCTGAGCCTTCAGCACTATGGCTCTGAGCCCCTCCCCCCCAAGGTTGACACACCAGCATCAGCTTCCCACTATGGGGGAGAGGGAGAGCCAGCCCTGTAGGCAGAATATGACTTAAAGAAGTAACTGGCTCCATTACTTCCTCTCCCCCTGCCACTCCTCCTCCCCCGCACCTGGAAAACACTCACCTGTAGGCTTTCCCTGCTGCTCCCATTGGCCAGAACTCTGCTCCCATTGGCCAGAACTCTGGCTACTGGGAGCAACGGGGGAGAGGGGTGGTGCCTAGGTGTGGTAAGAAGTAATTGTGTGTCTCATGTGTGGTGTTGATGGGAACGTTCTGATGGGATGATTGTGATTATCCTGTCTGCATGTGGACATCATTGTTGTACCTCAAGTTATGAATATTGACCATGCACCCATATTTCAAATATAGTCACTGCTGTGGAAATCCCTAAAATGTAGTTTCCACACAGTCCAGCCAGTGCACTGTGAAAGGAGCATTCAGAGGGATGGTCCATCCACAAAACACGCAGGCCCTGGAAAGCTCATCCCCACCGGACAGACTTTCCCATGGACTTTTCAAGCAGGCGGTGGGCAACGCCACCATGGCTTATCAGAGCAAGCAAGGGCACGTGACCAGCGCATGTAATACTAAACTCCCTCCGGCCCCTGTGCGTTGCTACTCACTGTGCTGGCGGCTTTGCTTGGAACCATGAGTCCCCTCCACCTGTGCGCCCTGTGAGCTACACACACATGCTGTCGCCCAGGAGAGGATCACACGCTGCCCAACAGATCAGCAGAGCGTGCACAGCCGGTAGCATGTGCTCAGGTACCCCTCCCCTCCACCTTGCACAGTCCTGCAGCTGCTCCCAAGAGGGACCCTGCTGCTAATTACATAGAGTGGGGGGAGGTCAGTGCTGATCTCAGGTGTCCCCAGAGTCTGTACCCCAACTCCACAGAGTATGGCCCTGCAGCTGCACCTGCCCAGTACTCCTGCCACCTAAGAAGTGGGCCAGGCTTCCTGTGACCTGCCCTACCTGTCTGAGGAAGCTAGAAGGCCACTTTTTAAGCCTATCAGCAATAGTGGCCGAGTGTACGTGGCCAAGGCTTGGCTGTCTCGTGGGAGACAGGATTGGGAGCCACATATCTTTCAAACTCCGTGACTTGATTGTGTCTACCTCCACAGTGAGTGCTGGGGGAAATGGGAAGAATTCTGGGTCCTGGATGAACACTGAGCTCATGAGCTTTGGTCTAGTGATGGATCAAAGCACTTGAAGGGATGTGTTTTTGCTGCTGCTGCTTGTGTGCTTTGGAGAAGAGGAAGACAAAAAAGTCACGTGTCTCCTAGAAAGGAGGAGCACTGCACTTATGGCTTCAGGGAAGGTGAGATAAAGGGCGAGAGTTTTCTCCACCAGCCTTTTCTCTCCAAACTGATCAATCTCTGAGGCCTGGTGGTCAGCATGGGGCCCAACACTGGCTAGAGCTTCCTCTCACTCTTGTATATCGTACTGAGCCCATCTGCAGGGACCAATGGCTGATTCAGGCAGCTCTACTGCATGTTCTAGGATGTCCTTGCCCTGGGCATTCCAATGAGCTGGCAGAGCCCGTGGGCAGCGTGCGGCTCCTCCTGTCACAGAGACAGGTTGTGTGCACCCTGCTGCTGAAGTGGGTTCTCTGTGCCCAGAGGATGTTTATTCAATTTGTTCACTGGGTGGACTTGCCAACAGTTTAAATCCTGATCCTCAGCTTGTTATGGCTTCATTGCAGCCTCCTCTGCACTTTTAAAAGTATTCACCCTCCCCAGGACACTAGGAAGACATGGCTCCGCAAAGTCAGCCTAAAGGCTTTATAATTAACAAACCCATCAATCCAAGTCAGGTCCTGCATCAAGATCTGTTCAGGTAGAATCCCTCAGCTCTCTGCACCAGATCTGTCTCCGTCCCATCAAAAAAACCTCTCCCACCACATGTCCACCAGCTGTCAACTGAAACTCACCTTGGTCAGACGCAAGCGCTTCCTCTGTCCCTGCTAATAGGAGGCGACACGCCCATTGGCCTAGAATTGCAGAGAAATCAGAGCTTGGGGCTTGCTTTATAATTCTAGCAGTGGAAAACATCAACAATCAGGAGGAAATTAACACCAGCTCCTCACCCCAGCCTCCCAATTGCCTCAACAACAAGAAAAGGGAAGCTGAGCTTGGACTAACCTTGCTCTTGGCACTTCACCCCCGATGCAGCCTGCTCCTCCCGCCTAGTCTGAGCAGAGAAGAGAGTATCCAGGCTCTAGCAAACACCAGCAGCTGCAGCCCAGCTGGTGCTGGGATACTCTCAACAGCCCCCTCATCCCACTGACCCTGCCACCCCACCCCTATTCTCCCAAGCTACCCCACTCACTCCCTATTTCCTGATCAAGATGACCATCTTCCACATCCTCTGCAGGGTCCAGGAGACACCTCGTTAGTGGAAACACTCCCCCAACTCCTGGCATGGCTCCACTCATTGGGTCTGTGGTCATTCACTTTGTGTGCAACCGCGCAGGCAGGCACCTTAGAGCAGCGGTTCCCAACTGCCGGTCTGCGGGTCATGAACAGCAACGATGGAATTCGGTTCTTAGCACCCGGTGTTTCCGATAACAAGCCACATATTCACGTTCCTGAACATGGACGTAGGTTAAATTTAAGCTGCTGTATTTAAAAACCTTTAGTTTTCATTCATTGATTTGCAGCACAAACTTTGGTTTTCCCATCTGACAGACATTATAAATCCTTTCCACAACAGAAAGTCAGTGACATTAATACGACCATTCAGATGCATATTATTTAATGCGTGTACTGAGTGTTTGCAGGATGAGGTTTTAAAATTCATAGATTCAGAGGGATCAGAAGATATTGTTAGTCATGCAGTCTGACCTCCTCTGTGGCACAAGCCTTTACACTAAGCCCAATTACCCAGGCACAAAGCTCTGTTTCCCCAAAACGTGTTTTCTAGAAAGTCGCCTAATGTTGATTTGAAGACATCAAGAGATGAAGAATCCACCCGTTCTTTGGTCATTTGTTTCAGCAGCTAATCCTCGTCCCTATCAAACATTTGGACCTCTTTTCTGCTCTGGAATTGTCTGGCTTCAGCTTTCAGTTATTGGCTCTCACAGACCCATATCCACTAGACTGGGGGAGGGGCAATACATTTTGATGGGAGGCCATTCCAAGATTTTGGAAAGTGGCTGAGAGCTGCTCTTTTCCATGACATTAATGGAGAAAATGCAGGGTCTGGGATGGAGGTTGTGAGCAGAAGGAAGCTTAGGGTAAGGGTTTGGGATGCAAGAGGGAGAGAGGGGAGTATGAGAGAGTTTGGGTGAAGGAGGCAGATGTGACCTTGGGCACTGGATTAACCTGGACTCACTTTAATATAGAGAAGTGGCTGAGTGGACAAATAAGAGGCTGTGGGTTTCTGATCACTCAGAACCTCCTGTATCTATGTTTGCAAGAAGAGGACAGAGAGTTTGGGTATGTGGAGTGAGGGGCAGAGATTAGAAGGGGAAGAAGAGGTTGGGGTGCCAGAGACAAGCTCTGCTAGGAGACTTACCTGAGTGACTCCCAGCCAGCAGCCAAGCACCTCTCTCAGGCAGGCAGGGAACCTGCCCAACCCTTGCACAGGCTTCAGGGCCATGTGCGAGTGTGAATAATTAAGAGACAGAGGGGAGGGGGTGTGGTGCTTTGTTTCTGGCCAGAAGCCAGCCAATGGGATTGCCACCCTGAGGGTGGAAGCAGCGCCCGAAGCCTCCCCCTCCCCTCCGAGCTCACAGTTGCTTTATGAGTGGCTTGCAGATGGGGCATGTCAAGCACGGACGAGTCCATGGCTCCCCCAGCATCCATGGGCCGAATCTGATGGCTTGGCAGGGAGGATTCGGCCCATGGCCTGCATTTTGCCCAGGCCTGAACTAGACTGAAGAGCCCTTGGGAATCCAGCAGTTTCTTGCCATGAAAAAACTGATAGAGTGGAAGCCAGTCAGCTCAGCCTATTTACTGCTTGAAACCAACCTCGGACTGAAACTGACTGAGCAGTGAAATCTGAGCCTGCAGGTTCCGTCCATTGTGTGCTTTAACTTCACCCCTTTAGCATCACACTCCACAGACCAGGGTTTCTCAAAGTGTCTGCAGGTCCCGAAATCCAGTGCCCCTGGGGCTCCTCACTGATCAGTGGGTGAGATTTAGGGCTGTGTGTGCTGCACCGTGGTCCCTGCATCTTGTTGGTAACTTTAATGACAATCTCATGAAGATATTTTCACTACAATTTTCTCATCATTTAAAGAATCAGCAACTGCAAACTCACCTTGTCTGAAAGCTCCCAGGGATTTTCCTCTTGCTCTCTCCAGTGCAGAGGGCAGAGTATCTGGTGGGAGAAGGAATAAGAGGTGAGATTCTAGGCTCTCCTCTTTATAATAATGTCCCCACTATGAACTCTGCATTTCAATTGTATCCGAGTCCAGACAGGGACACACACAGGTGTTTAATATGAAAAGGTCTGAAACCTTCTGTTTCCCCTCTCACTCAGGCACCGCCCAGCAATGGAGCCAACATCCCTGCAGCCTCACCTCCATCTCAGGAGAGACAAGTTGTAAGTGAGATTTACATTTCACTCCTCGTCCCTTCCCACTTGGTTTCTCTCAGTCACTTACTGCCTCTTGTCATAATCTAAAGCTGTGCTGTGGAAGGCGTTGTCATCACAGTAAGTTTAGCTATTTTGATCTCTTTGACACTAACAGGAAGTTCAGAGTTTGCAAAACCCCTGGCTCTATCTGCAAGCAGTTGGGTCTGTTCGCTCAGTGTTTCCAAGGAGAGCAGCATGATGGGGCCGTCATTCTCCATGTGGGAATAGATGCAGGGGAAGGTTGGCTTCAGAAACCAGATTCAATAGTCTCAGATACTTAAACCACTTTCCCCTCCTCCATCCCTTCTAGGTACCTTTGAACTCCCTCAGAGTCTTCGATAGCGCAATTGTTTTCTGGGAGAAACTGCTGACTTGTTCTTCTAGTTCAGGAGAAACCTCCTCTAGCACCTGGAACTGCCCCATCTCCCATCTGGACAGAAACAATTTAATGTGATTTTATTTCATTTACTGATAAGTTCTGGTGAGTGAGTCTCAGCTCTAACAGGTCTGGAGTTGGAATTCCTCCAATTCTCCCAGCCTGAGAGTAGGGACAAAACAGCTCATGGCCATGCAACCTTCCCCTGAAAGGTCCCATTGCTGTTCTTCACCTCTGGTCTGGAGACCAGATGGGGGACAAAATTGGAATTGAGTCTCCATGGCCATCTCACTCCTTGGCCTCCACCTGAGAACCTCCTGTGTCTCAGTACCTTAAGGGCTGTAGAAATCTGCTCACTGGGAACTAGACTGAGACACCAGCTTCCCCCATCCCCAGCATCTTTCACACAGATCTCCAAACAGCCCTCGGGTGGGACAGACTCTTGATCCTGCTGAACGTGCTCAGTGCCCAGCAGTGACAGACCCATGTTCCAGCCAGTCCCCAGGAAGGTGACAGCTCTAGGAAACACTTGATGTCAGATTGTGCCCCTGAATGAAGAATTCCAGAGTCTGCTGTGCCAGGGTGAGACCCTCAGAATTAAATGAGTCAGAGACATTTGTATCCAACATCTGGGTGCAGAGACGTGGGAAGATATGGTGCCAACATCAGCTCCAAGCTTTTGCCCTGCGCTGTGCAGTGAGGGGGAGCGAGAGCCACGTACCTGTGCAAGGTGCATCTGACGTCCTAGAGAAAACAGACAGAAAAGCATCTCAGCGCCATTGGACACACACAGGAGACCCCACGGAAGGGATTTTGCAAACATGAGGAAGAAAAACCCTGGCCTGCCCCCAGAGTCATGGATCTCTTGAGCAAATGGGCGTTTGCCATCTCTAATAGCTCTGTACCTGTAACTCTGCAAAGCACAATAGTCACTCACATGTCAGCAATGCACACTCCGAGTTACAGCCAGATCTGACAGCTGAACCCCAACGCTTGTGATTCAAGAGCCTCCCTTCCCTGTGTGGGGGGCTGGGATGTTTCTCCCTCGATCTCACCTGCAAGAATTCACTCCCTGGCTTCTGACACTTCCCCTCCAGCTCACCGATCACCTTGCTGAGATGGGAAATCTGCACAGAGAGTTTCCCGACAGTGTCAGTCTGGAGCCTCACAATCTCCTCGTCCAGCTTCTGCAGCTGGGCCAGCAAGAATTGCTCTTGCTCCTTCAGGAACTGCCGCAGCTGAAACTTGGCTGAAACTCGGCCACAATCTTCTGCCTCTCAGCTTGTGTATGTTTCTGTATGAAAACAGGGAAAGGGCTGGTCAGAGAAATGGATGGAACCTGGGGCCCTTACATGGGGAGCAGAGTGCGCTGCAGGGAGAACGTCTTCGGAGAACTCTCAGATTTCTGACATTTGACTCTACTCTGCAGGTACTAGGCAGAGGCGTCTCTCCCAGCATCTCCTTTGGCCCCCGTGTCCCTCTCAAAGCGCTGTTCCCATGTCTGCCATGGGCAGCATGTTCTGTTATTCATTCGCTCTGGGAATTCAGACCCAGAGCAGCAGGAGGCAGGATTCAGCACCAACCTGACAGAGATACCCAGGTTGGAAAAAGAAACAAAGATGTTAATGCACCAAGTAAGCAGACACAGCAGTCAACCCTTCATAGGGACATGCATTTCCCTTGGGGAGGATGTCTGGGAAAGTCACAGGGGCTGGACATTAACTCATCCACTCACATGGAAGCTCAGGGCCTGACTACACACAGATCTCACCCAGCAATCCATGATCCAGGAGAAACACAAAGAAACCCAAACTCACCAAGGCCACACAGAAGTCTGCCTCCTAACACAGCTTCCCACTGCTAGTCCCTGCTGGTTCATAACCACAGGCACCTACCAGATACTCCTGGCTTTTCCCCTCTGCTGTCGTTTTCCTTCCCAGCAGCTTTTCTCTCTCTTCCCTCAGAGTCTTCAAATGGGCCTCCAATTTTTCCTGAAAAAACAGAAAGAAACACGAGGATAAACCCATGAGATGTTGGGAGCCCATTTGTCTGCTTTTAAATGGCACAGTCCCAGTTTTGTGGAGCTCTGTCCCTGTGTGGCAGGCACTCAGCCCTGGACATGGCTTTGTTCATAGAAAAAGAGACAGGAGGAGACTGCGGATGCAGCAGGATGCCTACAAGGGTAGGGGATGGATCGGTGGTGGCACCTTTGTAAAAAATGACGCAGGTGGGGATTAGGGAGGTAAAAAGGATTAAAAATACTAATCATGTAACCGAATACAATGTAATCAGTTACAGTATTTTTAACCTGCTGACAGATAAGGCCACTATCAGATGTAGGCTTTCCTGGGGGCAGAGCTTTCCTGTGAGGTCTGCCGGGGGTGGCCACCAAGACTGCCGGCAGGAGGGGACTACTAGCAGCTCCAGACTGCCATTCGCTACTGGGGCAAGCAGGCACTGCCGGGGACAGTGGGGAGTTTAACCAGTAACTGGCACCAATAAGCATTAACTCATCAGTTAACCGGTTTGAACTCTGGATACAACCCAGTCAAATCCCAGTGATGCCTGGCATAGCCCTGCACTGTCTGGAGCCCAACTATGGGTGGACTCAAGGCATTTGGGGCCCCACAGCATCCAGCCCAGCAACCTCCTCTAGTGCTGGCTGCTGCATCTGAGTTTAACCCCTCATAAAGCAGCACAGGAGTTCAGCATCTCAGTGGGAAACCTCCTGTCCCTGCTGGGCCTGGGGCCTGTAGCAATGCATCTTTCCCCCCAAAGGCTACACTTCATCATTGTTCAGTGATGTGGAGAGGCACGGGGAATGCAGCCTAGTGGTTAGTATAGCTTTGGACTGAGCCTGGAGAGAGCAGGGTTCGGGGCTATACTCTATCACTGACGTGCCTGGTGATCATGAGGGAACTTGCTGCCTCACTCTCTCTTCCCACCATTTGTCTAACTAGACTGTGACCTGCTCAGGCCAGGACTGGCCCTCTCTGGGTGTTCTGCAGGGCACAGATGCCGTTGTGGGTCTATAAGGGAAATTAGTACTGCTTCTCAGCCAATCAGTAACAGCTTGTAATCTCCTCTTCTCCAGTCCTAAGGCAGCTCACTTCCATAGACTGGCCTGCAGCTCC
>JANRFK010000270.1:2227271-2238296 GCA_030068395.1 Apalone spinifera | reverse complement strand
CCTCCCTGCCATCCCGCCCCACCCCCTCTGAACCTCCCACTTCATCCCACGGGGCTTTGACAGACACCCCAATATCTTGCAAAGCCCAGCACTGAAGTGTCCCTGGGCTCTGTTGCAGGACGCTGGGAATGGGCGACAGGGGGTGGGTCACTTGGGGATTCCCTGTTCTGTTCATTCCCTCTGGGGCACCCCACAGTGGCCTCTGTGGGCAGACAGGACACTGGGCTGGAAGGGCTTATGGTCTGACCCAGCCTGGCGGCTCTTTTGTTCATGAGACCCATAAAGTCATTAATATTGGCAGCACTTTTGACACTGAGGCTCCTTTAGAAAGAGGCAGAACATCCTTAGCGCATGTCAGAATCAGGCCCTTGAAACATGGATTCCAGCTGGAATAAGTGTTTGGCCTGTGAACTGAATGTCACTGGGCTTGGAGGGAGCAGATGTCAGCAAACCTCGATTTCACTGTCCACTTACAAACTGATGAAAAAATCTTTCTATTCATAATAACTGAAAGTTACACAGGGGCAGACTGAAAGAACTGAGGCTGCTTGAGAACTTAGTATTGAAGGACTTTGACTAAGTCTGTTTTGAGAGTCACATTGACAATTTGTAGTTTAATAATAAAGTTTTTACTGTTTGAATCTCAGTGTCTGTCACTGAATAGTTACTGTCTGAGTCAAATATTGCCTTCCCCTCCCTCTATCATTTCCCACTACTGTGAAAATTGAACATAGTAAAACTGTGCAACTGGGAGCGTATAACTAAATACATATAAATACTCAACTATTACTTTATCTGTCAACATCAGACATTAAGCACGAATGAGTTCTGCACAAGCCTCACTCTCACTCCTTACACGCACAGTTCTGGGAGCTGATCTGATGGATTCTGGGGAACATGTGATGCCCCAGGGACCCTCCACACCAGCCCAAGGGTGGGTGCCAGGGCTAGAGCCAGAGTGTGGGACATTTCTCACCAAAGCCTCCAGGGATTGGATGTCTCTGGCTGGTTCTTTCCAATCCAGCAAACAGCCTGAGTCAGCTCCAGAGAGAGGAACAGCTGGTTGTTGCTGGAGGTGGGGCAGAGCCTGAGCTCAGGGAATTGAAACTAACCCTGTTCCCCAGCCCAAAGGGAGCCATGGCCGCAGTGAGCCCTGTAAAAAGCCTGCAGGAGGAAGCAACATGTCCCCTCTGCCTGGAGTATTTAACGGACTCGGTGATCACAGCCTGTGGGCACAATTTCTGCCGCGCCTGCCTCAGCAGGTGCTGGGAGGGACCCGGTCCAGCTGCCTCCTGCCCTCAGTGCAGGAACCCTGTGCAGCAGGGACCCCTCCAGCCCAACAGGCAGCTGGCCAATGTGGTGGCAAAAGCCCAACAGCTGAGTCTACAGGCAGTGCGGGGAGCAGGCGGGGACGGGGTGTGCAGGACGCACCAGGAGGTGTTGAAGCTGTTCTGTGAGGAGGATCAAGCCCCCATCTGCGTGGTCTGCAGAGAGTCCCGGGCGCACTGTGTGCACACGGTGCTGCCCATAGCGGAGGCTGCCCAACAGTACAAGGTAGGGAACTGCTGCCCTGTCTGCTGGGGAATTACTCTGGGTTTTAGTCACTGGCTAATTTCCCTGACTTCCCTGGCCCAGTGCGACTCACCAGCCAGCTGAAACCTGCCTGGCCCAGGAGAGGCTGTTACAAAAGAAATGCTCCGGCCAGGGGACAATAGAGGCAAAATACCAAGTTTTTAAAGACACTGGCTGTGGGAAAGTTTTCTCTGAGATGCTGGATGCTTTTGAAAGCCAGGCCCCGCTGGGGAAATGAGGGCTCGTTACCCAATGGGAGGTGCATGCAATCAGCGGCAGGCTGGCCTCTGGGAATGTGCTGCCTTCAGACTGGAGAAGGGGGGCTACAAGCGGCTGATGTTGTTACAGATTTGATTACTAGAATTTAATGTTATTACTTGTATTTGCATCACAGTCGCCCTGACAGACCCCACGTGAGATCCGGGCTCTGCACAAAACACAGCCAGGGACAATCCCTGCCCTGAGCAGTTTACAGCAGTGGACACCAACCAGTAGATCTTGGAGCCTCTGACAGGACATCCTGACTAGTTTGGCCAAGAGGCGATCAACTGCCAGCACTTCATCTGCCCCTCCCCCACTGCTGTGCACCTCCTGCCCTTTGCCTTGGAGCTGCCCCCCTTCCCCTGCAGAAGCCTCCTGCTTACAGTACAGAGCAGAGAAGGGAGAGAAGGGGCACGGATGTCAGGGTGCCCCCTCCCCACCCTGTGTTCTATCTCCAGAGAATGGATGGAGGGAGCACAGGGCTTGGGATGGAAGGAGTTTGCTGGCTGCTGTTGAGAGTGTTGCAGGCCAGGGCAGGGGTGAGATTAGCCCAACTGCACCACACCCTGGAACCACCAAAATAAGCAGTGTCCAGCTGGAGCCAGAATCTCGAACCTCTGCCCCAGTCACCAACCCCCTCCTGCACTCCAAGCCCCTCTCCTAGCCCTGAGCCCCCTGGATCCAAACTCCCTTACAGAGCCTGTACCCTGAACCCCCTCCTGCACCCCAAACCCCTGCCCCAGGCTCAGCTCAGAGCCCCTCTCATACCCTAAATCCCTTAGTCCAAGACCAGAACCTCTGTCTCAACTCACTGCCCCTGCCTGGTGAAAGGATGGGGGAGAGAGGGAGGCTGGAGTGAGCAGGGGTAGGACATCAGAGGAGGGGCATTAGGGAAGCAGGGTAAGTGTATTTGGTTTTGAGGTAGATCCTGGATTGCACATACATTCAGAAAGTGGTCTTGTGCTTAAAAAGGTTGGAGACCATGGTTTACAGTCTAGGTAGACAAAAGGTGGAGAGAGAAACTGAGGCACAAAGGATCATGAGTCAGCCAGTAGCTCAGTGGCTGAGTTCAGCATAGAAGCCCAGTCTCTCCAGACCCAGTCTATGAGCTTAACCATTAGGCCATGCTGCCACCTCAGCCCCAGTGATGAAATGTGTCAGGAGGGAAAGATGCCTTGCTACAGGCCCAGGCCCAGTAGGGAGGGGAGGTTTCTCACTGGGATGCTGAATTCCTGGGCTGCTCCATGAGGGGTTAAACTCAGATGCTACAGCCGGCACTAGAGGAGATCGCTGGGATGGATGCTATGTGGGACCCCGAGCACCTTGAGTCCACCCACCACGGGGCTCCAGGCAGTGCAGGGCCATGCCAGGCACCACTGGGATCAGACTGGGTTGGAGCAAAACTACCCCCCAGGCTGGAGCTGCCCGGTGCTGGTCTGACCTGTGCTAGGGGGTACGTGGGCATGGACCAGTGAGCATGGTTCCATTAGTCCCACCAGGCAGCCTGTGGGAATCTCCCAGAATGCACTGCTGCTGGGAGCTGTACCAGGTACTGGGGCAGCGGGTACCTGCCCAGAGGGTGTTGCTACTGCAGGGCAGTGTTGGTGCAAACCCCAACTCTCCTGAACAGATATCAGCCTTTTAATTAAGGGAGTCACTGACCCATCCCCAGAGCACAGGACATGCCCACACCTGCCTGCCAGGCCCTCCCTCAACTCTTGGTTGGCCTCCGTGGGCCTGTCCCTGCCTCTGTCAGACCATCCCCACCTACATCTTTCTGTGTGGAGGTGCCGCCTCCTCCTGCCCCCACCCTCACAGGTGTCCTGCTGCAGCCTCAGTCTCCTTCTGTCCCTTTCTTACCAGAGAAAGCCACTTCCAGAGCTGAGTCCCCACCGGGCAGGGACAGAGCCCCACAGAACTGGGACTGCGCAGTGTAAAGCCAGACAAATGGCCTCCACAGGCCCTCGGATGAGGGGAGACTAAGGGGGCAACTGCCCCGGAGCCTGGTGATTCATAAGGGCCCAGGGCTCTGGCTATAGCTGCTACTGAGGCAGCCAAGGCAGCCAGCGCTCCCGGCCCTTTAACTCTCTGCTGCAGTGCGCTGGGTGGCTGTGAGGGCTGCAGAGGGAGGGGTACATGATGCATCACGCTCCAGGCAGCGCTGAGGGCTCACTGTCCCTAACCCTGCCCCATCTGCCCCAGGGCCTGGCCCTTCCCAGGGAGCAGAGTCATGCCTTCCTTCCCCTGCCACTTTGTCCAGGCTCCCAGTGATGCTGTTGGCCCCCTGAGCCTCCCTCTATCTCATGGGGTTTGGGCTGGTGCTTAGCCCAGCTCTATCCTACCAGGGCAGTCCCCAGGCCTCAGGGCTGAGCTCCCAGCCCGTTTAAACCCTGGTGGCTCCTGGGATTGGTGTCACTCTGTTATTTAAATCCTCTCACACAGAGATGTGTTGATTCACCCCCAGAGTGAGTCCCAGCCTGTTCCACATGATGCCATTAGTCAGCACACAAATCCCAGTACCGCTGGGTGATAACTGAGATCTCTCCCCGGAGGCCCTGATGTCACATAGAGGCTGCGTCTAGACGACCAAGTTCTGTCGGAAAATCTTTTTTCACTTTTCTTCTGAAAGAGGCTTTTCCAATAATTGGCCCCTCTAGGGCCAAATGTCCGAAAAAACCCCTCTTTTGGAACATCCCTTCTTCCTCGTAGAATGAGGGTTACAGGGATGCTGAAAATCGTGTCTGCTTTTCTGAAACTTTTTTCAGAAAAGCAGACACAGTCCTTGGATGAGGCAGAGCTTTTCCGGGAAAAAGTCTGCAATCTAGACATACCCAGAGATTGGGACCAACAGTCACTGGGGCTGTGAGTGGGAATCTGTCCCATTCTGCACCCCTTTCAGCCTCACGATGAAACCTCCCAGCTCATTTCTGTTTCCTCAGGGAAAAATCCAGGCCCATTTGAAGACTCTGCGGGAAGAGAGAGAAAAGCTGCTGGGATGGAAAGTGATGGGAGACGGGAGAAGCCAGGAGTATCTGGTAGGTGCCTGAGGCCATGGACCAGCAGGAAGAGGCAGCGGGAGGGGCTGTTTGGAGGCAGGCTCCTGTGTGGCCTTGGTGAGGGAGGGATGGTGAGTTGCTCCATGATCATGGATTGCTGGGTGAGATCCATGTGTAGACAGGCCCTGAGCTGCCATGTCAGGGGATGAGTTAATGTCCAGCTCTCTGACTTTCCCACAAATCCTCCCCCAGTGACCTGCATGTCCCTGGGAAAGGCTGTCTGCTGGGTCTGCTCTTTTGCTGCAGTAACAGGTTTGCTTCTGTTTGCTCCCCTGGCATCTCTGTCAGGCTGGTGCTGAGTCCTGCCTCCTGCTGCTCTGGGTCTGAATTCCCAGAGCCCATGAATAACAGAATATGCAGCCCATGGCAGTCAGGGAACCGTCCCTTTCAGAGAGACACAGGGGCCAAAGTGGAAGCTGGGAGAGATTCCTCTGCTTAGTACACAAAGGGCAGAGTCAAATAATAATGGCCATACCAGGTCAGACCAATCGTTTATCCAGCCCAGTATCTTGTCAGCCAACATTGGCCAATACCAGATGCCCCAGAGGGAGGGGACACAACACGGAATCCTCATGTCATCTCTCCCCTGTCACCAACCTCTGGAGGAACAGAGGCTAGGAACACCATTCCTACCCATCCTGGCTAATAGCCATTGATGGACCTAACCTCCATGAATTTATGTAGCTCTGTTTTTAAACCTGTTAAAGTCCTAGCCTGCACCATATCCACAGATCGACTGTGTGCTGAGTGGCAGAAATCTGAGGGTTTTCCAGTAAGTTCTCCCTCCTGCGCACTCAGCTCCCCACGAAAGGACCCCTGACTAGCCCTTTCCCTGTTCTCATACAGAAAAAGACACAAGCCAAGAGGCAGAAGGTTCTGGCTGAGTTTCAGCAGCTGCGGCAGTTCCTGGAGGAACAAGAGCGACTCCTGCTGGCCCAGCTGGAGAAGCTGGACGAGGAGATTGGGAGGCTCCAGACTGACACTGTCAGGAAACTCTCCGCACAGATTTCCCATCTCAGTGAGCTGATCGGTGAGCTGGAGGGAAAGTGTCAGAAGCCAGGGAGTGAATTCCTTCAGGTGAGACTGAGGGAGAAATGTCCCAGCTCCTCACACAGGGAAGGGAGGCTCCTGAATCACAGTGTATGTCCCCCATGGGGCTGAGATTCTTTTCTCTCTCTCCCCTCTAGGATGTCAGAAGCACCTTGAGCAGGTATGTTGCTCTTGCGCCCCTCACACTGATCAGCGCAGGGCAAGAGCTTGGAGCTGATGTTGGTACCTCATCTCCCCAGGGCTTTACAGCCAGATGTGAGGGGAAGGTCACAGGCTAGGCACAAATCTCTGATCAGCTTCACCCCGCAGCACAGCAGACTCTGGAATTCCCCATTCAGGGCACAGTCTGACCTCAAGTGTTTCCTGGAGCTGTCACCTCCCTGGGGACTGGCTGCCTCAGGGCTGTGGGGTGGGACATGGGCCTGTCACTGCTGGGCACTGGGCACATTCAGCCCAGGGCAGCAGGGACCCAGACTCTGTCCCACCAGAGGGCTTTTTGGAGACCTGTGGGAATGGGCTTGGGAGGGGGGAGCTGGTGTCTCAGTCTAGTCCCTAGTGGGCAGATTCCTTCAGCCCTTCACGTGGGAACCTCCTGTCCCTCAGCGCCTGGAGTCCAAGGGGTGAGTTGGCCATGGAGACTCAATTCCCCTTTTGTCCCCCAGCTGGTCTCCCCAGGCCAGAGCTGCAGACTATTAATGGGACCTTTGAGGGGGACGTTGCAGGGCCAAGGGCTGCGCTGCCCCTGCTCTCGGGCTGGGAGAACTGGAGGATTCGAACTCCAGGCCCAGCAGAGCAGCGACTCACTGGCCAGAGCTGGAGAACTGAGTCACTCGGTGCAGTGTCCCCATGTGACGTTGTCTCTCCCCAGGTGTGAGACGGGGCCGTTCCAGCCACCAGAGGAGATTTCCCCTGAACTGGACGAGCGAGTCAGGGGTTTCTCCCGGCAAACCACTGCGCTGTCGGAGATGCTGAGGCAGTTCACAGGTACCGAGAAGGGATGGGGGAGGGGAGAGTGAGTGACATGTCTGAGGCCATGTAAAGAGACCGATGCTGGTCATTTGGCTCCTAGTTAGATCAAGCTTCTGTTGAATTGTGAGGTGAGAATGGCGCCCACTTGCTGTCCCAGACACTCAGGTGGATTCATGGAACCTTATTTGTTCCAAAAGCCGCTTTGTAATTACAGTGACCTTAGAGCACAAAATGGCTGACACACAGACAGACACACGCCCAGCTCCGTGCTGCTCTCTGTAGAGATGCTGAGTACACAGACTCCACGGCTCACAGGTAGAGCCAGGAGTTTGCAAACTGAATCTCCCACTTGTGACAAAGGGACCAAAGTGGGTGAAGTTACTTTGAGGCCAAAGTCTTGGCAGGATCTGAGTCTAGGCTGTGACAAATGTCAGGAGGTGAATGAGCCAAACCTAGTAGAATCTGCGGGGGAGGGAGGGAGTAGGGGAGGGAGGATGTTGAGGAGAAAGCAAATCTCTTCACACATTGTCCTGGGGTAGCTGGGAGGCTGAAGGGACATTGGTTCCTTTGCTGGGAGAGGCCTGAGTGAGAGAGGAAGTAGGAGGCCTCAAACCTTTTTACATTAAATACCTGAGGGTACGTCTACACTGCGGGACAAAGTTGAATTAAGCTCCACAACTTACCCTGTGTTAATTGCCTTCTTGCACTCAAAGTAGCTTAACTTGGCTGTTGGCGCTGTCCACACTGCAGGCAGTGGAGGGAAGAGCACTCTGCCTCAGACTTCCCTTACTCCTTGTTCAGTGAGGACTACTGGCACCAATAGAAGTGCCCCTCAGTGCGATTAGCTGTCTTAACTCGACCGCTAATTTGAACCCTGGGAGATCAACAGCGGCAACCTCACTCTTCTCTGTAGTGTAGATGCACCCAAGTGTGTCTCTGCTATAACGAAAGCCAGGTCTGTGTGTTAGGATTGGGGATGTCGTGGGCAATATGGACTCGTGAAATCTCACCTCTCTTATCCCTTCCCCCACCAGACACGCTGCCCTCTGCACTGGAGAGAGCAAGAGGAAAGACCCTGGGAGCTTTCAGACAAGGTGAGGTTTCAAGTGGAGATTGAAAACACCTTCCTGAACTTGTAGCTCAAGTCACCAACCAAACCCCCAGCAACTATGATCCACAGAGCCCCCAAACCTGCCCACTGTGTGGTAAGGAGCCCCAGGGGCACTGGATCAGAAGGATGAGGGGCCATGTCCTGCCCCCTTTAAGAAATGGGATGGTCGGACCCTCCACTTCTTACTATGGGCACAGTTTGGGGGCACGGGGCTTTGCAGGCAGGGGCTGCCGCTGCACTTTCTGTTGGGGCAGCTGATCAGCGCAGCCCCTCCTTGGGCACCAGCCTCTTTCCGGTGCTGGCCCCTCCCAGTGACCCCACCCCAGATCCTCTTCCCCAGAGGCCCAGCCCCCGGCCAGGCCAGAAGCCGGAGCTGGGCTCCCCCCATTGAGCCCTGCTGTCCTGAAGAGCCCTGGACCCTCCACCTTCCTTGTGGGGTGACTAATGCCCAGGCCCTGCTCTCTGGGGTGAGGTGGCTCTTCCCCCGTGCTGCCCCCTCCCCTCTGTGCCCTGGGCGGGGAGTGGAGGCTGCAGCAGGGGAGGGAGTTTCCCTCTGGGGGTTAAAACTGGCTCCTGCCCTGCCCCCCCCGCCCACTGAACAGAGGAGCTGGTACCTGCCTCCTCTGCCCTTGCCTCACTGGACCCTCCTACTCTGGGCCTGACCCTGGGGATGGAGCAGCCCAAGCTGGGGGGCAGGAGGCTGCAGCCTCTGCACACAAATGAGAAGCTAATGAAGTGGGTCCCATTGCCCAGGCTGAGGTGCTGCAGTGACAGCTTGGCTCAGTCTCAAGGCCCAGGACAGAGGCAGCTCCCTGGGGCCCAGGCCTGTCCTGGCCAGAACAGGGAGTGTCGGCAGGTGAGAAATGGTCCCAGCCGTTCAATGAGGCCATTTCTCAGGGCTGAGCTCTGCCCCTCACGCTCTGATTCTCTCTCCCCAGCGACTATGACTCTGGATCCAGACACGGCTCATCCCCAACTCGTTCTGTCTGGGGATCGGAAAAGTGTGAGATGGGCAGAACCACGGCAGCGAGTGCCAAGCAACCCTGAGAGATTTGACTCTGTGCCCTGTGTGCTGGGCCATGAGGGATTCACTTCGGGGAGACATTGCTGGGAGGTGGAGGTGGAGGATGGGCAATACTGGTCTTTGGGGGTGGCCAGAGAGTCTGTGAGCAGGAAGGGATGGATGAGCTCTAGCCCTGAGGTGGGGATCTGGGCTGTGCAGCGGTGGGGGCATCGGTTCCAAGCTCTCACCTCCCCTGAAACTCCCCTACCCTTGAATCTCCCCAGCAGGATCCGGGTTTGTCTGGACTGTGACCGGGGGCAGGTGACATTTATCGATGCTGGTACCGAGGCCCCGATCTTCACTTTCCCGCCGGGCTCCCTCCCTGGGGAGAGAATCCGATCCTGGCTCTGGGTAGGGGGCACAAAAACTCAGCTCCACCTGTATCTCTGAAATCAGCCTCTGTAGCCTCACCCACCCCAGTCTCAGTGACCCTGGAGACCTCTCCTGTACCCAGCCCCTGGCTCCTCATCTCTGTGATGCCTGAAAGCTCCTCCCCCCCTCAGGCTGCGGACAGGCACAAGTGGGGGATGAGTAGGGACAGAACTAAGAGCCAGGCAGAGTCCCTGCAGCCACCCTCTGTACTCACCTAGGAGATGGGCCTGCTGCTGGGCACATCTGGGGAGCAGCGCTGCTGTAGTGCCAGGAGAGGCAGGAAGCTGCTTTATTCCCCCACTGATCACCCTGAAGCAACAAGCCCTAATGCCTGACATTCTGCGACCCTATACTGGATTGTGACCTGTTATTTGAAACCCACTGGTCTAGGCAGCCCTTTGCCTCCAGCAAATTCTCCCACTGCTGCAGGCCCTGGGTTGTAGCAGTGTCCCTTGTGCAGCAGTGCAGAGTAGGCTGCACATTAAACTCTGGAGCCAAATGAACACTTGGGAGAAAGAGGCTCTTTGTTAAAATTCAGCGCTGAGCATCGTGGCAGAGACCCCAGCTAGCCAGTGCCAACACTGGGGCTCCGGAGGGCTTGAGAGCCCAGGCTGCAATGACCACACCGTTCCCTGGCTCCAGCGGCACTGATCAACATCCAAGTGTCTTGGGGGCATAAGCAGCTCCCTGGGCTTCCGGTGAGATTTGTGCTCCCAAGTCTCTTAGCTGTTTTGGAAACACCAAGTAACCCATCTCCCTGCTCAGGAAGAGCTCAGTTACCTGGGAAAGCAAACAAGGGGCTAAATCCAGGCCTGAGGCAGCAGGAAGCTGTGAGTGCCTGTGATGACAACACGTGTATTGAAGGGGAAGAGGCAGGCAACACTGACAATTGTCTGTTTGCACTGGAGCGGACGTCTTTGGGTTTCTTTGCTGAGGGAGGTGGGAGTGACAGCACCGGTTACCTGCATGCAGAGGCACATGTGAGCTAGGAGGGGCAGGTGACTATGTTGAGAGCCCCACTTCTTTCTTCCTAAAGTAGCCCCCAAACCAGCAAACAGCATCAGATGTGATGGGCTCTGCCCAGCACCAGCTGGCTGCTCACACACAGCTGTTTGCAGGCTTGGCCCTGTAGTCACACCAGCCTTTCTGGATGCACCTAGATAATGTGCCTCGTGGCTGCTAATTTTCTCCTCCCTTTGCACCTCCTGAGCAAAGCAGGAGCAGCATATGGCAGCGTGTCCCAAGGCAGGGTTGGGGGTGTTCTGACCAGGCAGCTAAGAACAGGAGCCCCCTGAATACCGCACTGAGCACCACACGTTCCGTAAAGATTGGGCTCGACTCTTGGGCACGGGGAAAGGGCGTGTTCTCACTTCCCAGGTGCTCTGCAACTGAGACTCAGTGTGCTCAGGGGAATCCCCGTGTTCTTTCTCTGATCTTACAGTGGCAGTAATACAGTCCCCTCTGTTCACAGGGGATTACTGAGCCCAGTGGGAGGCTAAAATGGACTTGGGCCCTGGGCTATAAGGTGGGTGCATAACTGGCTGGATAACCGTACTCAGAGAGTAGTTATT
>JANRFK010000270.1:2186869-2196983 GCA_030068395.1 Apalone spinifera | reverse complement strand
AGAGGGCCCAAAAACTGGACTGTCCGGTAGAATACCGGACACCTGGCAACCCTAACTGGTGGCACCATGTGTAACAGGCCAGGACTCCCACTGGTGGTGAATCAACACATCTCTGTGTGAGAGGATTTAAATAAAACCCAAGAGCCTGGAACTTCCCCTTTTCCAAGCTGAGGGCAATTGGCTGAGATAAGTCAGTGCCAGCTCGTCTGAGCCAAGCCTCCCTGAGAACGACACAGCCTCCACTGGGAAAAAAGAGCTTTTAAACCAAGTGAGGTTGCAGAAGGACTCAGCATCTCTAGGGAAAGTTTCCCACATCCCGCATCTTTAAAGAGCTGAGATTTTGCCTCTGTTGCCAGAGCACTGATTTTACTACTAGAACATTGCTCAGGTCCTGAACTCATTTTTTATACTTTGGAGAATAACGTGAGAATGTCCAGGCTTCATTTCAGTCATTGCTCTGGGGTGGGGCTGGGCAGGAGGGGGTCAGGGTGTAGTTTGCCCCGTGGAGAGAGCACTACCCCAGCCCTCTGTCATTGCAGCAGGTTGGGGCCAGGTGAGGAGTCTCTCCATGGCCACTGCAGCTCTCACTGTTTAGGAGGAGCGCTTGAACAAACAGGCCAACACACAGACGCAGGCAGACAAACTCTCAAATAGACAGTAGTTTCAACGTGGCAGCAATTCCCTACCTGGTACTCTTGGGCTGCTTCCTGTATGGGCACCACCCTATGAGCACGGTGAGCCTGGGAGAGATGGCAAATCACACAGATCGAAGTCTGATCCTCCTCACAGAACAGCTTGAGAGCCTCCTGGTGCTCCCCGCACATCCCATCCCCTCCTGCTCCTTTTGGTGCTTGCAAGCTTAGCCGCTTGACTAGTTCTACCATGTTGGCCAGCTGCCTGTTGGGCCGGAGGGGGCCCTGCTGCACAGTTTCTCTGCACTGCGGGCAGGAGGCAGCTGAGCCTGGTCCCTCCCAGCACCTGCTGATGCAGGCCTGGCAGAAATTGTGCGCACACTCCAGAGTGACAGGGGCTGTGAAATACTCCAGGCAGAGAGGACAAGTCGCTTCTTCCCAGAGATTTTCCACAGAGCTCTCTGCAGCCATGGCTGCCTCTGGGCTGGGGAACAAGGTTAATTTCACTTTCCTGAGCTTACACTGTGCCTGGCCTACGGCAGCAATGGGGCGTTTCCTTCCTGGAACTGACTCAGGCTGTTTACTGAGTTGGAAAGGTCCCAATGGAAACAATTCAGCCCTGGAGGCTTTGGTGAAAAATGTCCCACTAGGGTTCTGGTTCTAAAATTGTCATTGAGAAGAGGTTGCTGATGTGCTGGAGAAGGTCTAGCTGGTGGCTGTAGGTATCAGCTAGGGGCCTTCTCTTGCTTTCCTGGTTGGGTCTGTCCTGTAGCAGGTGACTTCTGAGGTGCATAGACCCATTGCAAGCCCAATAGGGCATGAGGATGCTAATGTCCCTGTAAAACCCCAATAACCCTCCCCCCAGCACAGGGGCTGAAATGTGCCCGGAGCTGGGTGGTGGCCCAAACAGCAAATGAGCAGAGCCCCCTTGAACTGGGAGTGAGCTAAACAGAGACATGAGAATGTGCGTTTGTCCAGCTCTGTCCATGGAGCTGTTTGCTGGAGCAGCCAGGCCGAAAAGCACAAACTGATCCGCGCCAGGCAGCACCAGCAACACCCTGTAGTCAGAGACCTTAATGCTGGCTGCAGGAGAGATGAGGGGCTTTTTTTCTACACATGACAGTCTGGGGGGTTTGTTTCTTTGACTCCTGTGCACCTGGACTCTGGTCACATTCCCAACCTGCCCTGTGCAGCCAGGAGAGCCAGAAAGTGGCTGGGGTTAAGGTGGGTGCTGAGATTGTCATGGAACCACAGGAGCCAGGCACTGGGGTGTTAGGAGAAACACCAGCTGGTGACAGAGCCCGTGTGAAACTTGCGAAGTCTGGGATAGCCCCAGGAGGATGCGTTGGGGATAGGAAAAGCTTCACTGTTAGGGACTGCTGGTCCTTATCTGGCCCCATCCCTGCCTGAGCCTCTCCCACCCACCAGTGACCTCAGCCTCCCCATGTATCAGGGGAAACAGGCCCAGGTGGAATAAGCAACTAGTGTGAGTTCAGCCAGAACAGGAACCTGAACCTGGCTCTGCTCAGGGTAACTTAGCACCTTTCCCGGGCAGCCCACTTCCTCATCAGAAATCCAACCGTCTTGCCCTCCCCCACAATCTCTGCTGGCCTCTGCTCTGTGCCTGGTGGGGATCTAAGGTAAAAACCAGCCCATGGATCTGTGAGCAGGTAAATCTCCCCCGCCCACAGACAGAACCTGACAGTCCATCTGAGGGCACCTCAGGGCCTTGTGTGGAATGTGCTAGGGCCCCAGCCTGGCCTGAGGGGCAGAGGTAACCTCACCTCACCCAGCCAGGCCTGCACTAATTTTCTCCTTGTGTCAGTCCCAGCAGAGCAGGGTTCCTTGGTGCAGGGTCCAAGCTCCTGTCCCCAGGGGAGGGCTGGGCCAAAAGGCAGCAGGTGGGAGGGGAGGTGGCACTTGGGGCCTGCAGGTACCTGGTGTGGGACAAACACAGAGCTCTGAGGTCACTGGCAGAGGGTCTTGCTGCTGGGGGTGGGGGCAGTGCTGGGGAACATGTTGCCTGAGAATTGCAGTCATGCTAGTTAGACATGCATGGCAGGCAGTGATCTGTGGCCAAAGGAACTGGCCTCTAGGAGCTGTGAGTGGGAGGCTGGAGAGATAGATTCCTCAGCCCATGTCACCTGCAGCTGCCCTGTGCTCACCCCCACTGAGACTGTATCTGCAGGCCCTTCCCAGCTCTGTAACTGTCCCTGACTTCACAATCCCAGCCCTAGAGACAATCCAGTATTGGGCCCCTTTGCAGCTGTTTTACTTGTAAATGAAGGGACGTTGCACAAGGGCACAGTAGGGCCTGGACCCAGGGTCTCCAGCACAGACACCCAAGGCCTTAGCTGCTCAGCCCCACTGCCTGGGGGGGGAGAGGGGGGAGGAGACAGGGAGGAAGCACCAAACCCCTGCTCCTTGGTGCTTCTATCCCTAACAGTCCCACCCCAACAGAGCAGCCCTGAGAGCACAGGGCACAGCTGTTCTGCTGGTGCCTGGCAAAGCTGGGTGGAGTGCCCTGGAGTGGGAGGGCTGAAGAGACGAATTCAAACCCTGCAGCAGGGCCAGGCAGTCCCTGTGTTTTGTTTGTATTTCAGGTTGGTGATTGGGCTCCCCGCAACCTCCACCAGTCGGTGGGAGCACAGGCTGGGGGCTGCTGTGGGCTCCCTGGTCCCCCTGCCCAGGGCAGATGGAGAGTTTGGGGCTCCCCCAACCTCCACCAGTCGGTGGGAGCACAGGCTGGGGGCTGCTGTAGGCTCCCTGGTCCCCCTGCCCAGGGCAGATGGAGAGTTTGGGGCTCCCCATGGTAGGCTGGGCTGCCTGGGTGGCTCTTCCCACAGCCCAGCTCTGGCTTCTAGCCTCGCTCCCCCTAGCCCCATGATCCCTCCCATAGCAGCCTGATCCCCTTGCAACGCCCCACCGCAGTGCAACTCCTGCTCCCTCCCATCCATGCGCCCTCAGTGCACACAGCGACAGAGCAGCAGCTTCGCCCCCTCCCAGAGCAGGAGAGGCAGCCGGAGGGGCGGGTTAGGCCCTTAGCTCCCGCAGCCGCAAGCCCAGGCCGGGCAGGGGCTATCCCAGGGACGCGGGACCTAGCGCAGGCTGCGAGGCCCGGGACAGCCCCTGGGGAGCGGAGCGGGGCGGGGGCAAGAGGCAGCGACTCGCCGCGCCGGGCAGAGCTGGAGGCTCAGTCTATCCGCCCGCACCCCGGGGCGGGGCTGCGCTCACACGCTGCTGCTGCCGCCTCCGTACGACGCCGGGCCCCGCCCAGCCGCAGCCGGACCGAGCCTAGGGCAGCAGCGCGCGGAACCACGTGTGCGGTGCCAGCTGCCCACAGCGTTCCAGCCCCTGAGCGCTTGCGCGCAGAGTGAGGGTAGCAGCCTCGGCCGCGGCTACTGCGCATGCTCCGCGCGGGGGCGCCTGAGCAAGACGCCCTAAGGAGGGAATTTTGAGACTAGCTGCTTGTGCCGCTGCAGCCCGGTGCGTGCGGGGCGGGGGGCTTAGAGCTAGAGGGTGTTGAGGGGTACAGGGATAGGGGTGGGGGAGAAGACGGGGATTACAATGCAGGAGGGGGCATGGGGCTGAGGGGAGCGGGGCTGTAGCGGGGGAAAGTTGCGGGGGAGGGGTGGATACAAATTCCCTTTGCAGACGCGGCACTTTCCTATTCCCGCTTCCTGCCCCTCCCAGCGCCGCGCGATCCTCTCTGCCCGGGTCGGTCCGTGGGGGGGGCCCACAGTCCCTTCTTAGTAAAGCAGGGAGCGGGCGGGTCCGTGAGTTACTCATAATCCTCAGCGACCCTTGGCCCTAGCAGAGCGCTGAGCTCCCCTCCGGTCCCCCAGCGAGCAGCTGCTGTTAATGCCAGAACGTGTTTCCGTTGGCAGCGCGGACCCTCGTTCGGTATTTCTCCTAGAGCTCCGAGCTGTGTCTGTCTGGGGCTCGTCGCTTTTCCAGGTGTCACTCTCCTCCAGCCCCTGTTCTTTCTGCCCCTGTTACTGATAACAACTCCTTGGGATTGCCAGAAAACAAACCGTGTTTGTGTAATACCAGGAAATCATGTTTGTTGCTGACAGTTTCAGCAGTCCCCTGGGCCAGTGCTTCCTGTCTGTGCTGCAGCTTCAGATCTTTGCTCATTGGGTCCATATGAAGTCCAGGCTGACAGCTTTCCTGGGTCGGTATCAAAACTCCTTCAGTTGCCTTTCATCCTCCAATGGGGGTGGCTTTTGCCAGCTGCTGTTTTGCTTCTCCACCCAGCACCTTAGGGCTGTCACAGGTCACCACTTGGGTAGATCTTGGATCCCAAATACTCACTACTGGCCAGATTTGTAAATGTGAAAGTGCCCAGAAACTTTGGAAAATCCTTTTGTAACTGACAACATATTAAAAACCCTTCTTTGGGTAAAAATCAGTGGCACTGTAGCACTTTAGAGACAGAAAAAAATAGGTAGTAGCATTAGCTTTCATGGGCACAGCCCACTTCATCCGAGGAGCAGAGTGGTCCTGCAGCAGTGGGTCATGCCCACGAAAGCTCAGGATACTATCTATAGATTTGTGAGAGTCTCTGAGGTACTACAGGACCATTATTCCTTTTTAAAGTTCTACACTCATACTGCTCCCCCGTGAGACATCTTTCTGTAAGCAATTCCCCGTCCTGCAAACACAGAAGTGTGCGCTTTACTCTCCTCTTACTTTATGTGTTGCAAGTATAAATGTTGGGGGGAGGTGGGGCAAGTGTCCACATTTATCTATACTTCTGATTGCATGTTTTAATGTCATAGATTTTCATACAGGTTACATCTATAGTTATGATACATTTGGTTGGTACTCTTCCTTCTGACCATCCTACACTGCTGTGTTGCCAGAATCCAGGATTTTGAAACCAATAACCCTACTTTGCATTGGCTAGGTGTCTGGCCTAGTGCTGATCTGGCCCTATCTCCCCCTTTGTTTCTACGGGAGAATAGCTGGTGCTCGTTCGTCACTGGTAAAACAGATGTTTTCTTAGCACTGTGGACACAGACTATAATGCTGACTCAGATGTGAAGTTAAACATTTTTATGACACCTCTAATACTGATTGTGGGGCTAAGAGTGTGACTTTGTGTCTAAATGGCTGCAGCTGCTCATATATGAAGTTGTTACGGAAAAGTAGTTAAAGCATTTCAAACTGAAGGAAGTGAATGGTTTTCTAGGAAACATGCTTTGGGGAAATACAGTTTTGTTACTGGGGTAACTGCATTAAATGCAATGTCTGTGACCTAGATGAGACCAGACTACAGGATCTAATGATCCCTCCTGATCCTGTGAATCTTAGGATCTCATCCTGTAAACAGTCAGCAGGCACGTTTAATTTTAAGGATCTGAATGGTCCCCTTGATTTCACTTAATCTCTGCTGGGTTAGTCCTGATGAGAGGGACTAAGTCTGGGCTGCAATTGAATGAATGAAAGAAAACTAGTGGCTTGAAATGCAGCAGCCTAAATATAGACACCTACATCCACGTTCAGGCAGATGAATTTGTGCTTGGTTAATGGAAACTCTGGGCACTCAGAACCAAATCCCATTGTTACAGGTGCAGTTATGTTCAAACTCAAGCCAGGTACTGAGAGAAATGAATGTGGATTTGGGATCTAACTTATGTGTGGTGTTTATGGAACATCTAGACTCAGCATTTGCCCACAATGGCAGAGTCCAGCATGTGTGTCTTCCAGGACAGAGTCTGAGGCGAACGGGGGTGTGGAAAGGATTAAAGCCCCTTCTGAAATGTCTCCAATTGCCCTTCTTACCCTGCCAGGCTGCAGAACACCCATGTGTGTCTCCAGCCCAGCCCCTGGCCTGCAGAGCCAGGGACAGGAAATGGCCGTGGCGGAGCCGGTGACCTTCGAGGAGGTAGCTGTGTATTTCTCTGAGGAGGAATGGGCTCTGCTGGACCCGGGCCAGAGAGCCCTCTACAGGGATGTGATGCAGGAGAATTATGAGGCTGTGAGCTGGCTGGGTAAGGATTCCTGTCCCCTCGAGTATCAGAAGCTGGGTGGGCTCTGGAGCAGCTGGGTTGGGTTTGGTTCAGGGTCCTTCATTACCCCCATTCCTTGTGTCAGGAGTATCAACCCCAATAATCCTGTCTCCTGTGTGAGAGACTGTGCCCTCCACACCCCCTCCAGGGGAAGCAAGTTCAGGGAGGTAACAGTGGTGCTGCTCTTCCCACACCCTAGGTCTCCATGTGCTTCCCAGGATCTTGCTCATGTTGTGCCTTGGCCAGAGGTGTGAGTGGAAGGGCCCAGGCAGAAACAGCTGGTACCAGAGTTGGGGGGCTGGGTGCAGCTGCTGTTAGTGCCTGCAGGGTCCCCTTGTGCCAATGTGCTGAGTACCTGCAAGGGGGGTGCAGTCTCAGAGTCCTTTCCTGCCTCTGGTACATTCTGGCTGCGTCTAGACTGGCCTCTTGAATTTGCGCAAGAACACTGACGATCTAATGTAAGATTGTCAGTGTTCTTGCACAATACTATGATGCTCCCATTCGGGAAAAAGCCCTCTTGCGCAAATGTATTTGTGCAAGAGGGCCAGTGTAGACAGGGGAGGACTGTTTTGCACAAAAAAGCCTCGATGGTGAAAATGGCGATCGGGGCTTTCTTGCGCAAAACCACGTCTAGATTGGCACGGATGCCTTTCCACAAAAAGTGCTTTTGTGCAAAAGCATCCGTGCCAATCTAGACGCTCTTTTCCGCAAATGCTTTTAACGGAAAAACTTTTCCGTTAAAAGCATTTGCGGAAAATCATGCCAGTCTAGACGTAGCCTCTGTGTAGTCCCCGAGGGGGTGGGTCACCAAATGGCAGGCCAGACTGGCCACAAGAGGGAGGCTGGGAAATCACACAAAGGCTGCTGCTGGCAGAGTAGAACCAAGGCTGCAAAGGGGGAGCTGAGCTGCAGCAACAGCCACAAGCAGCAGAGAAGCAGCACAGCCCATCTCTACCCTGGCCAGCCACAGGAACAGCCTGGCACTGCCCTGGCTGGATGTGGGCGGCTGGCAGGGCCAAGTCAGTCACAGGCAGTCGGGATGAGGAGTGTGGAGCATAGGCAGGGCCTGGAGGGTCCACTTTGTCCTCAGACAACTTCCCCTGTTTCCTTCTGGTCCAAGTAGCGTCTAAGCCAAAGAGCAGGGTGAGCCGAGCCCCCCAGCCAGGAGTTTTGTGGACAGAGCCCTTGGGGAGCTAGAGCTCTGCTGGGTCCTTCCTCTCCAAATCCTAGTGACCTGCCATGTGGCAGCTGCAGTCTGAACCCTGCCTGGGGGCCTTGGTGTCAGACCTGCAAATCCTCACAAGAGCTCCCCTTCTGAGCAGCGTGTTCCTGTCCTTCCCTGGGATGGGGGGAGGAAGGGGCCATGAGGGAGACTGAGCTGTACCCTACAGAGTGCAGCAGAGTGCAGCAGAGTGCTCAGCTCCCCTGGAGAATCAGCTGGGCCATTCCCAAGGTGGGGGGAATTCACCTTTTCTGCAGGTGAGTGTATCCTGGGATCTTGTACCAGCCAGAGCCCAGTCTCTGCAAGGTGAGGAAGGAGCATCTCTGGGTGGGTGACTCAGATCCTGGCTCTGGAAGCAGTAATGACACAGACCTTAATGAACAAGCACTTGGTTAATTGCTCCCTGAGCAAGATTTCCAGTCTCCAAAGCCCATGTGATCTTCTGGGTGGAGCAGGGTGAGGAGCTGTGGATCCCAGATCTCTAGGGCTGTGAGTAAGGGGCATCAGTGACACCCACACAGGTGAGCAATCAGCTAAACTGACTCAGAAACCAATTTCTGGGTCCTTCTAGCAGATGTCACTTGAGCATTTACATCGTCTGACTGACCTTTCAGCCTGTCTTCAACTCCAGTCAGAGGGTGTTGGGCAGGGAGAAGGGATATGGAGAAGGAGTCTGAACTCTGCATGTGATTATTCAATCTTTTCAGCCATTCCTTGGGCGTGTTCCCCCTTTTGTGTTTCCTCTTCAGAATTTTTCTTTCAGCTCAGCACAGGGAATGACTCCTGCCTGGATTATCTCTGTGTCCCAGCAGGTGATGGGATGCTGAGTGAGAACAGTGAGAAGAGTCTGCAGCAGCAAGCACTGGAGCGAATTGCTGCACATGGGATGTTATTGGCAAGATCTGAAGGGCATGTTTCCCAGAAACCTGAGCAGGGAGAGTCCTGTGAGAGTCAGCATAGCCCAGAAAAGCAGCAGGGAAACCACACAGGAAAGGGACAGGGAAAATCCAGTCACAGGACCAGAGGGGTGAAAACAAACACAGAAACGGTTAAGCTGAAAGACCCATGTGAAAGATCGCACACAGGAGAGAAGCTCTGATTGTGGGAAAAGCTTCAGTCGGAGGTCACGCTTTGTTATCCATAGGAGAGCCCACACAGGAGAGAAACCCTTCAGCTGCTCTGACTGTGGGAAAAGCTTCAGTGTGAGAGCACTCCTTGTTCAACATAAGAGAGCCTACAGAGGGGAGAAACCCTTTTACTGCTCCGACTGTGGGAAAAGCTTCAGTCAGAATTCAAACCTTGTTACGCATAGGAGAACCCACACAGGAGAGAGACCATTCAATTGCTCTGACTGTGGGGAATGCTTCAGTCAGAGTTCAAATCTTGTTAGACATAAGAGAATCCATACAGGGGAGAATCCCTTCAACTGCTCTGACAGCAGAAAAAGCTGCAAGGAGAGGTCAGACCTTGTTAAACATGGAAGAGCCCACACAGGAGAGAGAGCCTCCAGCTGCTCTGAGTGTGGGAAAAACTTCAGTCAAAGGTCAAATCTTGTGAGACATAGAAGAACCCACACAGAGGAGAATCCCTTCAACTGCTCTGACTGTGGGAAAAGCTTCAAGGAGAGCTCAGACCTTGTTAAACATGAAAGAAACCTAACAAGAGAGAGACCCTTCAGCTGTTTCTGACTGGGAAAAGCTTCAGTTGCAGCTCACACCTTAATACACATTGAATAAGCCACACAGGGGAGAAACCGTTCTCCTGCTCTGTGGGGAAAGTGTCAGACAGAGCTCAAATCTTGTTAGACATGGGAGAATCCACAGTGGAGAAGCCCTGTAACACAGGGCTACTCAACAGGTGGCCCACGCTACAGCTCCTTTGTTTGCAACTCACAGTGCAGTTTGGGTTTACACAGGGATCAACATGAGGCTTGCAGGTGGGAGCTAAAACAAAAAAGTAGTCAATATAATGGCCTCCTGTTGAGATGTGTTTTAATAGTTAAATTCCTGGACTGTCACTGCTCACTGCTTGCGAACAGGTGAGTGCTAACAGGGAGTTTAGAGAGGGAGTTCTCCAGGTAAAGGAGAAGCAGATACAGGACTCTTGAGGGAAGTGAGTGGTGTTGTTGGGGCTTTCTTGCTGTGTGCTGAGCGTGTGTTTGTTGGTGTGTGGTGGTGGGTTTTTTGGGGTGGTTATTTTTTCCCCCTTCTCTGTGTTTTGAGTGAGGCTTTAGAGAGGGAGTTCTC
>JANRFK010000270.1:2118805-2133913 GCA_030068395.1 Apalone spinifera | reverse complement strand
TGGGAACCCAGACCCACCCTGCAGCCAGGAATGCAGGTTCCTAGAAGCTCCCCCGTAGAAAGGACTTGACTGAGGAGTCAGAAAGAAGCTGGGGAGAGATGAGTGCCAGAGGTTTTTGGGTGGAGGAGTGCAGCTTCTTGGCTCTTGGGCTAAGTTCAAGAGTGGCAAACAAGGAAGTGGCTACTGGACACTCTGCGTGGCCATTCCTCCCCAGCTGGACGTGGTTCTTGTTCTTCTGCATGGCACAGCCCATGGAGACCAACGACTTGCCTTTGGGCATCCAGATCACACCCTCATTGAACTGATGGAAATAGAAACCAGACACACAGGTTTGAACTGGTTTCAGCTGAGGGACGGGTTTGTCTGGTTTATGTGCATTGGCACAGGAAAGCATTATGGGTCTGTACAACAGAAATCCAAAATGTGCCACCCTTGGAGATGCAATTGTTCCATTTAAGATAATCAGCTTTTAAAGGGGGCACTTGGAGTTGAAGCAAGGATCACTTGAGCTGCAGTGAAACACTCGACCACTGAGCTACACCCCCACAGCAATCATGCCTTTGCGTTCAGTGATGGGAAATTAGCATCTGGCTGCACTGTCTGCAGGAGCAGGTGGTGTTTCGCACACATGGCGAGGGGAGGAAGGCTCTCCCTTGGATTGGACATGTATGGTGCCCCCCCCCCCAGGCTGTGACCAGCATGACATGTCACAATAGCACACCATCCTCTGTGCTCCTGCCTCCCCTGCCCTGTGTGGGTATGTCTACACTTGCACCCTCTTTTGAAAGAGGGATGCAAATGTAGACATCCACAATTGCAAATGAAGCTGGGATTTAAATATCCCGCACTTCATTTACATATTCGCCGATGGGTGCTATTTCAAAATAGTTTATTTAGAAATTAAAAAACGCAGTTTAGATGCGGTTATTTTGGGAGAAAACCTTTCTTTCAAAATAACCCTTAAACCTTGTTGTATGTTTCTTGGCTCTTGGGCTAAGTTCAAAAGCGGCAAAGGGAGAGGCAGGGAAGTAGCTGCAAGATGCTCTGCATGGCCCAGGGATCCGGACCAAGAGCTGTCCTCATGTTTTTTGCTGTAAAGCATTACTTCTTGGCTGTTTGGCTAAGATTGAGTGATTCCCGCCTCTCAGAGAGGACGAAAAGCAGTGAGAGGCAGACCTTGGCTGCAGGATCCACTTCTGCCCATTTTCCAGGGTTAAAGTAGAACCTTGCGAGGAAAAATTGCTGCTCCCTCCCCACATTGCATTAGCTGGGAATTAAACCGAGGTCAACTGATTGGAAATGACGGAGAATTTTAATCCGAGGGTTCAGATGGGGGCCCAAAACCCCTACCAAATCAATTCCAGACACCCTTCTTAAGCAACCAGCTTTATTCAGGAATGCATTTCAGGGCAAAAATCTCCAGGATACTCTCAGGAAAAGTTTCTGCAACTTCCCAAACAAAAGGCAAGGCCTTTTGTACTACCTTAAATGGTAATTACCTTTTTCTCACTGACCACTTACAGTTCCATGCATACACAGTTCCATGCATACCCCTTTGCACCAAATTCCCTCCAATCATTATCTGTCCCCTCACAGTCCCTTTGCAGGCCTTACAACAAGTTCAAACCAGTTTTTATCTACCCGCCCCCCCTTTGTTCACCTGAGTTTTAGCACGTACCTCTTTACAAAGACCAGATTTAATATCCAGGTTACACAGAGGTCATACTGACAACAAATTAAGTTTATCCTTCAGAAAACAGCTATGTTCACCACTATACCACCAACAGAGGCAACTGTAGTTTGTGGGAAATTTAGGGAGGTGGGGAAGTGACTACTGGCTGCTGTGCATCGCCTGGGGATCCAGCCCAAGAGCTGTCCTTGTTTTTTTGCCGTAAAGCATTCCTTTTCGGCCGTTTGACTAAGACTGAGCATTTCCTGCCTCTCAGAGAGCCAAGTCACAGGCACAAGACCCCTCTGGCGTTCCAGAGACACATCCCAGGACCAAGCAAAGAGCAGCAAACGCTGGGCACTGTCATGGTCTGGGCCACAGATAAAGTTCCTCTTCGAGCTGTGGTCAAGGAAGGAGTCTCTGGAGGCCCTGCAGTCCAGGCGGAGAAATGTGGACATTTATGGCCAAGTGGCTGATGGCCTTGCAAAGAAAGGTCATCTCTGGTGCATCACAGACCAAGTCAGAGCGAAGGCTAAGGAACCGCAGCAGGATTATATCAGGGCCCATGAGGAACTGAACCAAATCCTGGGAGCTGGGGAACCGCTGTGTCCAAGCATAGTTGTGGAGTTTGTGAGGGAGACACCTGGGCAGCAGCAGCTGCAGCTTCAGGACAACAGTGCTGATGACCTGCAGCTCCAGGACGAGGAGGATTCTAGGAGTGTTGTAACCCTCACTCTGGAGCCAGTTCCCCATCCTCCCCCCGCCATATGTGCGAGGTAGCACCTGCTCCTGCTGACAATGCTGCCAGGGGCTGGGTTCGCAACACTAGGCTGAAATGTACAACCACTGTCGGGTGTAACTCAGTGGTAGTGTTTGAGTGCCGATTGTAGAGGTCCTTGGTTCAATGTCAAGTGCCCCCTTAAAAAGTTGATTATCCTAAGTGAAACATTTGCACCTCCAGGTTTGTCACATCATGGATTTCTATTATACAGGGATTCTTAAAATATCAGCAAACCCCTCATGTGTTCTTGTGCTGAGGCACATAAACCAGGCAAACCAGTCCCTCAACTGGAACCAGTTCAAACCTGCTGTGTCTGGTTTCTATTCCCATCAACTGAGCAAGGCTGAGATCTGAATGCCCATTGGCTGTTCTATACAGAAGAACAGGAACCACATCTAGCTGGAGAGGAATTGCGGTGATCAATCTTCTGGAACTTGATTCAGCCAGTCAAACTAAGACTCACTAAATCAAACCCAGAGGGCACCCCCGCCAACATCCAGCACTTCTGCTCTTTGCTCCCTTTGGCTTCCCGCTGTGGGAACATGGCAAAGCTCAACTGAAGGAAGCCGACTCCAGTTACATATTACGGGATGGTAGGAAAAGCAGACACAGTGGTCAGGCACCACTGGGGACTACCTCCCTGTACCTGGCAAGTGCCTTGACCAGCTTAGCCATGGGCCTTTTCTCTCAGCTGCTCCACATTTTGCCATTGCCCATCCTATGGGAGGGGAGAGGAGAGTCACTCTCCACAGCTGCAGGAGCTTTGAACTCACAGGATCTCTTGGTGTTGAACCCCACCCACCCCAGGGCATCAGGCGCTGGCTTTTCTGTCCCAGCAATTGCAGTCAGAGTCCTGCCTTGCCAGTGCCAGCAGCCTCTGCACCTGCTCCAGGATTGTGGCTTCCTTCATCCCAATGCTCCTCCCCAATCAGCCTTTTCCTGAACCAGAAGTTCCATGGGTGACCAGGGGAGGCCTCTTCTGTGTCCCAGCAGGACATAGAAAAATATGAGTAAAGGCTGCAACAAGGCACCACTGGGAGTTGAACCCAGGATTTCCTTTTTATAAGGCAGATGTTTTAGCCAGGTAAGCCATGGTGCCCTCCTCAGATAGTGGTGTAAAATTGTTCTACTTTAAAGTTCCAGACAACACCTTTGACTCCCAACATGAAGCCATTTCCCTCCAGCCTTCCTGCCCTGGCAGTGTGTGCCTCCCTGGGCACAGAAAGCTACAGCTCAGTGGGCAGGGGGCTTTTGCTTCCTTGCCCAGGGGATGCTGTTGCAGCAAGGGCTGTTCAGCAGGGGTGGGGTTCACCTGTCAAGGAAGGGGAAGAACATCTGGATGCAGACTGGCTAACCCAATGAGGAGGCATTAAAGTAGCTTTGACAGGGCAGGTGACCAAAGCCCACAGGTAAGTGAATAACATGGACACCTGGGAAATGGGCCAGAAATGGGAGAGAGCGCGGGCTGTAACAGCAGAGATGAGGGACCACTGGGAAGCAAAATCTAATCTGTGTCTTCAATGCTGGTATAGACACACAGGAGCTATGGGTAATAAGCAGAAAGAAGTTGGTATCACAGGGATTTGGTGGGATAATACACACAACTGGAATATTGGAAAAGAAGGGTACAGCTTGCTTGGGAAGTATTGGTAAGGAAAAGGGAGGAGGAGTTTCCTTAGGTATGAAATATGCACACGCTCGGACTGAGGTGGAGATGGACACAGGAGACAGACATGTTGGGAGTCTCTGGTTGAGGTTACAATGGGTAAAACCCAAGGGTAACATCACTCTAAGGGTCTATTAGAGACACCTCCCTAGGCAGAAGAGATACATGAGGCTTTTTAAACTATTAACAAAATCATCCAACGCGCAGATGGTTTCACACACATTCAGCCTCACCCACAGCTGGGAGGCAATTGGCAGTGAGCTGAAAAGAAAGTGGCCGTCAGAACCAAGGCTCAGGATATTTCTGGGTCCAGATGTGCAAATAGCTGGCAGCCAAACTTGTTGTCCTGGTTAGGGGTATAACCAAAACACAAGCCTCCCTGTCAGCAGGATTTGAACCTGCACAGGGAAATCCTTTTGGAGTGCTAATCCAACACCTTAACTATTTAGCCATCACTAGTGTAGAAAAATCATTTCCTGTACTTATACGTGAACAAAAATTTTATGACTTACTCTTTGTCCAACTCAAATTGCCGGGGGCAAAGGAATTCTCTCTTAATTCTGTGCCCTCAGGAAGGGACCAACCAGAAGGAGGCTGGGTCCCTACCTGGGGAATCCAACCCAAACCCTGAGACCCAGGTGTTTACAATCCAGATGATCAATGTTTGCTGCATTTTTCCCTCCCCCCAGCAATGCTAAATCTCAAGGCCAACTCTACAGTCCTAGTGGCTGGGGGAAGATGTGCCTCTGCCCCACTGAGCTGTAGTCTTCTGTGCCCAGGGAGCCAGACACCGCCAGGGCTGGAGGGAAATGGGGATTGGCTGCACTTAGGGAAGTCAGTGGTGTTGTTTGGGACCATAGAGTAGAACAGTTTTACCAAACTTCCTGAGATAGGCACCAGGGCTTAGCTGGCTTAAAGCCCTTGTTTAGTAAACAGGAGATCCTGAGTTCCATTCTCACTGGTCCTTTTCTGTGGCCTTTGTTCACATTTTCTTATGTCTTTCTGGGACACAGAAGAGATCTCCCCTGGTCCCCCATGGTACTGCTGGTTCAGGAAAAGGCTGATTGGGGAGGAGTACTGGGAAGAAGGAAACCACAAGGCTGGAGCTGGTGCAGAGGTTACTGGCACTGGCCAGGAAGGGCTCTGACTCCCTCTCTGAGCCCCTGGGTACCACGAGCTGGCCACTCAGTCCTGCTCCATGGTTGTCCCAGTGCTCTGGGTGTAAGCGATGTGCCTGCAACTCCCTGCTGGGACTCCTGGTGGGAGCGTGAGCTGGGGGAGGGGACAAACATATGGCTGGTTGACAGGGGCTCTGACACTCCAGCTGCGAGGCTGTCCAGCCCTTCAGCAGGATTCAGACCAGGCCAATCGGAGCCTCTCACATTTGCCAAGGGGGATTCTGCACTTGCTGCCTTGGGAACCACAGTCACATTGCAGAGCTTCCCACGGCACCATGAGGTCAGCCCCAGCTGTTCTCCTGCACTCTCGGCAACGTGGCTGCATTTTATCCTTCCCCTTCAGTAACAACCGGCCATTCCCCACCAACTCCAGCCCCTGTGGGACCCGCTCCCTTCCCCAGGAGCAGTAAGCACCAGCGCAGCTCCATGCTGAGGCTGCAGCTGTGCGAGATAAGCCCCTGGCTTCGGGAGGGAGACGAGATGTCAAGGTGTTGAGTTTCACCCATGGCTAGTGTGGGGTGACCCACACTCTGGGGGGCAGCTGGAGGTGCCTTCTGAGAGCTGATTTTCTGAGGGGTGTGATGAGCCCTTCCTGTTTTTCTGGCTCCTTCCAAGGGCTAAAATCTGTCACCTAAAAGTTGAGGAATGTGCTTTTGGAAGAGGGAATTTCTCTCTCTTTGTTGTCACTAGTGTGGGCCAGTGGCCTAACGGACAAGCTGTTGGCTTTTTAAGTGGGGGATTGTGGGTTCAAGTCCCATTTGGGGTCATAGTTGTGATATTTCCTAGTAGATGCAAAGTCTCTTTGACTTCCTTTTTGCCATGGAATCTGTGAGATGTGTGAACACTGGGCAAGGGTCCCCTGCAATTGCCATTTTCCCTCAGTAGCAAACACTGACACTGACGTTAGGCACAGACAGGAGGAGAGTGTTTCCTAAAAGCTGAGGTGTGCAAAGTGAGGTCACTTGCAGAGATGCAGGCGCTGGCTTCTCTGTATGAGCTATGGCACCAGTTACCCATTGGTACCCGCCACCTCTCACTCACCTGCCAGCACCCAGACAGAAGGCCCATGCACACAGAGCTAGTGACTGTAGTGAGGGAGGTGGCTGCAGCACAATTCCAGGCCTGGGGCACATTGAACAACAGTTTCAAACATTTTTAAAACAAAAAATATGAAAAACTTTAGGCTCCGTCTACACTGCAGGCTTCTTGCGCAAGAACTGTTTTGGGCTCCAAAAAGGCCACAAGGGCAACTCCCAAGAAGGAAACTCCCTGCAGCAAAGCCATGGGTGGGTCTCTGTGCCCAGCTGTGGGGCACAGAGCTCAGTGCTCTGCATTGTAGCTGCAATTACATCTCCTTTGCCTTGTCTCCAGATTTCTCCTGTTGCTCCACATGGCACCTGTCAGAAGAAACAGTCAGTGTCGTTTGCAGGCATTTGCATGGCCAGGTCCAGGCAGCTTCTTTGCTTCCTCAAGAGGCTGACCAGAATGTAGGAGGAGCAGCCACATTCAGCCCAGCCCCACTTGGTGCTGCATCACTCATCACCTCTGGGCCTGGCAGGTGCCTTGGCCATGAGCAAACAATGGGGAACCTCAAACTCCTGCAATCTGTGCTACAGAGCCAAGTACCCACCAGCTGTGGCCAAAACACAGGCCTGGCTGTGAGCAGAGTTTAAACCTGGGCAGGGTTTAAATCCTGCTCACAGCAAGTCCTGTGTTTTGACCACACCCCTAACCAGGGCCACAAGCTGCACAACCCCTTAGACACTCTCCCCATACTCCCCATCCCCAGTCAATCCTGTTTTGCTCCTCTCAGAGAAATGCCTGGGATGGTGCCTCACGCTGGGTCCCTGAGGTCTCCGGCAAACTATTAGGCTGTCTCTACATTGTCGTGATCTTGGGCCAAAGCGGCCACTTTTGCACAAAAACATGCTGCCTGTCTACACTGGTGGGGAGTTCTTGCACAAGAACACTGACATTCTAATGTGTGAAATCAGGGCTTCTTGCACAAGAACTATGATGCTCCCGCTCAGGAATAAGCCCTTTTGCACAACTGTTCTTGCGCAAGAGGCCAGTGTAGACAGGCAACATGAATTTCTTGTGCAAGAAAGCCCAATGGCTAAAATGGCAAGAGAGCGTTTACACTGGCACAGATTCTCTTGCGCAAAAGCACATGCCAGTGTAGATGCTCTCTTGCACAAATACTTTAATGCAAGAGTTCTTGCGTTAAAGAGTATTTGCGCAAGTTCATGCCAATGTAGACATAGCCTTATCCCCTGCAGCCCCTGCCATTTGCCCAGTACCCCAAGACTCAGCACTACCCCTGGGGGCTGCTCTACCCTAGAGTGTGACAGAAGCTGAGTGAGAGGCCAGGGAGTCTGGGCCTGCCCCCAAAGGGCCATCCCTGCAGGGGGGAATTCTGGGGATGTGATGCAGGTCACCCCCTCCTCAGGCACACAGGCCCCTGCCACCTTCCCAGTGTTGTGAGAAAAGGTCTAGAGAAATAGCATGTGGGGGGGGGGGGGAGCCCTCTTCCTCGAAGGTCTTGCCCAAAGAGTTAGTAACAGAATATTTGTCCAAGTTTAAGTCCAGCAGAAGAACAGTTAGCAGGTGTTTCTGTGGTGTAGTGGTTACCATGTTTCCCTAACATGCAAAGGTCCTTAGTTCAGAAACACAGCGTCTTCTTTTATTGTGGTGACCTGGTAAGCACAGCTCCTGCTTCCTGGCCGGTGCCTGGGATGAGCCCAACTCCCACGTGACAGAGGGGGGTGACATCAACTGAGAATGCCCCTTGGTGCCAGCCTAGGGAAGTGAGATGAGTCAGGCCAGATACGTGATGGAGGCTTGTGACTTGGCCTCCCCTGCCCTGGAATGCTGGCATATGGGGCCAGCTCTTCCTGCTGCTTCCTTGTGTGACTGACCCAAGGAAGACATGAGGTAGGAATGGGGCAGAGGAGGGAAGCCAAGTTGAGGGAGGCCGGGCAGAAGCTCAGCTCCTGAGTGGGACTCAGTGGGGTGAGCAGAGCCCCTCCCCCCTTGTTCTATTGAAACCTGTGGGGTGGGGCTGGCTGCGGGGAGGCAGAGTCCTGTGCCTGTCCCAGAGCATCCCAGGGATGGTTCCTTGCATCCCAGGAGAAGAAGGGGGCTCTGGGTGGAAGGAAAACGAGCAAAGCTGGGCCCAGTGGGCATGGGCCAGGGCTCCAGTTCAGCCTAGTTGAGCCACCACTGGTCAGTGTAGGTCCCATGGTGTAAGGGGCAGCATGCAGGACTCTGACTCCTGCAATTTGAGTTTAAACCTCAGTAGGACCTGCTGCCCTTGGGCTAGTTGCTGTAAACTCTCCCACTTCCCTGGAGAGAGCTTGGTGTCTAATGCCCACTGGTGTTCAGCAGTGGTCTGGGAGAGGATTGGACCCTAGAATTTACAGCCTAGCTAGAGATGCAGGAAGGCTGAAGTTGTGTTTCTTGCTGATGCCCTCATGTTTGTTCCCTGCAGCTTTTAGGTTCCATCTCTTGTCCCCCTGGCACTAACAGGAAGGAGCTTCAGGGGCAGCCTGCTTGACCAAGGAAGGGCAGGAGCCCTGTCCTAGGAGGGGAGGGGCCAATGTGTGTGAGGGCATTGCCCAGGCTGGGAGGACAGAGCTGCCCAACATCTCTAGTGCTCCTGAGGCCCAGGGGATCCTAGCACAGACACAAGAGCAGCAGCCTTGGCCAATGGTCCCAGGAGTGTAGGGACCCTCCCTGGCTCCCTGCTCAGACTGGCCAGGGGGGCACATTGGTGCTAACAAAATGCTCAAGTGGTGCCATGTTCCAGCCAGGCCAACAGGGAGCATTTCTTGTGGTGTCACCTGATGCCCACAGGTATGGCCCTTGCACCCGCCCCCTGCTTTTCCCCTGGCCCCTGTGGGGCTGACAGGAAAGAGGTGCTGGAGCCAGGAGAAAGCAGGAGGCAGGAAGAGCACCAGGCTGGAGCTCAGCTCCCCTTTCCTCCCCTGGGTACCTTGAGCAGGGCAGCTGGTGCTGACAGGTCCAAGGGAAGTCTCAAAAGCCACAGAGCAACCGAGGCAGGGCAAGAGGGGGCAGGGCCAGGCCTACGTGTGGCTGCAGAGCCACAGAGACCCCGGCCAGGCTGCTCCCTGCCGTCTGGCTGCCAAACGCTGAGCGAAGGCCCCACCCACCAGCACACGGGCGGCTGCTGACACTCTGTGACCAGTGTGAGAAAGTGGCAGGAAAGCAGGGCCAGGCCTCCTCACCACTCCCACTCCAGGGGCTCAGGGAGGCAGGAGATGTTGCCCCAAGAGGCTTCTCCCGCACAAGTGAGAAGCAGAAAAACACCCAGGGCCCACATGTGCTTTTAAATAAGCCTCCTCAAGCCCAGGGCCAGAGGCCCATTTGGGAGAGAGAAACTGCCCCCCACACTGGCCTGGCCTCCCCCTTCTCACTCTGGCAAGGCCAGAATGACAAAGGCTCCAGTGAGGACAGCCAGGGTTCCCGACTGCCCAGTGACTTCTTCCTAGAACCCAGTGGGAGCCAAGAGGAGGTTTCCAGGCTGAAAACAGAAGAGCCACAGGAACAGACACAGCAAAGCCATCACCACTGCAAAGGGATTTAAACCCTCAGTCTTCTGATCCTAAACCAAACGCCTTCTCCTTTAGGCCACACAGTCCCCATTCCATTGGATAGTTCTTTAGGAGCACCATGGAGGCTCAAACCCACAGGAAGGGGCCCGGAATCTGCAGTCTCCAGCTGGTGGGAGGGGCCATGGGGCCTGGAGCTGAGGAAGCCAGGGAAGAGGAGAGGGGGAGTTCTGGGAAACCCAGCAGCCATGGAGAAGCAATAAGGGACGAGCGCCTGGCAGCTACCTGAGGGGAAAGGTGCCCAGAGAGAGCAGAGCCAGCCAGGCCACCAGTGTCTTGTCAGCATTCAGGGCTCCTCCTCCTGCCCCCTGAGCTCAGACCTCCTTGGGCCCTCCTGGGGCTGCCTTGGCCTCGGGCAAAGCCCTAAAGCTCTGTCTGGGCTACCCCCTCCCCCCCCCCCGGGCCCAAGCAAGAGCAGGTGACTCAGGCCCTAGAGCCAGGGCTCAGGGCAGCTGGCCTGAAGGGACAGGTGCAGGGGCTGTGCCCTGGATCCCTGATGCTTGTATGAGCAGGGGCGGGGGGAGGGGAAGGCCTGGGGCAGCCTCCCTGCAAATGCCATTTCTCTCCCCTGCCACAGAGGCTGCTGGTCCCAGGGCTTGGCTGCATCCCAGTTCTCTGGCTCCCCATCAGTACTCAGCCTGGGCCTGGGACAGGGAGACGCACATTCAAACCCTGCTCCCAGGCACAGACTGTTCTGGCCCCAGAGGGGCAGCATGTGGCCGGGTTTGTATCACACACAAAATGTTGCGCTGCCCCCTGCCTGTCAGTGTCTAAGCCTAAACATTTGTTATCAAGGGGAGAAAGGCCCAAGCAGGGCGACATTCAATGGTCAGTCACAGACACACAGAGATGTCAGACCCATCCGATTCCCAGCAGTGCGGGGGAGTCTGCAGGCGTGAGAGTCCCTCTGTGACACCCACCGCTTGGCTGGGCCAGTCAGCTTTTGGCTTTAGCCCTGCCGTGTAGATGTATGCACGGTGAAGAAAAGGGTCAGATGGTGCCAGCAGCCTTTCAGAACAACCATCACCAAGTACCAACGTCACTGCTTATTATAGAAAACCTATTATAGAAGATAACCGTAGCCAATGGAGTGTTCTCGTGAGAGACATTGGAGGAAAAGGGGCAGCCCACATGGGGCCCATTGATGGTGTATTCACCGTTCAGTCTGGCCTCAGTAGGAGATGTGTTTGAGCCCAGGAGAGTAAAAAACCCCTCGGGGATGGAGGATGTGGATCAGCTGATTCTCAGCCGTCTAGGAACAGCTGATTCTCAGCTCTTTTTCTAACTCAGCATTTTTCTAAACTGTTGAAACAAATAAACAGTTTCCCTCCAGCTCTACCTCAAAGAGTATTTTGAAGAGGTGACCTAAGGTCCCATAAATACCTTGCAAGCCAAGCTCAAGCAAGACGATCAGGCTACAGCAGGTGCAAGCTACATTGCTGCCGAGCACAGTGGGCCTGTCAGGATTTCCCTGTGATGGAGCGTTGTGGTGCCCTTCTGCTACAGGAGTCCAGTGGCGACATGCTACACTTTAGCCTTTGGCAAGTGTCTCTTGTATAGTACAACATTACCAGCATGTTGCCCCTGTACTTACGTGTCAGAGGAGTCTGTGGATCACCATGGGGGTGCTGTTATATTTGTGTTATAGATCTGTGTTATGTAAAATTAAAAGCACTGTTTTAAAGACAAGTTTCTGGACCCACATTATAGATCTCCTATAACCATTTAAGATGCATCTACATAGCACCCTTAGCTCAAAATAAGCTACACAATGTGCGCTAAGCAAATGCATAGCTTATTTCAACACTATTTCAAAATAGCTTATTTCATAATTTGGCACACAATGCCAAATTTTGAAATAGTTTGCTATTCCAAAATGCCCCTTAACCCTTGCGGAATGACATCACAGATAAGCTGCTCGTTATTTCTAAAACTATTTTGAAATAACGGGCTGCTTCAATAGATGCAGAATAGCTATTTCGGGATTCTTCCGGTATCCTGAAATAGCTCCACTATATAGACGAACCCTTAGATAGCGGCAAAAATTAAAGTAAGCCCTCAGCAGGGAAAAGGAAACTAAGATTTGCATTTTGTGATACATGTGGGGCTTGGACAAAAGCGATTTGTTTTGGTTTGGAACATGTCACAGTTTAGGAAATCTAACAGCAGTATTCTTCAAAGGAACTTTAATGAAAACACCCATATTACGGGAAATATGCACATGGACTCAGGGAGCCAGGCTGAAAGTCATGCTTCATACTGAATGGAGATGAATAAAATGTATTTGTATAGAAGTAACAAGACTCCTGTTTAAATATGAATTTTCATGGCACACGTCCCAACAAGCACCCATGACCTCAGTATTGGTGCACAAGACCAAACTCACTCCACTCAGGGATGGAAAATATTAGAGGGACACTGTTGACAAGTGTTGCCCACTGCCACACAGTCAGAGGGGAAGGAGACTTTGGCTCCTGCAGCAGGAACTCTGGCTGAAGACCCCAATGAGATCTTAGAACACAGATTGGTACAAATCACTCCCTGCTGCGGCGCAGCTTACAGCATTAACCCAACCCCCCAAACGCTGATTGGTTAATTCTGTGTCCTGCCACCCCACCTCTCCCTGTCCCCAGCACAGCTGTTAGCTCTGCCCCTGCCCAGCCCCCACCTCTGCCCCTCCTGCAGCCCCAAGGGATCTTTTCCTTATCCCTCCCATCCCTGGGACTGGAGGGAGGAAGGGGGAGGAGCTTTCAGACATCATAGAAATGAGGAGTCACGGGCTGGGCAGAGCAGAGTCCAAGGTCACACAGATTGGGATGTGTGATGTTAGAGGGGCTGATTTCAGGGGCAGAGTTGGAGCTGGGATTCCAGCCACCACACCCAGAGCCAGGGTCGGATTCTCTCTCCAGGGAGGGAGCCTGGCGGGAAAGTGAAGATCGGGGCCTCGACACCAGCATCAATAAATGTCACCTGCCCCTGGTCACAGTCCAGACAAACCCGGATCCTGCGGGGGGGGCTCAGGTGTAGGGGGCATACAGGGGGGGTGAGAGCCCAGAACTGAGCCCCCCTCTTCTGCACAGCCCAGATCCCCCCCTCAGGGCTAAGGCTGATTCGTCCCTTCCTGCTCACAGACTCTCTGGCCACCCCCACAGCCCAGTATTGCCCATCCCCCACCTCCACCTCCCAGCAATGTCTCCCCGAGGTGAATCCCTCACGGCCCAGCACACAGGGCACAGAGTCAAATCTTTCAGGGTTGCTGGGCAGTCGCTGCCATGCACGTTCCCATCTCACACATTTCTGATCCTCAGACAGGACGAGCTGGGGATTTGCCGTGTCTGGATCCAGAGTCACAGTCACTGGAGAGAGAGAATCAGAGTGTGAGGGGCAGAGCTCAGCCCTGTTCTCACCCTCCCCAGCAGCCCTGTTGTGGCTGGGACAGGCCTGGGCCCCAGGGAGCTGCCTCTGTCCTGGGCCCTGAGACTGAGCCGAGCTGTCACTGCAGCGCCTCAGCCTGGGCAATGGGATCCGCTTCGTTAGCTTCTCATTTGTGTGCAGAGGCTGCAGCCTCCTGCTCCCTTGGGCTGCTCCATCCCCAGGGTCAGGCCCAGAGCAGGAGGGTTCAGTGAGGAGGGGGCAGAGGAAGCACGTAACAGCTTGAACCCCAGAGAGCAACTCCCTCCCTTGCTGCAGCCTCCACTCCCCACCCAGGGCACAGAGGGGAGGATGCAGCGCGGGGGAAGAGCCGCCTCATCTCAGAGAGCAGGGCCTGCACATTAGTCACCCCAGGGCAGGTGGAGGGTCCAGGGCTCTTCAGGGCAGCTGGATTCAATGGGGGGAGCCCAACTCTGGCTTCTGGTCTGGCCGAGGGCAGGGCTTCTGGGGAAGAGGATCTGGGGTGGGGCCACTGGGAGGGGCCAGCACAGGGAAGAGGCTGGTGCCCGACACGGGGGGGGGGGCTATGCTGATCAGCTGCCCCGACATGAAGCGCAGCCCCTGCCTGCAAAGCCCCCTGCCCACAAACTGAGCTCATAGTAAGAAGTGGGGGGTCCGACTATCCCATATTTTAAAAGGGGCAGGACATGGCCCCTCATCCTTCTGATCCAGTGCCCCTGGGGTGCCTCACCACTCAGTGGGCAGGTTTGGGGCTCTGCCTGTAGTGGTCACTGGGGGTTTGGTTGGTGACTTGAGCTACAAGCTCAGGAAGATGTTTTCAGTCTCCACTTGAAACCTCACCCTGTCTGAAAGCTCCTGGGGACTTTCCTCTTGTTCTCTCCAGTGCAGAGGGCAGAGTGTCTGGAAGGGGAAGGGAGAAGAGAGCTGAGACTTCAGGAGTCCATATTGCCCACGACATCCACAATGTTAACACACGGACCTGGTTTTCATTACAGCAGAGACACACTTGTGGTGCATCTACACTGCAGAGAAGATTGAGGCTACTGCTGTCAATCTCCCAGGGTTCAAATTAGTGGACGAGTTAAGACAGCTAATCGCACTGAGGGGTGGCATCTATCGGTGCTGGCAGCCCTCATTGCACGAGGAGTAAGGGAAGCGGGAGGGAGAGTCTCTTCCCTCCATTGCCTGCTGCGTAGACAGCGCCAACAGACGAGTTAAGCTACTTCGACTTCAGCTCTGCATTTAACGCAATGGAAGTTGTTTAGCTTAATTCGACTTTGTCCCACAGTGTAGACGTACCCTGAGGTGTTTAATATAAGAAGGTCTGAAGCCTCCTACTTCCTCTCTCACTCAGGCTCTCCCAGCAAAGGAACCAACGTCCCTGCAGCCTCACAGCCGGCCCAGGACAATCTGTGAAGAGATTCGCTTTCTCCACAACATCCCCTCCCTCACTGCATCAGAGAGGTAGCCATGTTAGTCTGAATCTGCAAAAGTGGCGAGGAGTCCTGTGGCACCTTATAGACTAACCGAAGTGTTGGAGCATAAGCTTTCATGGGCAAAGACCCACTTCGTCAGATGCATGTAGTGGAAATTTCCAGAGGCAGGTATAAATACGCAGGCCAGAATCAGGCTAGAGATGACAAGGTGGATCCAATCAGGGAGGATGAGGCCCACTTCTAGTAGCTGATCTGGAGGTGTGAATAGCAAGAGAGGAGAAGCTGCTTTTGTTGTTAGCTAGCCTTTCACAGTCTTTGTTTAATCCTGAGTTGATTGTGTCAAACTTGAAGATG
>JANRFK010000270.1:2040880-2058828 GCA_030068395.1 Apalone spinifera | reverse complement strand
GAAGCGCCGAGTAGACACTGAATAGGACTAAACTATGTACGTAATAGTTTTTTGTCTTTTGTTTTGTAATAAATTTTATTTATATAGCCCTTTTGCTGATTTTTAAAGTGTTACATAAACAGGACAGGTGAAATATCATGTAAAGCAACCATAAACACATGAAAAGACCTAGGTTTACAATTTATGATTAAAACTCTACTATCTACACAATATACATAGACGTAAAATGTAAAAACTTAAATATCTTGGAAACAGTAGCCAATCAGTTGTTTTAATGATCATATTTGAATTCAACACATCAAAATACATAATAAATAGGACATTTTATCTCTGAAGCAAATGACTTCTAAAAAATTGTAGACCAGTGTTACATTTCTAGGGGTGTGTTGGTTCTGTCCACACACAAAAGTTCTTTTGGAATAATGGCTGTTATTCCAAAATAACAATGCAAGAGTCTACACAGCAATTACGTTATTTTGAAATAATTCTGAAGTAACAGAGGGCTTATTCCGACTTCTGCAAACCTCATTCTACGAAGAATAACATAACCTATTCTAAATTAGCTATTTTAAAATAAGGCCTGTGGAGATGAGCTGTTGCTGCTAGTTTGAAATAGCCCCTCCCCAGGGTCATTCTAAGTTATTCTTCCCAGGTCTCTAAATCAAGATAGCTTGTCTACATTGGGGAGCCTGCTTCAGACTATTCTGAGGTTTCCCTGCAGTGTAGACGTGCTATTTTGAAATAAGCTATTTTGAAATAACTATTCAAGAACAGCTTATTCCTGTGTTTTGGTCACCCCCCTAACCAGGGCAACAAGCTTGGCTGCCAGCTGTTTGCACATCTGGACCCAGAAATATCCTGAGCCTTGGTTTTGCTGGCCAGTTTCTTTTCAGCTCACTGCAAACTATCTTCCAGCTATAGGTGAGGCTGAGTGTGTATGAAACCAGCTGTGCTTTGGATGATTTTGTTAATTGATTAAAAACCCTCATGCACCTCGTCTGCCTGGGGAGGTGTCTGTAATAGATACCTAGAGTGACGTTACCCCTTGTAACCTCACCCAGAGACTCCTGACAAGTCTCTCTCCTGTGTCCCGCTCCACCTCAGTCCGAGCGTGTGCATGTTTCATATCTAAGGAAACTCCTCCTCCCTTTTTCCCTGCCAATCCTTCCCAAGCAAGCTGTACCCTTCTATGCCAATATTCCAGTAGTGTGTATTATCCCACCAAGTCCCTGTGTTACCAACTTCTCCCTGCTTATTACCCATCGTTCTTGAACGTTTATACCAGCATCTAAGTCACAGATTAGATTTTGCTTCCCAGTGGTCCCTCGTCCCTCCTTTATCTCTGTTGTTACTGCCCGTGCTCTCTCCCATTTCTGTCCCATCTCCCAGGTGTCCATGTTATTCACTTACTTGTGGGCTTTGGTCACCTGTCCTGTCAAACCTACTTTAATGCCTCCTCACTAGGTTAGCCAGTCTGCATCCAAATACTCTTCCTTTCCTCGACAGGTGAACCCCATCTCTCCTGAGCAGCCCTTCCTGCAACAGCATCCCATGGTCAAGGAAGACAAAGGCCCCTGCCTGCTGACCTGTAGCTTTCTGAGCCCAGAGAGCCAGACACTGCCAGGGTGGGAAGACTGGAGGGAAATGGCTGCATGTTGGGAGTCAAAGGTGTTGTCCGGAACCTTAAAGTAGAACAATTTTACAAGTGCTTGCAAGGCGGGCACCATGGCTTAGTTGACTAAAGCAGCTGCTTCATAAACAGGACAGCCTGTGTTCAGCTCCTAGGAGTGCCTTCTTGCAGCCTTTACTCATGTTTTCCTATCCCCTTCTGGGCCACAGAAGAGGCCTCCCCTGGCCACCCATGGAACTCCTGGTTCAGGAAAAGGCTGATTGGGGAGGAGCATTGGGATGAAGGAAGCCACAATCCTGGAGCAGGTGCAGAGGATGCTGGCACTGGCACTGGAAAGGCAGGGCTCTGACTTCAATTGCTGGGACAGAAAAGCCAGCGCCTGATGCCCTGGGGTGGGTGGAGTTCAGCAGCAAGAGATCCTGTCAGTGCAAAGCTCCTGCAGCTGTGGAGAGTGACTCTCCTCTCCCCTCCCATTGGATGGGCAATGGAAACATGGGGAGCAGCTGGGAGAAAAGGCCCATGGCTAAGCTGGTCAAGGTACCTGCCAGGTATGGGGGAGGTAGCTCCCAGTGCTGCCTGGCCAATATGTCTGCTTTTTCTATCATCCCTCAATATATAACTGGAGTCAGCTTCCTTCAGTTGAGCTTTGCCATGTTCCCACAGCAGGAAGCCAAAGGGAGCAAAGAGCAGAAGTACTGGAAGCTGGTGGTGATGCCCTCTGGGTTTGATTTAGTGAGTTCCAGAAGATTGATCACAGCAATTCCTCTCCAGCTGGACATGGTTCTTATTCTTCTGTACAGAACAGCCAATGGGCATTCAGATCTCACCCTTGCTCAATTGATGGGAATAGAAACCAGACACACAGATGGTTTGAACAGGTTTCAGTTGAGGGATGGGTTTGCCTGGTTTATGTGCATTGGCACAAGAACACATGAGGGGTTTGCTGACATTTTAAGAGTTCCTGTACAATAGAAATCCAAGATGTGACACACCTGGAGGTGCAAATGTTTCACTTTTTAACGGGGTGCTTGACATTGCACCAAGGATCTTTACAATTAGCACTCAAGCACTCTACCACTGAGTGACACCTGACAGTGGTTGTATGTTTGAGCCCAATGTTGGGAACTTAGCCCCTGGCAGCACTGTCTGCAGGAGCAGGTGGTACCTTGCACATATGGCAGGGGGAGGACGGGGAGCTGGCTCCAGGGTGAGGGTTATGTCACCTCCTCATCCTGGAGCTGCAGGTCATCAGCGTTCTCACCCTGAAGCTGCAGCCGCTGCTGACCAGGTGTCTCCCTCACAAACTCCACAATGATCCTTGGACACAGCGATTCCCCAGCCCCCAGGATTTGGTCTAGTTCCTCATGGGCCCTGATATAACCCTGCCGCAGTTTCTTAGCCTTCACTCTGACTTGGTCTGTGGTGTACCAGAGATGACCTTTCTTTGCAAGGCCATCAGCCACTGGGCCATAAATGTCCACATTCCTCTGCGTGTACTGCAGGGCCTGCAGAGACTCCTCCTTTGACCACAGCTCCAAGGGGGACTTTACCTGTGTTCCAGACCATGACAGTGCCCAGCATTTGTTGCTCTTTGCTTCATCCTGGGATGTCTCCCTGGAATGTCCCAGCTCCCAGCGCACTGTCAGGAGATTGCAGGGTGGGAACCAGCAGAAGCAGCAAGGGGGGGGCAGGTGTGATACCAGCCCCCAGCAGCAAACCTGGAAGCAGGGACTCTTGGGGAGAAGAGTAACTGGAGGGGGAGGGGACAGTTCAATCTGACTCTACAAGAACCCAGAGGAGCTGGAGCCATCGCCCTGGCAGCTCCATGGCCCGCAGGGGGGAGCAGCCCATGCAGACAGGGACACACAGGGGGCAAAAAGCCCCTGCAACAGCAGTGCGCTAAGACCCAGGGGGCGCCGGGCAGTGCAACCCCAGTCCCACAGCTAGGCAGTAGGCAGGGACTTGCAGGCGCTGCAGGGACTCAACTGGTCTCCCCTTGCTTCTGGCAGCCACCGTGCCCTGCCACTTGGGGAAGTGCCTGGAGGCAGCCAGACAGCTGGGAGGGAGCCAGAGCTGGATAGGGGAAGTGATAGGGCAGGATTTGGACCCACAACAACTGGCCTGTCTCAGACTAAGCACTACAGCTTAGAAGTCCAACATGCTTTTCATTGCACCACAGAACCACACAGGCCACCTAACCAGACATCACCTCTGTCTGCTTTGCAGCACGGGGGGGGGGAGAAAGGGAAGCCAGGTCTGTCTTCTTTGGGAGGTCCAATAGGAAGAGGGAGGGGTTATTGGGCTCTCCCAGGCTGGCTCTGCCAGTGAAAATAGAGAATAGGGCATCAATGCCACTTCCTCTTGCATGCTAAGTGCTCTGTGCCACTTGAGCTAATTCCCTTATGGCCATGGGCTGCTTCAGAACCTCCCATCTCATTCCACAATGTCCCTGCAGCTGCCTCTGCCTCTTCTGTGGAAGGGCCACTAGCCAATCACTTTGCTGTGGGCTGACAGGCTCAGCTGATTAGTGATTGGTGCTAATAATGCCAGGGTGCTGGATTCAAGCCCCTTGCTGGCACTGCAGGCTTGTGGCAAAGTAGTCTGTTCTCCTTCAGCTGCCTGCTCTGGGAGGGGAGCCCAGAACAAGGAACAGGCTGAGCAGCTTGCAAGGAGCAGGCAGGAATCATGGTTTGGAGCAGGGACCAGCAGACACAGACTCTGTGCAGCCCCAGGCTGCTGGGAGTGAACTCTGGCAACATCCTTCTCCTGGAGGCTGGAAAGGCCTTGGATCCTGAGCCACAGTTGTTGTGCCCATCTCTACAGCCAGCACTGGGTGGGCATTAAGTCAAGGAAGCAGGGACCAGGCCTAATCCCATGAACATGATTTATCAGTGCCAAGCAGTAGCTGAAAACAGCAACATGATGATGAAGCACAAGAGTAACTCTGGGGTAGCACAGAGATCCCTGCCACATGCCAATGCTTGGAATTGAACCAGAGACCTTTAGATCTTCAAGTCTAACACACTCCCCACCAAGCTCCTGTGGTTGCTGTAAGGGGATTCTCTCTGGTCTGTAATTCTCTGTCTGGGATGTTTGGCAGCTGTGCCACATAAAATGGGCATTGTCATGCCCTGCCCAGGAAGGCAAGACTGGCCTTTCCAGAGCACCCCTCCATCACAGCCCAGAGCCAAGGTTCCCTCTAAGCCAGGTGGGGTAAGCAGGGAGTGTCTTGATGGGCTGGATCCAGCCCGCTGGCCTATATTTCCCAGGCCTGGTGTAGAGAGGACCTTGGCTCTGGCTATGAGGGAGGGGCACTGTGGAAAGGCCAGTCTTGCCTTCCTGGGCAGTGCATGATGACATGCACCCGGCTGCCAAACAACCTGGACAGAGAATTACAGGCCAGACGGGCTTTTTACACCAGCTAAAGTAGCTCAGATAGTAGAGTATTAGACTGAAGAGCTGAAGAAGGTCCTTGGTTCAATCCTAGGCTTTGGCATGTGCTAATAGGTGGCTGGGTGCTTTATAAGCTACTCCTTTGTTTAATCATCATTTCACCCTTTCTGACCACAGCTGGGCCCTGGCAAATCATGTTCACGTGACCTGAGACTTGCTGCTTACTTGGCTAATGCCCACCCAGAGCTGGCCCAAGGGCTGTGGCTCAGGGTGAGGTGCAGATGAGGGCACATTTGACTAGTCTCATGTGACCTACCTGGGGTCAGTTGAGCAGGAGGAGAAACCCAGCAACCACCTCAAGCAGGGTAGGAGGACAGAGACACTTTCTTGCCTGGGCACTGCAGGCAACAAGAATGCAGGTTATTAGTGGAGTGGTGACAAAGGGGGCAAGACACAATGCATCTTCTCCTACCACTGAGGAAGGGGGCTGGGTCTAAGTCTCTTTCAGCCCCCAGGAAAAGGGAGCGAGGGAAGCAGGTAGCCAGAGCCCTCTCCCAGCACGCATGGGGTCTGTGTCTGCTGCTGCCTGCTACTTGCAACCTGCTCAGCCTGTTTCTTGTTCTGGCCTCCCTGCCCAGAGCAGGCAGCTAAAGGAGAACAGGCCACGTTGCCAGCAGTGCCCAGCAAGGGGCTTGAACCCAGTAACTTAAAGTTCTGAGCCCCAAACTCGAGCCTCCCAGTCCCCAGCAAAGGGAGCACTAGTGGGCCCTTCAGAGCAGGGATGTTATGGGCTCTGGAATGAGATGGGTGGCCTAGAACTAGTACCTAACTGCAGGGGAATTAGCCCCCACTTGCTTCACATGCAAGAGACAGTGGAACCGAGACCCACATTCTCCAGGGGGGGCTGCCTTCCTGATTTTCACTGGCAGAGCCAGCCAAAGGGCCAAGATTTTGCACTAGCGCTCCCCCCCCCCTTCCTTCTTGCTCTCAAAAAAAGCCAGACCTTGTGGGAGGTCAGCAAGGAAGCAGCAAATGCCCCATACCCAGAGAGCTGGTGCCTCTCACAGGGGTATTGGGCATTTCCTCACCCAAGCCACTCTGCCTCCCTGGGGCCTGTCACCACCACAGAGCACAGGGGGCTTTTTAGAGCATATCTGGGGTCCTGGATGTTTCTCTGCTTCTCACTTGTGGGGGAGAAGCCGCTTGGGGCAACATCTCCTGCCCCCCCTGCCCCACTGAGCCCCTGCAGTGGGAGTGATGAGGGGGCAGTGGTGAGGGGCCTGGCCCTGCTTTCTGCCTCCTTCTCACACTGGTCACAGAGTGTCAGCAGATGCCCGCGTGCTGGTGGGTGGGGCCTTCACTCAGTTTTTAGCAGCCAGAGGGTGGGAGCAGCCCAGCCAGGGTCTCTGTGGCTCTGCAGCCACACATAGGCCTGTCCCTGTCCCCCTCTTGCCCTGCCTCGGTTGCTCTGTGGCTTTTGAGCCTCCCTTGGAGCTGTCAGCACCAACCGCCCCTGCTCAAGGTGCCCAAGGGAGCAGATGGGAGCTGGGCTTCAGACTGGGGCTCTTCCTGCTTTCCCCTGGCTCCAGCCTAGCCCTGGGCCTCTTTCCTGTCAGCCCCATGGGCGCCAGGAAAGGCGGGTGCAAGGGGGCCACACTCATGAGCATCAGGTGGCACCACAAGAAATGCTCCCTGTCCGCCTGCCTGGAACATGGTGCCACTTGAGCATGTTATTAGCACCAATGTGCCCCCCCTGGCCAGTCTGAGCAGGGAATGTCCCTGCAAACCTGGGACCATTGGCCAAGGCTGCTGCTTTTGTGTCTGTGCTGGGATCCCTCTGTGTCAGGAGTGCTAGAGATGTCAGGCAGCTCTGTCCTTCCAGCCTAGGGCTGCCTGTCTGGGGCAACACCCTCACACACACTAGCCCTTCCCCTCCTAGGACAGGGCTCCCCTTGGCTACTCAGCCTGGGAGTTGGGCTTCTCCCAAGCACAGGTCATGCAGCAGGAGCTGTACTTACCTGGACATCGAGAGGAGCCCCAATAAGAGCAGACCCCTCTCTATTTCTGATTGGCTTTGAACCAGGGGCCTTTTGCATCTTAAGCAACTATGATAACCACTACACCACAGAAACATGCGTAAGTCTGTTTTTTTCTGTACATAAACTTGGACAATAATTATATTACTAATTCTTTGGCCAAGGCCTTGGGAGAAGAGGCAGAACAAGAGCAGGGAACAAGACCCTCCTCCCCCCCACAATACTTCTCTAGACCGTCTCTCTCAATACTGGGAAGGCAGGGTGGAGGGGGCTGTGTGCCTGGGGAGGGGTGACCCACATCATATCCCCAATATTTCTGCCCTTCATGGATGGACCTTTGTGGGCAGTCCCTGATGCCCCTGCCCCTCACTCAACTCCTATCACACTGTTGAGCAGGGCAGCCCTCAGGGGTAGGGCTGAGTCATGGGATGCTGGGCAAAGGGCAGAGGCTGCAGGAGCTGAGAGCTGAGGGACCCATAAAGAGGCATCATGCCCGGTGTCTCTCTTGGAAACATGTAGAAAGTGATTGACTGGGGGTGGGGAGAGTCTCAGGGGTTCTGTAGCTTGTTGCCTTGGTTAGGGGTGTGGCCAAAACACAGGCCTCACTGTGAGCAGGATTTGACCCTGCACAGGAAACCCTATTGGATTTCTAATCCAGCACCTTAACCACTCAGCATGAGCTCAGCACTGGCCTGAGCCAGGGAAACAGGTAAATAATCCGAGTGCTCAGGCCTGACGGCACCTGCCCCACAGAATTCACACGGCAAACCTGGCTCCCTGAGGACAGGGGGAGTTTGAGGGCTTGTTGCTGAGCCATAGGGTGAAGCATCAAACCAGCCCCCTCCTGTGAGGCTTCTGAGTGTTGCTGTCCCTGCTGTACAGACAGGGCTATGGAGACAGGGAGAGATTCACTGAATAGGCCACGGTCACCCAGCGAGTTAGAGCCCAGCTCTGTCCCCAACTCCCTGCCCCACCCATCGATGTACTGACTCCCTCACTGCCATGGGGCTGTTTGCATTGGCCTCTTTTGTTTTCTTTTCTTCTGTGAGACACTGGAACAGTTGGTGAGGATGTCCCACAGTTACCATCTCCCTCTGTACTGGTGCTGTCCAGATCCCTGGCTAGCAAACACTGACACTGCTGTGAGGTCCAAACCATAGGGGAGTGTTTAAGGGTTATTTCAGAAGAAGGATTTTCTCCCAAAATAACTGTATCTAAACAGTGTTTTTTATTTCAAAATAAAGTATTTCGAAATAGCGCCCATACGCGGTTATGTAAATGTACTGCGGGATATTTAAATCCTGGTTTCATTTACAATTTTGAATGTCTACATTTGCATCCCTCTCCTGAAAGAGGGTGCAAGTGTAGACATGTCCTGTGTGTTGCAACCTCACAGCACTCAACTGATGTTCCCTCCCCGCTGCCTGAAGATGTTTGGGAGTGCTCCTGGGTCTGGGGGACTGGCTCCAGGGTGAAGGTCATAATGCTTCTGGAATCCTTCTCCTCGTCCTGGAGCTGCAAGTCATCAGCATTGTCATCCTGAAGCTGAGGCCGCTGCTGCCCAGGTGTCTCCATCCCAGACTCTACAACTATCCCTACAGTCAGGGGTTGCCCACACCCCAGGATTTGGTCCAGTTCCTCATAATATGCACAGTGCTGAGATGCTTCCCCAGTGTGGGAGTTGCCCTCACATACCTCTCCCACAATTCATTGACCTTGGGTCTGACTTGGTCTAGGATGCAGGGTGGGAGGTGGCCTTTCTTTGCAAGGCCATCAGCTATTCGGCCATAAATGTCCGCATTCCTCCATCTGGACTGCAGGGTCTGCAGAGACTCCTCCTGAGATCACAGCTCCAAGAGGGTCTTTATCTCTGGCTCAGACACTGACAGAGCCCAATGTTTGCTGCCCCTTGCTTATTCCTGTGATGTGTCCACCTCAGCCCAGGGAGGAGAAAAAATAACCCTCTGCCAGCTGATTATCCCATCAGCTTCTGTAGCTTCACCTCCTTCCACAGCAGCTCCAGCTTTGAACTACAAATATCAAGGGGCTGGTGAGGAAATGAGGAGCTGGTAGCTTGGGTTAGTCGCTTCCATGAGAGCAAGAGGTGGAGTGGTCACAAGGTTCATTCCCCTCCCCTGCAGAGAAAGAGTTAGTAATAGAATAGTCACCCAAGTTTCTCCACCAAAGCTGGTTTCTGTGGTGTAGTGGTTATCATGGTTGCCTAACATGCAAAAGGTCCCTGGTGTGAAGTCAGATAGAAATGCCAGGTGTTCTCTTATTGCTGCTCCCCTGCTGACCAGCTTGTTCCTGGGATGAGCCCAACTCCCACATGACAGAGGAGGTGACATCAGCTGAGAATTCCCCTTGGTGCCCAGCCTGGGGAAGCGAGATGGGTCAAGCCAGGCACTTTTTGGAGGCTTGTGGCTTGGCCTCCCCTGCCCTGGGAGGCTGTATATTGGGCTGGCTCTGCCTGCTGCCTCCCTCGTGCGACTTGCCCAAGGAGGATGTGAGGCAGGAATGGGGCAGAAGAGGGAAGCCAAGTTGAGGGGGCAGGACAGAACCTCAGCACCTTAGTGGGGTGAACAGAACCTTGTTCTGCCAAAGCCTGTGGGGTAGGGCTGGCTGTGGGGAGGCAGAGTTCTGTGCCTGTCTCAGGGATGCTCCTTACAGCCCAGGAGAAGAAGGAGGCTCTAGGTGGAAGGAAAACAAGCAAAGCTGGTCCCAATGGGCCTGGGCCAGGGATCCAGTTTGGCCCAGCTAAGGCAATAGTGATGGTTGTAGGTCCAATGGTGTACGGGGCAGCACTCTGGACTCTAAGTCCTGCAAGCTGAGTTGAAATTTTGTGGAACCTGCTGGGACTGCGTTGGTTGCAACAAAACCCTCACAATTCTTCTTCTTTGGCTTCCTTTCCTGTAGGCCCCTAGAGAGGAATTTGTGCCCCCTGCAGCATGTCTCACTGCCCTTCACCCCCCACCCCCGCTCGGGGCAGCTCTGTCTCTTGTCTGAGGGGCTGAAGATGCAGGCTCATGACTATGCGTGGCTGTAGACAGCAACAGAGAGTCCCAAGAGCAGAAGGCTGAAAATGCAGCATCAAACATGCCCCCTGCTGTGGGCCTGTAAGGCGACCTTGACATTGCAGTGCTATTTCAGGGAACGGAGACACCTGAAATAGCTATCCTGTGTGTTAACAGTGCCCTCTTATTTTGCTAATACAACATCCCTGTAAACTTAATTCCATAAGGCATAAGGTACATTTCGGAATAGCAGGTTACTTCGATATTTGGTGCTGTGTAGACAGCAAAGTGTTATTTGAAATAAGTTCAAACTGACAACTTCTGTAGCTCAAATTGTGTATCATATGTCAATCCTCTGCCTATACTGCACCCCAAACACGAAATAAGATGCTACATCAGGGCACTGTCTACACTACAGAAACAAGGCTTTAGTCCAGAGAACACATCTGCTCTTCCGAAAGATTTTTCGGAAGAGCAGACGTGCTTTTTCGGCATCCCAGTGAACTGCACTTTATGAGGAAGAAGGGATGTTCCAAAAAAGGTTTTTTTCCCGACATTTTGCCCAGTGTAGATAGGCCAAATGTCGGAAAAGCCTCTTCTCAAAAAAGAAGCAGAAAAAGCTACACAAATTGGGGTAGTGTAGACATATCCTGAGTTTTGCACAGCACTGATAGGAAACAGGGAGGGACAAAAGGGTCTAATGGCACCTGCAGCCTTTCAGAACAACCCCTGGCCTCATTCCCAAGCACCAGACCTTCCCTCCACCCTTGCTGGGGTCTTCTGGGAACTGGCTGGACTCAAGCCCTCCCCGTTGTCAGTCTAAGGAGTGCTTGTTTTGTAATAGCTGTGCCCTGGAAATGATGAAGCAGCTAAAGTGACACTGGTGGGATTTGAACCCACAACCTTTGAATAACTAGTCTGGCTCACACCACGTTAGAAAAACCAACATGCTTAGTATTGCACCACAGAGCCTGATAGAGTGTTGGGCTTGCTATCTTTGCTCTCTGCTTTGCAGCATGGCAATTGCTGGGAGGAAAGAAAGGGGAGCCAGGTATGTCTTTTTTGGGAGAGCAAGTAGGAAGAGGGAGGGGCCACTGAGCCCCCTGACAGTCAAAATAAGAGACCTATAACTGTAGAATGTGGGCATTGATCCCACTGCCTCTTACATGCTAAGCAAACATACTACCACTTGAGCTAATTCCCATGCCTGTATACACCACCCCTGTCCCACCAACCTCTTTCCAGAGCCCACAACATCCCTGTGGCTGTTCAAGGCTCCTTTCTGAAAGGGCCACTTGTGAGACTGACACTTGTGGGCCAGCTAGCTCAGAGGTTTAGAACGTGGTGCTCATATCACACATATGTGTCTTAAGACAAGCCCCTTGTTTCAAACCATAAGGGGCTCACTATTCTGACGTCCCTGTAAACCTCATGGGACGAGGAGTGAGGGATGTTTTGGAATAAGTGCTGTGTATCCAGCGCTGAATTACAAACTAAGCTATTTCAAGATTGACTCGAAATAAGCTACACAATTGCATAGCTTATTTTGAGTATGGTACACAACCCTAGTAAGTTAGAGCCCAGCTCTGACCCCAGCTCCCTGCTCCATCCACCCACATACTGACTCCCTCGATGCAATGGGGCTGTTTGCATTGGCCTCTTCTCTCTGTAACCAGGCGTCAGCAGGCAGGAGAGTGTGACCCGGCTCCCTGCACCTGTATTTCTCATCCCTTCAGAGACACTTGTTAGTGGAGGAATAAATCACATTCACATGAGTATAGATTATGAAACTTTTGTTGTTGTCTTGGAAACTCCCCACAGACCTTCCCCTGGGGACCCTGGGCTGCCTGCTCACATTGCAGAGCTTACTTCAACCTCAGGGTGCTGTGTGGATGCACCCAGACTGTTGAAGGCCAGCCTGCTGTGGACAGGCAACAGGGCTTTCTTGCTGAAGAAAGCCCTCTGGCTAAAATGGCCGTCAGAGATTTCATAGAATCACAGAGCTGGAAGAGACCTCAGGAGGTTGTAGTAAGTAAAGGGTCAGTAACATGGAGTCAGCAGGCCTAAATAGAGGCCTGTAACATGAAAACAGCAACAGGCCTTGCAATCTAGTGAGCAAGACTTTGGTTCAGTAACACAGGAGCCAAGAAAGAAGCCCTATTGATAATTGTGTGATTGTGTAAGTTAGGTAGAGCATGGATGGATACAGGGAGGCACTGGGTACAAACTGTAAGCCAAAAGGGAGTAATGGAACATCTTAAGAAATGTCTTGGTACAAAGACTCCCTAAAAACTAATTCACATACCGACTTAGGTTCAGGACGAGGTCGGAATTGACAGCATGAAGGATAGTAAGTAAGCTCCCCTTCTGTAAGGTATGGGGTGGTATCTGAGCAACAGAGGGTGGTAACCTGGTACGTAAAGAAGTGATGTAAGTTGTTTGTACCTGTCTATAAAAGGACACTGCAAAAGGTGCTCTCCGGCCGACCTGAGGGGGCGGGGGGTGCACTAGGCTCCTGAACGGCAGGTGTCATTGCCTGAACTTACAGAATGCACGTAGCTTAACTTTGACTAACTGCTATTAATATCTGTTATATGGCAGTAGGCCTGCCCGGTTTTGGTACCTTGTCAATGCGGGCCATAGTGCTCAGTGATGTAACATTGTACTGATCTCTGTTACCAACTGGTAGAGCTTCGCATTTGACAATAAACCTGCTCAATTGATTTCAAACCTTGCCTGTATCTGTCGTTTCCGGGGCCTCTCAGAGATCTCCTGTGTTGACCCAAGTGCACGGGGTCTAACACTCTAGATAAAGGGAATACCGATTGTTATGCACGCAGCCGAAAGTTTATTATCACTGACGGAATAGAGGTCCTGTCAGGAGCGAACCAGGACGAAGCTGACACTGACAGTTCAGACCACCGAAGGTACCGAGGTATGAAGACACCGAGGTACAACAGAGGTCATCAAGTTCTGCCCCGTGCCTAAGGTAGGACCAATCCCAACTAAATCAACCCAGCCAGGGCTTTGTCAAGCCGAGACTTAAAAACCTCTAGGGATGGAGATTCCACCACTTCCCCATGGAACCAATCCCAGTGCTTCACCACCCTCCTAGTGAAATAGTTTTTCCTAATATCCAACTTAGATCTCCCCCATTGTAACATGAGGCCATTACACCTTGTTCTGCCATCCGTCACTACTGTAAACAGCCTGTCTCCATCCTCTTTGGAACCTCCCTTCAGGAAGTTGAAGGCTGCTATCAGATCCCTCTTCCCCCCCCCCCTTCTCTTCTGAAGACTAAACAAACTCAAATCCCTCAGTCTCTCCTAATAGGTCATGTGTTCCAGCCCCCGAATCATTTTGGTTGCTCTCTGCTGAACCCTCTCCAATGCATCCACATCCTTTCTATAGGGGGGGGCTCAGAACTGGACACAATATTTCAGATGTGGCCTCAAGAGAGTGTCCACACTGCCATGGCCGCTCTTGCAGAAAAGCACTTCTTTTGAGCAAAAGCACATGGCAGTGTGGATGCACTGTTGCACAAGACCTTTTTCACAAGAATTCTTGCACAAAACAGTTTTTGCACAAGAAGCCTGCAAGATAGATGTAGCCAGGGGGTGTTTGGGTTTGTTACCAACACTGAGCTTTGTACAATAGTCCAGGGAACACTGTGAAAAGGAGAAACCTTCCTGCCCTGGGTTTCCCTGGCCAGCCAGCGAGTGGCAGAAAGGTTCTCTAAAATGCTGACTTTGTGTGGTTGAAGCAAGCTCCTTCCCTACTCAGCAGAGGTGGCTGAATGTTTAAGGTATGAGACTGCTAGTCTATTGTGCTCTGCATTCATGGGGGTCAAATCCCATCCTCATGGGGTGTGTACAGCCCTTTCTCTTGCTTCTCCCAGAAGTTCAGTACCAGCCCCTCCTGTAACACTGCCTGCCCCAGCCCCCTCCCATTGCAGCCTGGGGAAAGGGGAAATCTCCACAGCGACACTCCCAGATGTGACCCTCAGTCCCTTCTGCCCTCAGGGGGAAACCTTACAAAGGAGATTCCAGGCAGCCAGGCCATGGGGGTCTCTGAGATTGCCCCACCCCTGCAGCCTGTCCCACTTGGCTGTTGCCATGAAAACTCTGTGAGGTCACTGACTCCCAACCAATGAGCTGAGGTGCTGCAAAAGGTCCTTGTAATGTCACTGACGCCTTTCAGGCTCATGGCCAGCCCTTTGGCATGTTTGAGCTGCTCCCCCTGCAACCCCCAGTCATTCAGGGCTGGTTCTGGGGCTCACACAGGGAACATCAGAGGCATCTCAGGGTGCCACATGCCCCCAAGGTCACTTTTTAAATGTCAGGGCAAGCCAGGATCTATCCCATCCCTTCCCCAAGACCCCAGCCCTTTGTTGAGCCCCTGCCCTCTCCAAACCTTTCCATGGACTATCAGTTGCTAATGGACATGCACCACTAATGTCATAATTACACCCCAGCCATTTTGCTAGGGCTGCAGCTAGGGAGAACAGTTTAATTTAAATTATTAAACAGATTAAGCATTTGAACTGTCTCATGTTAGTTAATCAAACTTCATTTTAAATAAAGGAAAACATTATGGCCAGCACAAAAGGTTTCAGTGTCACTTTATTTATGGCAGGTGTGGGGAACCTTTTTTGGGTCAGGGGCCACTGACCCACAGAAAAATTGGGGGGCCACACAAATGAGATACAAAAAACTCCTCCAAAAGCCCCCAACCCTCATTGATGTGGCCCTCAACTAAGAAACCTTACTCCTCTGGTGTTCCAGCCCCCATGGCATGAGGGGAAGGGACAGGGAGGATGGAGGTGCAGATTTACTTTCCTGGGGTTCCAGAGTTACTGGATTTGGGGGACCCACTTAGCCTCTGGGGTGGGGACAAAAACAAGGAGTTCAATGTGTGGGACAGGGCTGCCAACGAGTGGGATGCAGGATTGGGTTAGGAGAGTAGGGTCTGGCGGGGAGCTTGGCAGCAGGAGAGGGTGTGGGATGGGGATGTGAGAGGGCATTTGGGTGAGGGAGGGGCTAGGGCAGTAACTGGGAGTGTGGTGGGGGCTGAGGCTGGAGACCCAGCACAAGTTCCCAGCTGCATGGGAGCAAGGGGGAGAGCTGAGCTCCCAAGCCATGAGCCATGGGAAATCAACTCATTTGCTGCTTGTGGGTTACCACCCCTCATCTAAGATATTTGTTAGTAATTGGCGGGTGCCACAGGGCACACATCTGAACAGGTGCCCGTGATCTCAATATTGGTGCACAAGGCAAAACTCACTCACCTCATGGATGGAAACTTTTAGAGGGAACAGTAATCGGGAGCGTCTCAGGGGTTGTGTAGCTTGTTGCCCTGGCTAGGGGTGTGGCCAAAACACAGGCCCCACAGTGATCAGGGTTTGAACCTGTGCAGAGACACCTTAACCACTCGGCCCTCACAAATATGAAGCCAGCATTGTTACAGGGCCAGGGAAACTGGTAAATAATCCTAGTGCCCAGGCCCGATGCCACCTGCCACACAGAATTCACACAGCAAACCTGGCTCCCTGAGCACAGGGGGCTCATTGCTGGGCCATGGGGTGAACCACCAAACTAGCATCCTCTTGTGGGGCCTGTGAGTGTTGCTGTCCCTGCTGTACAGACAGGGCCATGGAGACAGGGAGAGGTTCACTGAACAGGCCAAGGTCATCCAGCAAGTTAAAGCCAAGATCTGCCCCCAGCTCCCTGCTCTACCCACCGATGTGCAAGTTTACGGGGGGGGGCTGCTTGGCCTTGTCCCCCCTCCCCTGCACTGCCAGAGCCCTTGGGCATGATATGACCTGCGGCCCCGGTGCCACTTGCCCCTTTCCCCTTGCTGCCATGGGGCTCTTTGCATTGGCCTCTTCTCTCTGAAAGCAGGTTTAAACCATGGCTGAGGCTCTGGACAAGGGGCAGGGTATGGGGAGGTCTGAGTGTGGAAGGGGCTGTTTGTGTTCCCTCACTGCCATGCGGCTGTTCACATTGGCCTCTTCCCTCTGGAACTAGGGTTAAGCCACAGCTGAGGTTCTTGGCAGGGTGTGGGAGGATGTATGTTCCTCTCAATCCCAGCTGCCCAGGGGAGAGCAGAGGGAGATAGCAGGCTCTGCACATTCCTTCACTCCCTAGTCACAGGAAGCACCTCAAAGAGGGCCCTGCGTGTGTGGATGTCGCCCTCAACCCATCTCTGAAATGGGAGGGGGGAAGGCTCAGAGGTGGGGGAGTCCCAGAAGAGTGGGGCAGCTGAGCACAGCAGCCTGCAGGAAGCTAGGACCGGGGCTGGGAACTTGCCGCTCCTCTCCTCTCTTCTTGCCAGAGAGCCACACTGAGGAGACCTGGCTACTGTCTCTCCCTGGCCACATGCACCTCTTCTGTCTGGGGAGGCGTCTGTAATAGAAGCCTAAAGTGACATTACGCTTGGGTTTTACCCCTCATAACCTAACCTAGAGACTCCTGACAAGTCTGTTTCCTATGTCCATCTCCACCTCAGGCCAAATATTTTCAAGTTTCATAAATAAAGAAAACCATCCTTTTTTCCCTGCCTACTTTTCCTGAGCAAGCTCTACCTTCTGTGCCAATATTCCAGTCCTGTGTATTATCCCACCAGGTCCCTGATACCAGCTTCTTCCTGCTTATTACCCTTTGTTTCTGTGTGTCTATACCAGCATCTATGACACAGATTAGATTTTGCTTTCCAGTGGTCCCTCGTCCCTCCTTTATCTCTGCAGTTACAGCCCGTGCTCTCTCCCATTTCTGGCCCATCTCATTCACTTACCTGTGGGCTTTGGGCACCTACCCCATCAAACCAGGTTTAAAGCCTCCTTATTAGGTTAGCCAGTCTGCATCCAAATACTCTTTTCCCCTTCCTCCACAGGTGAACCCCTTCCCTACTAAGTAGCTCTTCCTTCAACAACATCCCATGGTCATGGAAGCCAAAGCCCTCTGCCCATGGAGCTGTAGCTTTCTGTGCCAGGGAGCCAGACACTGACAGGGCTGGAAGGCTAGAGGGAAATGGGAAATAGCTGCATTTTGGGAGTCAAAGATGTTGTTTGGGACCACAAAGAACTGTTTTAAAGAACTATTGGAAGTTGGCACCATGGCTTTGCTTGCTAAAGCACCTACCTCATGAACAGGTGATTCTGGGTTCAACTCCCAGTGGTGCCTTCTGATAGCCTTTGCTCATGCTTTCCTAGGTCATTCTGAGACACAGAAGGGGCCTCCCATGGAATTGTCTGTTTAGGAAATGGCTGATTGGAGAAGAGCATTGAAAAGTAAAAAACCACAAGGCTGAAGTGGGTGCAGAGGCTACTGGCAAGGCAGGGTAATTGCTGGAATAGGAGATCCAGTGCCCTACACCCTTGTGATTCTCTAAGGATGTCAGTGCCCAGAGAACCTGAGATGAACTGCAGATACAGGACAGCAGCCAATGGACCAAAGGTTGCTGTGACTGCAGCTGGTATTGAGAACTGGGCAGGGAACAAGGGACTTTTGTACAACACGCATCTCAGGAAGGATAGACTCTCACTGAGCCCAGATTGTGACTGGTCCTAACAAGGAATGTGCCCTGAAAGCAGCGGAGCTGGAGCTGGGCAGAAAGACCTGAGAGATGAAGAAGCTGGAAGGAAGTCAGGAGAGCAGAGGCCAGCCTGAGAGCTGAGAGTCACAAGTGCCCACCAAAGGCTCCAGCTGTAGGTCCCATGGTGTAATGGGAAGCACTCAAGGCTCTGAATTCTACAAGTTGAGTTCAAATCTCAATGGGATCGACTGGGGCTGGGCTGGTTTCTGCAAAGCCCTCCCACTTCATGGCTGCATCTAGACTGGCAAGATTTTGTGCAAAAGCGGCTGCTTTTGCGCAAAA
>JANRFK010000270.1:1983460-1999690 GCA_030068395.1 Apalone spinifera | reverse complement strand
TTTCCGTTAAAAGCATTTTCGGAAAATCATGCCAGTCTAGACGTAGCCCTCCTGGCTACATCTACCCTGCAGGCTTCTTCTGCAAGAACTGTTTTGTGCAAGAGTTCTTGTGCAAAAGGTCTTGCGCAACAGTGTGTCCACACTGCCATGTGCTTTTGCACAAGAGAAGTGCTTTTCTGCAAGAGCGCCCATGGCAGTGTGGATGCTCTTCTGTGCAGGAAAGCTCTGATGGCCATTTTAGCCATAGGGCTTTCTTGAGCAGGAAACCCCTGTTGCCTGTCCACACTGCCTTCTTGTGGATGAGTTCTTGCGCAAGAGGGCTTATTCCTCATGGGGAGAGGAATAACTCTTGTGCAAGAAACCCTGTTTTCTGACGCTTTCCTGTAAATTTCCTTGTGCAAGAATGTGCATGCAGTGTAGACGCTCTGCAAGTTTTTGCACAAGAACAGCTGTTCTTGCTCAAAAAGCCTGCAGCATAGACACAGCCTGAGAGAGAAGAGGAAAGGAGGTGGCCAAAGCCTCCCCTCAGCAGGCTGGCCTTCAACAGTCTGGGTGCGTCCACACAGCAACCTCACCTCGAAGTAATCTGTGCAATGTGAGCGGTCTGCCCAGAGGCCCCAAGGGAAGGTCTGTGGGGAGTTTCCATGACAACAACAGCAACAAAGTTCCATAATCTATACTCATGTGAATGTGATTTATTCCTCCACTAACAAGTGTCTCTGAAGGGATGAGAAATGCAGGGCCCAGGTGCAGGAGCCGGGTCACATTCTCCTGCCTGACAGTCTCAGTCTTGGCTGAAGCCTGGCTACAGAGAGACGAGGCCAATGCAAACAGCCCTATGGCAGCAAGGGAGTCAGTACGTGGGTGGGTGGAGCTGGGGGCAGATCTGGGCTCTAACTCACTAGGGGTGCGTTCCATAGCTCAAAATAAGCAATGCAATTGTGTAGCTTATTTTGGGTCAATTTTGAAATAGCTTATTTTGTAATTCGGCGCTGGCTACACAGCACTTATTTCGAAATAAATTGCTATTCCAAAACGTCCCTCACTTCTCATGCCATGAGGTTTACAGGGACATCGGAATAGCGAGCCTGTTATGGTTTGAAACAAGGGGCTTGCCCTTAAGACGCCTATGTGTGATATGAGAACCACATTCTGAACCTCCGAGCTAGCCGGCCCACGGGTGTCAGTCTCACAAGTGGCCCTTTCAGAAAGGAGCCTCAGGCAGCCTCAGGGACACCGTGGGCTCTGGAACAAGAGGGGTGGGGAAGAGGCAGTGCTCACAGGCAGGGGAATTAGCTCAAGTGGCAGAACGCTCACTTCACATGCGCAATTGATGCCCATGTTCTTTGGCTGCATCCTTGTCCTTTGTCTACACTCTCAGTGTCTCCTTGCCCTTCTGAAAAAGACAGATCCAGCTCCACTTTCTTTTCCCCCCAGCAATTGTCATGCTGCAAAGCAAAGAGGGGAGACATCAAACACAGCGCTTCATCAGGTTCTGTGATGCAATAGAAAGCATGTTGGATTTCTAAGCTATTGTGGCAAGTGTGAACCCAAATAGATGTTCAAAGGTTGTGGGTTCAAGTCCCCCCAAAGTCACTTTAGCTGCTTCCTCATTTCCAGGTTGCAGCTTTAACAGAACAGGCAATCCTGAGGCTGACACCAGGGTGGGCTGGAGTCCAGACAATTCCCAGCAGACCCAGTGAGAGTGGAGGGAAGGGCTGGTTCGTGGGGATGGGTGTTGTTCTGAAAAGCTACAGGTGCTGTTAGACCCTTTTGTCCCTCTATGTCTCCTACCAGTGCTGTGCAACACTCAGGCCATGTCTACACTACACTGTTCTTCTGAAAAAAGCGACGCAAATTGCGAACCCCAATTTGTATAGCTTTTTCTGTTTCTTTTTTTGGAAGAGGCTTTTCCGACATTTGGCCTGTCTACACTGGCCCAAGTGTGGGAAAAAACTCCTTTTTTGGAACATCTCTTCTTCCTCATCAAATGAGGTTCACAGAGATGCCAAAAAAGCATGTCTGCTCTTCCGAAAAAATTTTTGGAAGTTCAGATGTGTTCTCTGGACTAAAGTGTTGTCTCTGTAGTGTAGACAGAGCTCTGATGTAGCATCTTATTTCAAGTTTAGGTTGCAGTGTAGACAGAGGGTTGACATATGATACGCAATTTGAGGTATGGAAGTTGTCATTTCGATCTTATTTTGAAAAATGCTTTGGTATTTACACAGCATCACATTTCGAAATAACCTGCTATTCTGAAATGGCCCTTCCTCCTCATGGAATGAGGTTTACAGGGATGTTGGAATAGCAAGCCCACTGTATTTCAAAATAGGGGGGGCACTGTTAAGATGCAGGATTGATATTAAAGATGCCTCCATACCCCAAAATAGCGCTGCATTGTCAAGGTCACCTTACAGGACCACAGCAGGGGGTAGGTTTGATGCTGAATTTTCAGCCTTCTGCTCTTGGGACTCTCTGTTGCTGTCTACAGCCACGCATAGGTATGACCCTGCATCTCCAGAGCCCCAGCCCCCCACAGACTGCCAGACAAGAGACAGCTGCTAGGGGGGCAGGTGTTTTCAGACTCGCAGCAGGGGCCACAAATTTCTCTCTAGGGAGCCTGCAGGAAAGGAAGCCAAAGAAGATGGATTTTGAGGGGTTTGTAGCAACCAGCCCATAGAAACCAGCCCAGCCCCAGCAGGTCCCACTGACATTTGAACTCAGATTGCAGGATTTAGAGTCCTGCATGCCGCCTCTTACACCATGGGACCTACAAAAGACACCTGTGACTCAGCTGGGCCAAACTTGAGCTCTGGCCCATGCACACTGGGACCAGCTTTGCTTGTTTTCCTTCCACCCAGAGCCCCCCTTCTTCTCCTGGGCTACAAGGAGTATCCCTGGGATGCCCTGAGATGGGCACAGGACTCTGCCTCCCCACAGCCAGCCCCACCCCACCGGCTTTGGCAGAAGAAAGCAGGGGAGAGCTCTGCTCACCCTACTGAGTCTTACTGAGATGTTGAGCTTTTGTTCTGCCTCCCTCAGCTTGGTTTCCCTTCTCTGCTTACCCCATTCCTGCCTCACTTCCTCCTTAGGCACGTCACACAAGGGAGGCAACAGGAGGAGCCAGCCCCATACACCAACCTCCCAGGGTAGGAGAGGCCAAGCCACAAGCCTCCCACATGGTCCTGGCCTGCCTCATCTCACTTCCCAAGGTTGGCACCAAGGGGCATTCTCAGCTGATGTCATCCCCCTCTGTCATGTGGAAGTTGGGTTTAGTCCAGGTAGCAAGAACTGTGCTTACCTGGGCACTAAGGGGAGCAGCAGTAAAAGCAGAGTGTGTGTTTTTGCTTGGCTTTGAACAAGAGACCTTTGACCTATTAAGCAAACATAATAACCACTACACCACAGAAACAAACTTTGAAGGGGAAACTTGGATGATGATCCTGTTACTCTTTCTAAAACAGTTCTCTGCCGGGGAGGATAATGCACCTTGTGAACACTCCACCTCTTGTTCTCATGGACGCGACTAACCTGAGCTGCCAGCTCCTCATTTCCTCACTAGCCCCTTGATATTTGTAGCTCAAAGCTGGAGCTGCCGTGGAAGGAGGTGAAGCTACAGAAGCTGACAGTGGACAATCAGCGGGCGGAGGGTTATTTTTTCTCCTCCATGGGCTGATGTGGATAGAACTGAGAAGAAAATCCTCTTCCCTTCTCCTCAGAAGATGGAAATTGCAGTTTGTTCTCTCTCTGGTTCTACTAAAGCTGGACCCCAGGACTAGACTTTTTCTTTCTAAAATCCTGATGAAGGCTGAGATCAAATTGCTTGTAGACTGAGAATGTGAGTTAAATAATGGTATCACCCAGCATAGGGCTTAAACCCATGACCCTGAGATTAACACACTCATACTCAACCAACTGAGCTAGCTAGCTCATTTGCAAAACATTTCCTAATACCCCATCACAGGGTAACAGGAGCCAAGTGTTCTCCACTGCCCAACTCAAGGCTCTTTCTTGCCTGTAATGTGGGGTTCTGGTTTGTGGAGAGGTTTGAGCTCAAACCCCACTCCCAAAACACCCACTTCTTTCCCCTAACATACTCTAGACAAACCAGACAAACTCCTCCCTCAGCTGGAACCAATTCAAACCCGCTCTGTGTATGTGTCTGGTTTGTATTTCCATCCATTCAACAAGGGTATGATCTGATCTGGATGTCCATTGGCACGTCCTTACTCGCCTTTGGCTGTGTCCTGCAGAAGAACAAGACCCACGTCCCGCTGGGGATTAATGGCCACAATCAATCTTACAGAGTTCGATTTAGCAAGTAAGACTCACTAAATCAAACCCAAAGGCCACCCCTACTAATTTCAAGTACTTCTGCTCTTTGCTCCCTTTGGCTTCCCGCTGTGGGGATATGGCCAACTCCAGCTATGCAGGGAGGTATGGCAGGAATAGCAGACACATTGGCCAGTCACCACTGGGAGTTGCCTCCCTCCCCTCCCCCATACCCACCAGGTGCTAGGCCAGCCTAGTCATGGGGCTGCTCTCTGGGACTTTTCTCCCAGCTGCTCCACATGTTGCCATTGCCCATCCCAAGGAAGGGGGGACAAGAGTCACTCTCCATGGTTGCAGGAGCTGCAGAAGTTGCACTAACAGGATCTCTGGGCATGGACACCCCCAAGTAATCACAAGAGCGCTTGGTGCTGGCTCTCCTGTCCCAGTAATTGCAGTCAGAGCCCTGCCTTGCCAGTGCCAGAAGCCTTTGCAGCTGCTTCAGGCTTGTGGTTTCCTTCTTTCCAACATGCCTCTCTAATCAGCATTTTCCTGAACCAGCAGTTCCATGGGTGGCCAGGGGAGGCCTTTTCTGTGTTCCAGAAGAACATAGGAAAATGCAAGCAAAGGCTACAACAAGTTACCACTAGGAGTTGAACCCAGGATCTCTTATTTACTGGATAGGTGCTTTAGCCAACTAAGCCAGGGTGCCAACCTCAGGTAGCCCTGTAAAACTGTTCTACTCTATGGTTCCAGACAACACCCTTGACTCCCAGAGTGCAGCCATTCCCCATTTCCTTCCAGCTCTGGTGGTGTCTGGCTCCCTGGGCACAGAAAGCTACAGCTCAGTGGGCAGAAGTTCTAACATGCACATCTCCCCCAGCCACTGGAACTGTAGAGTTGGTCTTTAGGGGGAGGGCAGCACAGCAAACATTGATCATCTGGCTTGTCAACCCCTTTGTCTCAGGGTTTGAGTTGGAGTCCCCAGGTGGGGGGCCAGATGCTTTCAATTTTGTCCGTTCCCAAGGGCACAGAATTAACAAGAGAGAATTCCTTTCCCCTGCAGGAATCTGAATTGGCTAAAGAGTTAGTAACAAAATATTTGTCTATGCTTATGTACAGGAGAAGATCCCCACAAAGGTGACACTGTGGTGCAGTGGTTATCATGTTTACCAGCTTGTTAACAGTCCTTGGTTCAAAGCCAGGCAGAAACACAGGATCTTCCCTTATTGCAGCTCCCCTCGGTGCCCAGGTAAGCGCAGCTCCTACTGCCCAGTCTGTTCCTGGCATAAGCCCAACTCCCATGTGACAGTGGGTGATGACAACAGCTGAGAATGCCCCTCAGTGCCAGCTTGGGGAAGTGAGGTGACTCGGACCAGGCACCTGTTGGAGGCTTGTGGCTTGGCCTTCCCTGCCCTAGGAGGCTGGTGTATGGGGCTGGTTCTTCCTGCTGCCTCCCTTGTGTGAGTTGCCCAAAGAGGAAGCAAAGCAGGACTGGGGCAGAGGAGAAAAGCCAAGCTGAGGGGGGCAGGGCAGAAACTCAACACCTTTGTGGGGTGAGCAGAGCCCCCCCCACCTTTGTTCTCCCTAAGCCTGTGGGTGTGGCTGGCTGCAGGGAGGCAGAGTCCTGGGCCTGTCTCATGGTGTCCCAGAGAGGCTCCTTGCAGCCCAGGAGGAGAAGGGGGCTCTGGGTGGAAGGAAAATGAGCAAAGCTGGTCCCAGTGGGCATGAACTGGGGCACCAATTTGGCCCAATCGAGTGAGAAGCTGTTGGTATAGGTCCCATGTGCAGGGGGCAGCACTTGGGACTCTGAATTCTGCAATCTGAGTTCAAATCTCAGAGGGATCTGCCAGGCTAGATGCTGAAAAACTCTCTCACTTCATGTGCTTTGGCTTCCTCAGCCATAGGCTCCCCAGAGAGAATTTTGTATCTCCTGCTGGGTATCTGATGCTCCTGGAGCTCAGTCTGTGTCTGTCTGTCTGTCTCAGCGAGCAGCTGGGATGGGATGGGCCTGGAACTTGCAACCTGGCTAGAGCTTGCTGCTTCCCCCTGATGCCCTCACATGTGGTCCCAGTAGCTGCCAGGCTCTGACTCTTAGCCCCCTGGTGCTAACAGGTACCTCCTCTAAATGCTCTTCTAAATTGCTCTTTCTGGTCCCTTTCAGGGCGTTTTTCTCCTCAGCAGCGCACAAGAGAGAAGCTGTTGCCAGTGGCCCTGCAAGGCAAGATGAGCTTTTCCTGCCCCTCCCCCAGCCTGACTCCCTACTTGGCCCCATTCCCTCCTCCCTTCCCGGGCTGACCCAGTGCCCAAAAGGGACTGTGGCTGCTGCTGACAGGGAAAAAGCTGGGAGGCAAGATGGTGGCAGCAAGAGATTCCAGCTGCCTCTTTGCCCTGGGTCTCAGTGTGCCATGCCAGCCACCAGTAAGCTTGACCAGACCTCAAACCAGGAAAACTAGCTAGCCCACATCACAGTGAGTCACTGATGGCCCTTTCAGAGAAGAGCCATCGGCAGCTGCAGAGACATCCCTGCAGCTGCCTGAGATACCTTTGTGAAAGGGCCATTTGTTAGCTGGCTTCCTATAGGTGGGCTAATACATTTGGTTACAGCATGGTGCTAACACCAAGGTTAGGGGTTCAAGCCCCATGCGTTAGGGGTTCAAGCCCCATGCTGGCCACAGGGGTGCTTGGTTTGGTGACTTGCTGTAATTTGGCTGCCTGCTATGCACAGGGAAGCAGAAACAAGCAAAAGGCCGAGGGCTTTGCAGGAAACAGGTCAGAGAACTGGTAGGAGGAGGCTCCAGCCTGCACAGAGCCAGTGGCTAATAGGGCCTTGGCCTGGCCTGCTTTTCCCATTAGCAGGGAAAACTCTTCTCTTCCCTCCATTGTCCCCGGGGGGGAGGAGACCTGATGCCCAAATTCCTGCTGCCACAGTGGCTACCCCAAGGTACCCTGTGGGGGCCAGTGTCCCCAGCCCAAGCCACAGAGGGAGGCTCAATATGTCCAGGAGGCCTGGAGCACATGCCCAGCGCACAGCACTGATGCCAACTGCCTGATCACCTGCTTCAGCAGCCCAGCAGCCACCCCTCCCCCAAACCTGCTCCTCCTCAAGTCCCCCTGGAACCTGCAACTGCTCTTGCTTCTCCAGCTTCTGTCCCTGGAACTACCCAATGGCTGTTGACACCCCTTCACATGAGGCAGTGGGAGCACCCAAGGCAGGCGCCAGCCCTAGCCCCATCCCTGAGCCCCACCTCCTCCTTCCTCCCCTTCCCACCAGCCTCCTCCCGCTCCTAGGTTCTTTCCCGCAGTCCCTCCCAGTTCTACATTCCCCAGATAAAAACCAGAGAGTTTGTTCTTTCAACAGGGAAAAGTCCTGTTTATTTTACCAACAGGGGAAGGAGGAGAGGAAAGTGGGATGTGCAGGCAGGGGAAAGGTTTGTGTGTGGAAAGGGGGGGGGGCACAGAGGGGCAATGCAAAGGCCCCTTGTGAGGACACCCAGGGGAGAGAAGCTGCTGCCTTTGGCCCTGCAAGGCAAGATGAGTTTTGCCTGCCCCCCTCAGCCTGACTTGCATTTGGCCCCATTCCTTCCTTTCTTCCCGGGGTGTCCCAGTGGCTGATAGAGACTGTGGCTGCCAATGTGGGGAAAGAAGATGGGCAGAGGGCCATGTTCCCTCTGAAATTTTCCATCCATGGGTGAAGTGAGTTTCATAATGTGCCCCACTAGTGAAGTTGTGTGCACTTGTGCAAATGTGCATCACCATGGCATGGTGGTAGCAGATGTGTGCTACTGTGGTACCCGCCAGTTACTCACAAACAGCTTAGCTAAGTATAGTTTTATAATTTTATAGAAAAAAATACTGAAACAAGGGATAATTAACAAGGTACATGACTTTATGTATTTAATATGAAATCAAATACAAAGAACAGTAACACTGCAAAACATTCCGTCACCATTTGTTATCTTACACAGATCTGTTCCTTTGAGGCATAAAACAAAATTGTCCATCTTCTTGATTTAGCAAACAAGCTATGATGATTCATATCGCTACATGAAATGAAATAGTTGTTACACATTATGATGGAAATTAAATATTCTGTTATTTAATGGGCTCAGTTCGGAGTGCTGTTTGTGTACATCTACATTTGCTCTCTAGTTCGGACTAGGGATGCAAATGTAGGTGACCAAAATTGCGAATGAAGCAGGGATTTAAATATCCTGCGCTTCATTAGCAAGATCTCGCCCGGCACGCTAGTCCAAATCACATCTGTTCGAACCAGGAAGTGTGCACCGGGACGCGGTAGTTCAAACCAGAGCCAAACATTCAAACTAACGTTACACCTCATTTTTTGAGTCAAAGGTGTTGTCCTGGACCATAAACCCGAACAAGCCTGTCTGGGGAGGGCACCATGGCTTAGCTGGCTAACACACCTACCTTGTGAACAGGAGATCCTGGGTGCAACTCGCAGTGGTGCCTTGTTGTAGCCTTTGCTCACATTTTCCTAGGTCCATCTGGGACAAGGAAGAGGCCTCCCCTAGCCACCCATGGAACTGCTGGTTCAGGACAAGGCTGATTAGGGAGGAGCCAACCACAAGCCTAGAATGGTTGCAGAGGCCACTGTGTCTGGCAAGGCTGTGGGAGAGTTTGAATGCCCTGGATTTCATACCGGAGCTCTGCTTAAAGCTGCAGGATCTGACTCCAGAGGCTGCTCTTAAATGCAACAGAGTTTGAGCTGCTTGCAGCTCTGCCTTTGGGAGAGGGAGTTTGTACTAGAAAGAGGCAGGCTGGGTGACTAAGAACAAGAGGCTGGGCATTCCCGTCATTGAAGGTTTGTTAGATCATCATGAGAACGTTGCCCGGTACGCCACTTAAAAGATGGGGTGGCAGGGAAGAGTAGGAATGAGACTGGCAGAGGGCTGAAGCAGCAGGGTTGGAGAGTCCAGGCCATCTGTACAGGGGGCAAAAATGTCTCCGCCTTGTTCTCACAACTATTCTGGAGGACACTTAGGTGGCATTCGACTCGCCAAGGTCCAGACTGGGGAGCAGTCAGCGGAATCTCTCTTTAAGGGGCTCAAAGGTGCCTCCACATGAATGCAGGCCCTACTGAGCCTGCCTGGGAAACATTCCTTGCTTTAGGGCTGTCCTGTGTAGGGCTTCATCAGCCCAGGGAGCAAAGGGCAGGTGGCATCCCCCACGATGCACAGGGGCAGGTCCATGTCTCTGGCCCTGAGAGTGCGGTCAGGGGAAAAGTGCTGGGAGGCGTTTTCTGGTAGAACCTGAAGCTACAAAATACGCTGGCATCATGCACCTTCTCCAAGAATGGACCCACATCCTGGAGGGGACAGAAAGTGGCCTGAGAAGAGCTAATGTAGCTAAACAAAGGTCTCAGGTCTTGGTGGTCTAGTGGCTAGGATTCAACACTCTCATTACTGTGGTTTGTGTTTGATTCCCAATCAGGGAAACCAGCCTCATCTGTCTTCATGAAATCTGCTAAGTGTTTACCCTTTTCCAGTATAGGGAGTGCCAATGGGTTGAAGGAAGGGAGGGGCTGGGGTGCCTGAGGCTGGCTCTAACTGGGAGACACTCCCAAGGGCCAAGTACATTTCTCAGGCAGCTCCTACCCTGTGCAGGTGGTGCAGGCAGTACAGGTCATATGCCTGGGTGAATAAGAGCTTGTGGGGACTGGGCACTGGCCAGGGCTTCAAGCAGGCAGCTCCCATTGGCCACAAACAAGCTTGGAGCAGGGACCAGTCATGAAGCCTTTTCCTCTACAGCTGTGAAACAAAAAAGGGCCCAGCAGCCCCTTCTCTCAGCTGTGCGTGGGGGCAGAGCAAGCAGGGAATCTTGCTGCCATATTGGGTGGCTTCATGGGCTGGATCCAGCCCGCTGGCCTATATTGCCCATGCCTGGCTTAGAGGAAACCTTGGCTTTGGGCTGTGGGGGAGGGGTGCTGTGGAAAGGTCAGTCTTGCCTTCCTGGGCAGTGCATGACAATGTCCATTTTGTGCAGTATGGCTACCAAACATCCCAGACAGAGAATTACAGGCCAGAGAGGTCTCTCCTTAACAGCTGAAGTAGCTCAATGGGGAGTGCATTCAGCTGAAGATCTGAAGGTCTCTGGTTCAATCCCAGGTTTTGGTATGTGACAATGTGTGGCTGGAACCGCTCTGCTAAGCTGCTGTTATTCCTGTTATAAAGTTTGATCGTTACTTCACCCTTTTTGGCCACAGCTTGGCATTGACAAATCAAGATCATCTGATTAGCCCCACCCCGACTTCTTCCTGTGAGTTGCTGCCTCCTTGACTAATGCCCACCCAGTGCTGGCCTTAGATATGGAACAGTGGCTATGGGCTGATGGGGAGGTCATGTGACCTTACCTAGGGCCAGCCAGCTAACCAGGTGAGAACTCAGTGGCCAACCCAGGCAGGGCAAAGAAATGCACTTGCTTGTCTCAGGTGGAGACCATGGGTAGCAAGAATTAATATTATTAAGCCAGTAGATTGGTAACAATGGGGGCAAGACATGAACCAAACCACTCATTCAAAAGTTGTGGGTTCAAATCCCCCCTGTGTTACTTTAGCTGGCTCCTCCTTGAGCAGCTCCGAGAGAACAGGCAACCCCTTGAATGTAACCAATGGTTCCCAGAACAAGGGAAGAAACACAAGGCTGGTCACCAGGCTCTACAAGTTTCTGGTCAAGGGGGCAGTGTGCTTGCACACAAGTAAGTGAAAACTGGGGAGTTGCAGAAGAAAGTCCAGCTGCCTCCTGGTGCTCCCCTTTTCCAGAAGCACAGGGGTTAAAAAATGCTGCAGCTGCTTTGCCACCTCTACCTCTCTCTGACATTCATGGATGCTCTTTTCTGCTGCCCTGTCTCTGTTCTCTGCCTCACTTTCCTATCCCCAAGTCCTGCCTAGCTCTAGCTCTGGCTCTCTCCCAGCTGTCTACCTGCCTCCAGCATGGGCTGAGCTTAGGGGCCGGGAGGGTGTCCTGACCTACTGACACCTCCCACCAGTCTGCTTAGTCACTCCCAGGGAGCTGAGCAATTGTGCCCTTGAGTGGCACTCTCTGCCAGCCAATCAGCTTTGTGGGGAGGAACATGGAGGTGGGGCAAAAGCAAAATGTCTATCTGGCTCCTTCAAAGGGGCTCCAGTTCCTATAGGGGTGGCCCTGACTCCTTCCTTCCCCTCTATGTTCTTGGTGACTAGCATGTCACACCGGGATCAGGAGTCAAGCAGTGAAGAGGTAGCTGGACCCTCTACCCATCTTCTTCCCAGCCATTGGCAGCCACAGCCCCTTTAGGCCACTGGGTTAGCCCAGTAAGAGAGGCAGGAATGGGGCCAAGTAGTGAGTCAGGCTGAGGGGGGCAGGCAAAGCTCATCTTGTCCTGCAGGGCCACAGGCAACAGCTTCTCTCTTGTGTGCTGCTGCTGAGAAAAACACCCTGAGAGAGAAGTGGCTGCTTCAGAAGGACAAAAAGTAGGTGTATAGTAGCTCAGTTGGGAGAGCATTAGCCTGCAAATATAAAGGTCCCTTGTTTAATCCCAGGTTTTGGTAGGAAACTTAGTCCCCTAAAGCCAGGCTATGTTGTAGGGCTGAAACTAAATTCAGCTTCCTTAAATACCCAGTGCTTAGATTAACTCTAAACAGTATAACAAGCTAAAGGAAGAATTCAGCTTTCCTTACTCTTTGTGAAATGTGGGTTGGTGGAATAAGAAGTCTTTCAGCTCACCTTTATCTTGAAATCAAGGCTTGAAATAATAATTTGTTATTTTAAAGTATCGCTGCTGTGCAGACACACCATAAGGCTGAGCCCTTGTTTGGCTCCTGTGTGGAGAGCCCAGGTGTGCTTCCTGAAGGGACAGCGTCTGCCCTGCTGCTCCACGTAGGAGCCAGCAAGCCCTTGCTCGGCCTCAGCCATGCAGCTCCCGTTACCCTACTCCCAGGTTCTTTGTAACCATCTCAGCCAAATCCTTTCTAGGTGGGAGCTTCTAGGAACCGGCATTCCTGGCTTCAGGGTGAGTCTGGCTCCCCACAGCCTTTGGATCCATATGAGACATGATCCCAGGAGAACCATCTCCTGGAGCTTCTCCCTGTGCCATGGAACTCAGGGTAGGGGGACACAGGGCCGGTGTCTGTACGGTGCAAACGTGTGTAACACATGGCAACATTTCTCCTTTCTCTGCCGGAGAGGGAGCCAGATCGTTCCCATGAGGCCACATACAGATGGGGCAGGGTCTGGAGAGGTGAATCAAAAAAGCAAGGAGATCAGCATATCAGCTACCCGCTGAGAATCTCAAGCATGAAGCAGTATGATGGTCCCATAGTGTAAGGGGCAGGGTTCTGAATCCTGTGATTTGATTTCAAATCTCAGTAGGACCTGTTGGGGAAATGTTGGCTTGTGCAAATCCTTGAGAATTGGTCTTCTCTCACTCAATTCTACTTTGTGCATCTTGACTTTCTCAATTTAAGGACTTTGGAGAAAACTTTCAAACATCTGCTCCAGTGGTGCAGTGGGTCAGTGCACAGTACTTACAAGGCAATGCTTATAGGAGACAGGCTGAGGTTGTGACTTCACCTGGAACAATGGTTTTCAGTCCCTATGGACTGTCCTCTTCCAGTGACCTCTGTGGGAGCTGGGATTCCAGCTCATAGGAGGCTATCAGTCGAAATTCCCCTTTTACATATTATGGCCTCATGAGAGTGAATGGTGGGTGACCAGAATCTAAGGCCAAGTAGCATTGGAGCTTGGTTTTTCTTGCTTCCAGGATCTTGTTGCCCATCTTCTCCCCCTACCCATCAGCAGCTGCTGTCCTTTTCAGCCATTTGGTCAGCTCAGGCAGGGAGGCAGGAAATGGGGCAAAGTAGCCAGACAAGCTTAGGGAGGCAGGAAAATTCTGATCTCTGCATCTCTCCTACGTGAGGGTATGTCTACACTTCATTCCTTTTTCGAGAGAGAAATGCAAATTCAGCTGAGTGAAATTGCAAGTGAAGCAGGGATTTGCATAATCACATCTGGCCGCTATTTCGAAATATCCTATTTTGAAATAACAAGCGGTGTCTAGACACGGTTATTTCGAAAGAAAACCCTTCTTTCGAAATAACCCTTACACCTTATAAAATGAGGTTTAAGGGTTATTTCTGAAGAAGGGTTTTCTCCTGAAATAAGTGTATCTAAACAGCATTTTTTATTTCAAAATAAAGTATTTCAAAATAGCACCGGTCTGCGAATATGCAAATGAAGTGCAGGATATTTAAATCCCAGCTTCATTTACAATTTTGAGTGTCTACATTTGCATCTCTCACAGGTTCTCTGGGCGCTGATACCTCCAGGGAATCACAAGGGCATGTGGTACTGGCTCTCCTGTCCCAGCAATTGGAGTCAGAGCCCTGCCTTGCCGCTGCCAGTCACAGCAGCCTCTGCACCTGCTCCAAGCTTATGGTTTCCTTCTTCCCAACGCTGCTCCCCAATCAGCCTTTTCCTGAACCAGCAGTTTCATGGGTGGCCACGGGAGGCCTCTTCTGTGTCCCAGAAGGACACAGGAAAACATGAGCAAAGGCTACAGGTAAGCACCACTAGGACTTGAACGCAGGATTTCTTGCTTACAAAGCTGGTGCTTTAGGCAGCTAAGTCATGGTGCCCTTATTGGCTAAATTCCAATACAGAGCTTTTCCAGGATACCTTTTGTATCTGCGGAAAATTCTGCCACGTCCATGAAATGGGTCGACTTTTTTAGATCAGTTTTCAAAACAGTGGGCGTGTTCTTTCGGAAGCCTTGTATTTCTTATTTTATTAGGAATAAGAGCTGTTATGAAAGAGGAGGTTTTCCCCACATTTGGGTCTGTGTAGATGGGCCAAATGTCAGAAAGGCCTCTCCTGAAAAAAGAAAAGTGTCTCTAAAACTGTTCTAATTTATGGTCCCAGACAACACCTTTGAATTCCAAAGTGCAGCCTTTCTTTATTTTAGTCTAGACTTGGAGGGGTCTCAAGGCCTGTACAGCCCAAGAAATTGGCTGCTCATACCCACAACCCTTTTGTCAATTGCAGTGCAGCCTAAGGATTATTTGCCAAGCACACACTACAGTCCGCCACTCTACCAGCTGAGCAATCGAAGGGTGCCTGAGCGATGTTGGTTTGTCCATGTTGGCCCATCTACAAGTGTCAGGACAAGTGCTCCCCCAAGTGGATGGCATCGCAGGTGAGGGGAAGAAGAACCCAGGAGCGCAGGGCTGTTTCACATGCAGAAAAACCCCTGAGTTAGATTCATTTATGTCACAGTAAAAGTAAAATAGTTGGGTTCTTCTCATGTGTCTTTTTTTGTTTCAATGTCTCTAGGGGTGCAGAAGGGGCAAAAAAACCAAACCAACTGAGTAAATATTGGTCTAGTCTCTCACTTGTGCTGCTCACTCTCCCAGACAGTTCCTACGACCAAGGCAATAGCTCCACACCCGATGTGTGGGTTAGCAGAGGCCAGGGGGCAATAGGCAGAGCCTGGCAGCTGCTGGGACCGGACCTGAGGGCATCAGGGGAAGCAGAAAAAACACAACCTCAGCCCCCCTGCATCTCTATCCAGGCTGGTAGGTTTCATGGCCCCAGCTCATCTGAGCCAGCCAGATGAGACACCGAATGCCAGTGGGCATTAGACACCCAGCAGAAGGCACAAAACTCTCTTCTCACCAACCTGAGGACAAGAAATCTAAAGCGGGAGGGTTTTGCAACAACCAGCCTAGGAAAATCCCACTGACAATTGAACTCAGGTTGCAAAGTTCAGAGCCCTGAGTGCAGCCCCTTGCATCATGGGACAAAGAGCTGATGTTTTTGGTGGGCACCTGTGACTCTCAGCTCTCAGGCTGCCTCTGCTCTCCTGGCTTCCCTCCAGCTGCCCCATCTCAGCTGCTTGTTTATTTTTTGTTTTTATTTAAGTACCAGCTCTAGTAGAAGCCGTGTGACACTCTCCCCTCCCCACATCACAGCATAGACAGGTCACCGCCCCCAACCAGACTCTGAAATGGCCCCCTGCATTTCCCCTGGCTCCATGGGGCTGACAGAAAAGAAGCCCAGGGCCAGGCTGGAGCCAGGGGAAGCAGGAGGCAGGAAGAGCTCCAGGTTACACAGCTCCTCTTTGTGAAAAAGCCTCTTGTGCAAAAATGGACCCCAATTAATTATGCAAATGAGCATGGCAATATGCTAATCTGTGCTTCATTTCCATGAACTTTTGTGGAAGAGAAGTGCAGTATGGAGATAGCCTAGGTGGTAGGTAGCCATGAAGTAACATAGACTCAGGAAAATCCCTGGGCTGCAATCCTTAGTTGCACAAAATAAAAATAATTCACCAGCTCAGATGTGATTTCTAAACCCCCAAACAAGGAAAATAATAAAACCTGATGGGCTAGGTAGATTTTTCCCTACCTACACATGTCAAGAAGTCCAATCTGCTGCAAGGCAAGACTGTGTGGCCTAAAGGATAAGGTGTCTGACTTTGGATCAGAAAATTGAAGAGGCGAGCCCTTTCAGAGTTGCATTTACCTTCCTTTGTCTGTGCTTGTGGATCCTGCTGTCTTTGGCCTGGAAAGGTCCTATGTAACAATGTGGTTTTTCTATAACCCTATTGGAAGGCCTGTAGCTGTTCAGTAGGTCTAAACCAAGGTTTCCCAAACTATGGGCAGAGGCCCAGTAGTGGGCTGTGGGGAAAAAAACATGGGGTGGACTGCCTGTGCAGCGCTGGGTCCCCCAAACCCTCAGCTGGGTTGGGTGGCTGCAGCTGTATTTCTCAGGCTCCCAGCAGAGGTATAGTGAGGGTTACCAGGTGAGTTCTTATTGCTGGCTGTGGAGAGGGGGGAGCGTGGCAGGGGGTTGGATATGGGAAGCAGGGTCAGGGCAGTAGGGCTGCCTGGGGGAAGTAGGGAGGGGAACCAGCCAGCAGAAGCAGGGCTGGCCAGGGGGGCAGGGGCAGTGGGGCTGGCCAGGG
>JANRFK010000270.1:1955907-1968849 GCA_030068395.1 Apalone spinifera | reverse complement strand
GGAGAGAAACCCTTCAGCTGCTCTGACTGTGGGAAAAGCTTCAGTCAGACCTCAGCCCTTGTTAGACATAGGAAAACCCACATGCGAAAAACCATTCAGCTGTTCTGACTGTGAGAAATGCTGCAGTCAGAGGTCACACCTTGTTATCCATGAGAACTGTCACAGGAGTGAAATCTTTTAACTGCTCTGACTTTGGGATATGCTATAGCAAGAGTTCAAGCCTTGTTGCATATAGTTGAACCTACATAGGTGAGAAACCCTATAGTGGTGGTGAGCAAAATTTTCTCAGTTGGCAGAATCCAGCCTTCCTAAGACTTTGATCCTGTCCACAAGACAGTGCCAGGCCCCACCTCCAAATGAGCATGTGCTGAGGGGGAAGGATCTTAGCCCCACCCCTTCTTCGTAGCCACTAGAGAGGAGGCAGCCCTAGGCTGAGTCTTTGCCACACAACCTGAGGCCAGCACTAGAGGCACTGCTGCCACTGCACTGCTGGCCTCCAGGGCCACATGGCCATGTCAGAAGTGCCTCTGGGGCTGGTCCTGGGCTGCATGGCTGCAGCAGCAACACCTCCAGCCCTGGACTGAATGGGTGCAGTAGTGGTGCCTCTGGTGTCCAGGGGTGGTCCTAGTCTGTGTGGCTGCTGTTGCAGCAGTAGAGCCTCCCTCCGGGGTGACCAGGACAGTGTGACTGGAGATGTTGCTTCAAGGGGGCCCAAATCCAGGTAATATTTGCTGTCCTTCCCAGATACTCCCTCCCAATCTCTTCAATTCCCTTCCTCCCAGCAGCTAGCATCCCCAGCTTGCACTGACACCCTCCTTTTTTCTTGTACCCTCTCTCCTGGCCACACACTGCACCTTCCCCCAGGGCCAGACACCTGCCTGTTTCTGCATCCCAGATCCTTCTTAAAGACCCCAACCCTTTCTTGAGGCCCCTGTCACGTTATTGGATTTTAAGGTGAGCATACTCACCTTAAGATCATTGCTCACAGGAAACTGTTTGCCCCAAATTTGGTACAGAGTGGGCCATGCGAGGTGTCAAATGAAAGCTGATACTGTGCTGATTATGTGTGGTATTCATGTACTTGTTTGGAGTTTGTATAGGGAGTTATGAATATGGGCTCTGCTGATGCTGTGTATGGACTGCTTGTCATGAAGAAGGAATGTCCAATGAGTGACTATGCTAATCAGTATGGCTCCAAGGACAATGGTTCTCAGGGTGGCCAATACACACTTGAGGAATGCGTGTGGAAAGCTGCAAAGCAGCCAGGGCACAATGGCTGCTGGCATATGAAACAGGTCACTTGACCATGTGATTAGCTCTAGCTTGGGAAACACCAGAAATGAATATCAAATGCCATTGTGGGGCTCTATCTTGTCTTCAGTCTTGCTACTTATCGCAGATGCAGCCTTGCTAAGGACAGAGACACAGGAAGGATTGCTGACCCATCCTGACATACGATGTACGCCAAAGACTTTTATGCTAGCAGTTTGTAACATCTCCGCTAAGATCCTGCATCAAGAACTTGCTGATTGATGTATACAATGTATTCTCCTTAACAACCTTACTCTCAACCTTTTCTTTCTTTTATTAATAAACCTTTAGATTCTAAAAGATTGGTCCACTGTGATCTTGTGGGAAGATCTAAAGTATAAATTGACTGGGTGGATCTGTTCTGGGTTGGAGAGATTGGGCTGTATAACCCCTCACCTGTATGTAAGCCCAGGGCTGATTGTGGCATAGGAAGAGCTGGGGTATCTGAGGGGTTTTGCTCATGAGGCTTCCTGCAGGCTGGATTGGCAGCTGAAGTGCTCAGTGTGACTGGTTTGTGGCCTATTTTGGAAAGGTCTCCAGTCAAGGGCTGTCAGTAGTCCTGGTTTTGAGCAATTTGCCCTGAGTGGATTCCCTCAGCGGTGCTCAGGCGCGGCCCGTCCAATCACAGCTCTGCCCTCTCCAAACCTTCTGTAGATTACTGTTACTAATGGAAACTCACTGTTAATTACATAATTAGTCAAGCCATTTTGCTAGGACTGCATTTGGGCAGTTGCATTTTAATTATTAAAATTAAACCTTAATTATTAAGATTAAACCTTTTAACTTTCTCATGTTAGTTGTTCAAACTTTATTTTAAATTAAGTAAAATATTTATGTCCAATACATACTGTGGAGGTAGGCCTCACTAGCCTGGCCAAAGACTTAACCGTACGCTGTGCATCCTGCGTCAGAAGCGAGCTTCCTAAGCTATTTGAGCAAGAAACTGCAATGCTGTTAAACAAAAAATCGCACTGCTTGCACTTTATTGGGTCAAGCAGATGTTACCGTCTAAGAGTGAAGTGCCTTACTTTCTCTTTTCTCTTTAAACTTCCACTGTGACTTTGTAAAAAGGTATAAATATCTCAGGGGTTTGAGTGTGAGGAGGGGCTTGTATCGATAAGGGGTAACTCCCTGCCATCTGCAACATCTCCCCCCCCAGCTGGGATATTAAAATGGTTTTGTCTGACTTGAACCCTAAAGCTAGCGTGTGTTTATTCCATGACAATTCTGATACCGTGACTCAGATCCACACATCCTGCTTTTTGCTTGAGAAAAACCATAGGCCACTCCCTACCTAACTCCAGGCTCCACAAGCAAGGTGAGGGGCCTTTTAAATCCCTACTTGGAGAATCAGTAGAGGGTTTCTGGTTGGCTTCAGGTGCTTGGTGGAATTTCTGGATCCGAACCTTTAAACTCAGGACAGTTGAAAACCAGTGTGCCTACTTAAAAGAAAAACACAGTTCTATCAGGAATTTTGAAATAACAACATTCTGGTGGGAGAGTCTGGTATATAAGTCCAGTTGTTAAATCATGCTTTTGTTGAGTGTGTGAATCTATCTGACTGAGTGCATGATTCCTGAGAAATGAGCGTTGAGTCTTATCACCTCCCTGGGATAGACTCCTGGGGCATCCGTCAGCCACCCTGGCTGCCCACTGCAAAGGAGGAACCAGCTCTAGCAGTTAAAGTCTCAGATGGTATGAGGTCTCAGTGGTGACTAACCCCATTTACCCCTCCCTGTCTCTAGCTACATCCCGTTACCGGGGGATCAGGATCACCTCAGCGACAAAAATCGGGATGATGCCTGGACAGTGCAGACTTCCCCACTAGTGTACCTGTGTTTCCCTGTGTAAATGAGGTAATAGGTACTGGACAGTCAAAGGAGATTCTCTTTCTCCCTTAAAGGGACTCCTGTGCATACTATATGTATGTGCATTGCTCTCCTAAAACTTGCAGGTTTCTGGGTAAGTGGGATGTGTACACATAAAATGATTCATCTAGACAGTTTCTGGTGAAAGGTACTTTTAATATAGGTAAAATAGTGCACTTGAAGGGTGCCTTGGAATCCAGAGGATCTAAGATACCCAAGGTTCAATGGGATGCCTTTTTCAATTGGTATGAGGAGGTGTCCAAAAGGAAAACTGAATCTCAAATTAGGAGTCTAAAAGACTTGCAAAAAACAAAAAAACAAAAATAAAAAAAATCTTAAATTACATTTAAAACAAATCAAGAAAAATTGGCTATTCCTTGAAATCCAATCTGCAGTGGTATAAGAAAACGTCCAAGCGCTTAAATAAATCCCGGGTAAGGAGTCTAAAGGACTCCCCGAAAAAATTAAAAAGTCAATTGAAATCTTTTAAAACAATCAAATTTAAACATTTGGCTACAGACACTTTGTTAAATCTACTAAAAAAAAGAGATAAATTCTATTAACACTTAACTGGTTAACTGCATAAAAGAATGGAATGTATACATTGTAAATTTATTATAAAAGCTGCACCCTTAAAGGTTAAATTTGCTCTCTAAGAAAACAAATCATACACTTTTGGCTTGCTTTCAGATCCAAGGTTGTATGAATAACAAACTGCCTATTTATTTCAGAAAAATGTGGGGCCCGCTGTCCCCCATAAGTAAGTTTGTAACATTGTATATGATTCTTTTCCAGAAAAAAAAATCTTTTTGATTGCTGGAATAGTAACTAGCAAATGCCTTGTTTTAAAAAAGAGTTTCTAGCAGTAAATTCTCTCAGCACAATAATTTGAAGCTTCACAAGTTAAAAACCCTAATCAGCAGTACAAGAGAGAAACTAAAACATGCCACCTTTAACTTAATAATTGAACAATAAAGTAATCCACTCAAATCCTCTAAAACTGGTGTGCAAAACAGAAGCATACCATTGAGTAACAACAGGCTAATCAAAATTAGCAAAGACATCTGTAAAGTATTCTAAAATATAACGTGCCACTCCCACAGGGGTAGAAATATTTTCTTTGTCTTCCAGAACATCAAAAAGTGCTGGTACCAGGTTAAAAAAAAAAGCAACAACCATGGTTCTCTGTCATGACATAATGTTGTTTTTGTGGTGGTTTGTGTTGTTTTAATATGTTTTGCAAATGTGCATAGAATATTGTTTTTAACTAAAAAATATTTTAAGTAAAGCAAAAGTGTAACTTTAAACAAAATAAAAATAATAATTGGGCCCAATCAATTGGAACTCAAAATTTAGTAAAAAATAATAGTGTAAAAATTGTTTAAGCTAAAAAAATGTTAACAATGTCTCCACTGCTCCTGCTACTCTTATGGAGCTGAAGGAAAAAAGCAAAATTTGCACTGTGAAAAGGAGGCTTGAAAGTGGGGTACCAATCCCCTTCCACTGGGTTCGCTTTGCTTAAATTGCCATACTAAAGTAATATTTAGCTTTTGCAACTTGCACACTAATTATAAAAGTGGTTTAGCCAGAGATGACAAAGAATCTGTAAGTAACACAACACGAGCAAGTGAGATATCAAAATATTTAAATACAATGAGGAAACTAGTAACCCTACCATTGCAATAATGGCCACTTTCCCTGCTATTTGTTGGTGCCAGACACCTTAAAAGGCCTCAAAAAATCATTAGATTAAATGATCTTTTGCTCGCCTTTCCTAACCTTAAAACTTGTAGATAAGATTCCCTTGTTCTCTTGACTGCACTAACTCGCGCCTGTATTTTAGTTAAAGGACTGTCTGCCAATATTTATACATACTCTCGATATGCCTTTGGCATTGTCCATAATTGTAGACAGTTGTGAAAGCAACGTGGCTTCCTTACCTTTGCTGGTTTCCCCATCTACAATAACAGTTATGTAAATGTACTTCTTTGTGCTGTCTGTTACCCTCCTCCTTGTCTATTGTCAAGTGTCAAGCACACTTGGTTCCTTCTGATGAAGTTACTTATAAAAATGCCTTTGCTGATCAATCAGCAAAGAATGCGGCCCTTTCTGGCCTTCAGGCTCCTAAACATGTTCTTGTCTGCCCTTCTGTAGCCCAACCAATGTAGGCGTCCCTCACAGAACTGGCTGGGCTACGAGGCAAGGCACCTGAGACTGAAAAAGCAGACTGGCTGTGGCGGGGCTTCTTGTTGCACCCCGACTTGCTCCGGCCGCCTGGTTGTGCCTCAAGCCCTCCTGCTCTACCTTGCTCGTGTGCCCCACTCAGTGGCCCACACAAGCACAGGGGGGATGATTGCAGAGGTGCAGCAGGATTGGTTTGCCCCACATTTTCCTGCTGTGGAGGCACAGTACTGCAGTACTTGCTCTATTTGTTTAGCTCATAACATTGGACAAAGGGTAAAAACTAAAATTGCAGAACCTCCTCCCCCCACTGTGGGGACCCTTTGTGAATTTACAAATGGATTTTGTACAAATGCCTAAATCTTGTGGATATGAGTACATTCTTGTAATCAATATGTTTTCGGGATGGGTAGAAGCTTATCCTTATAAACATGCTGATGCTATTATGGTTGCCAAGAAACTCCTCAGAGAATTAATCCCCAGGTTCGGAGTGCCTCTTTCTTTAGACAGTAACTGGGGAACTCATTTCACAGGACAAGTAGCTCAACAGGGATGTGCTGCTCTAGGAATCCAGCAGCCTTTACACTGTGCGTAACATCCACGGTGCAGTGGAGTGGTAGAAAGAAAAAACTCTGACCTAAAGACCAAATTAGCTAAAATCTGTGAGGACTCTGACCTTAATTGGCCAGATGCATACCTTTGGCTTTAATGTATATCGGGGTACAGGGAATAGGAAACATGGGTTATCTCCCCACAAAATTTTAACCATTAGACCTATGAGATTATTACACACCCTGCCTAGAGCACCGCATCAATTTGATCTACATATAATAGATGATGTTATGTTAAGTTACTGTAAAGCCTTAATGAAATGTGTAGGGTCTATTCACACTCAGGCCAAGGACCCCTTCTTGAACTTGCATCGGAGCCATGTCATCCTTTAGAGCCTGGAGACTGGGTCTACATCAAGGCACACCAGCGGAAAAATGCCCTCCAATCTCACTGGAAAGGGCCTTACCAAGTCCCACTCACACTGCTGTAAAAAGTGAAGAACTCCAGAGCTGGGTACATGCATCGCACTGCAAAAAGGCACCTCCCCTGGCAGATCTACATCCGTTCTCAGCTACTGCACCTCCAATTGCAGCAGAATCAGTTACACAGTCTACAGAAACAGAGTCTCCACGATATAACTTATGATCACGAAGGAGAGAGGACTTAATAATCCCCACAACTGAATTGTTTGGTACAAGAGTTGTCGTTTTCATGATTCTGGGAGTTATAGGTGTTTGTTATTGGATCCAGGCGCAGGGCCAGGTAGGGACGCAGAGCTTCAGAGTCTCAATGCGGGGATGAGACGATGGTGTAGGGAAGAGGGGTTTGGATTTATTAGGAACTGGGGACACTTTTGGGAGCCTATACAGGAAGGATGGGCTCCACCTAAACCAGGGTGGAACCAGACTGCTGACACTAAACATTAAAAAGGCCGTAGAGCAATTTTTAAACTAAGAGATGAGGGAAAGCCGGTTGGTGCGGAGATGCACGTAAATCAGATGGAGACTTCTCTTAGAGGAGAATCCGTTGATAGAGATTCTCTAAGTTGTAGTCAAAGAGAGAGGAGGGGAGAGGACAAACCATGGGCCAGAGTAGACAAGCTACTGCATATAAAGGAATCCAATGCATCAGGGAAGGGCAGACAAATAAGCAGTGGCAAATTTTTAAAGTGCCTCCACACAAATGCTAGCAGTCTGACTAATAAGATGGGTGAACTAGAGTATCTCATATTAAAGGAGGAGATTGACATAATAGGCATCACTGAAACCTGGTGGAATGAGGAAAATCTGTGGGACACAATCATACTGGGGTATAAAATATATCGGAAGGATAGAGCAGGCCGGGTGAATGGTGGAGTAGCATTGTATATGAAAGATAATGTAGAATCAAATGAAATCAAAATATTAAATGAAGCAATAGGTTCAATAGAAGCGCTATGGATAGTATTTCCATGTTCCAATAATAAGAAATTAGCAGTAGGGATATATTATCGACCATCTGACCATGACAGCGATGCTGACATTGAAATGCTGAGGGAGATTAGAGAGGCTACCAAAATAAAGAAGTCTATAATAATGGGGGATATTGATTATCCCCATATTGACTGGATACATGTCACCTCAGGAAGAGAAGCTAAGATAAAATTTCTCAATGTCTTAAATGACCGCTTCTTGGAGCAGCTGGTATAGGAACTCACAAGGGGAGAGGCAATTCTCGATTTAGTCCTGAGTGGAGCGCAGGATCAGGTCCAGGAGATAACTGTTACAGGACCGCTTGGGAAAAGTGACCGTAACATAATGACATTTAACATTCCTGTGGTGGGAAGAACACCTCAGCAGTTCAGCACTCTGGCATTTAATTTCAAAAAGGGGAATTACACAAAAATGAGACGGTTAGTTAAACAGAAATTAAAAGGTACAGTGACTAGAGCCAAATCCCTGCAAGCTGCATGGAAACTTGTTAAAGACACCATAATAGAGGCCCAACTTAAATGTGTACCCCAAATTCAAAAATAGCAAGAGACCTAAAAAAGAGTCACTGTGGCTTAACCACCATGTAAAAGAAGCAGTGAGGGACAAAAGGCATCTTTTAAGAAGTGGAAGTCCAGTCCTAGTGAGATAAATAGAAAGGAACATAAACACTGTCAAATCAAGTGTAAAACTGTAATAAGAAAAGCAAAAAAAGATTTTGAGGAACAGCTAGCCAAAAACTCAAAAAGAAATAACAAAATGTTTTTTTAAGTACATTAGACGCAGGAAGCGTGCTAAAAAACCTGTGGGTCCCCTAGATGATCGAGATATAAAAGGAGCAATCAAGGACCATAAAACCATTGTGGAGAAACTAAATGATTTCTTTGCTTCAGTCTTCATGGCTGAAGACGTTAGGGAAATTCCCAAATCTGCACCGTCCTTTGTGGGTGATGAATCTTAGGAACTGCCCCGGATTGAAGTGTCATTAGAGGAGGTTTTGGAACAAATAGAAAAACTTAATGTTAACAAATCTCCAGGATCAGATAGCATTCATGCAAGGGTTCTAAAAGAACTCAAATGGGAAATTGCTGAACTATTATCTGAGGCTTGTAACCTATCCTTTAAATCGGCTTCCATACCTGATGACCTGAAGGTAGCTAATGTGACACCAATATTTAAAAAGGGCTCAAGGCGATCCTGGCAATTACAGACCGGTAAGTCTAACTTCAATACGGGCAAAATTAGTCGAAACAATAGTAAAGAATAAAATTGTGAGGCACGTAGAAGAACATAATTTGTTGGGCAAAAGTCAACATGGTTTCTGTAAAGGGAAATCATGGCTTACTAATCTATTAGGCTGTGTCTAGACTGGCAAGTTTTTCCACAAGAGCAGCTGCTTTTGCGGAAAAACTTGCCAGCTATCTACACTGGCCGCTTGAATTTCCACAAGATCACTGATGATCTCATGTAAGAAATCAGTGCTTCTTGCGGAAATACTATGCTGCTCCCGTTCGAGCAAAAGTCCTTTTGCTCAAAAGCTTTTGTGCAAAAGGACCAGTGTAGACAGCTCAGATTTGTTTTGCGCAAAAAAGGCCCAATCGTGAAAATGTCAATCGGGGCTTTTTTGCGCAAAAGCGCGTCTAGATTGGCACGGATGCTTTTCCGCAAAAAGTGCTCTTTTCCGCAAATGCTCTTTTCCGCAAATGCTTTTAACGGAAAACTTTTCCATTAAAAGCATTTGCGGAAAATCATGTCAGTCTAGACTTAGCCCTACTGTTTTTTGAAGGGGTTAACAAATATGCAGACAAGGGGGATCCAGTAGATATAGTATACTTAGATTTTCAGAAAGCCTTTGAAAAGGTCCCTCACCAAAGGCTCTTGTGTAAATTACATTGCCATGGAATAAGAGGGAAGGTCCTTTCATGGAACCACTTATAACGCTTGCCAAATCACCAATGAAACTTATTCTGAGTTTCTACCTTGGGACCCTACCACAAAAAACCTCTCTAGTGTTCCCTATCATTGGTGTTTGCTTGGTCCATTGCTTAGAGGAACACAGAGATGGGGTTGAAACATAACTGGTAAAAAAGCCAAGGCCAGCTCTGTGGGAAATATGCTAGTCACTGGAATCATAGAGGATTTAAACTGTTATACACAGTAGGCCAGGGCATCTCCTATTGTGCGGGCCTCATGGCCATACCAACTTGACAAAATATTGGCATCGTTGGTGTGCAGTTGAAAGTGCTCTATTAATGCCCAACGCAATATTTAGAAGAAAAGAACTGCCCCAGCAACAACAACAAAAGCAGGGGCTCCAAATTACATCTTGGATAAAAAAAACTTTAAAAAATGTAGGAAGAGTAGGAATGAGACTGGCAGGGGGCTGAAGCAGCAGGGTTGGAGTGACCAGGCCAGCTGTGCCAGGGGCAAGAATGTCTCTGCCTTGTTCTCACAACTATTCTGGAGGACACTTGGGTGATGTTCAACTCGCCAAGGTGCAGCCAGGGGAGCAGACAGCGGAATCTCTCTTTAAGGGGCCTGAAGGTGCCTCCACACCAATGCGGGCTCTGCAGAGCCTGCCTGGGAAACGTTCCTTGCTTTAGGGATGTCCTGTGTAGGGCTTCATCAGCCCAGGGAGCAAAGGGCAGGTGCACCCCCCACAATGCACAGGTGCAGATTCACATCTTCATCCCTGAGAATGCGGCCAGGGGGAAAGTGCTGGGAGGCGTCTTCTGGTAGAGCCTGGAGCTACAGAATACGCTGGCATCACGTGCTTTCGCCGAGAATGGACCCATGTCCGGGAGGGGACAGAAAGTGGCCTGAGAAGAATTAGTGTAGCTGAGCAAACACATTAGGTGCTTGTCTCCCTGGTGGTCTAGTGGTTAGGATTCAGTATGCAGCCTGGGTTCGATTCCCAGTCAGTGAAACCAACCTCATCTGTATTAATGAAATCTGTCAAGTATTTGCCCTTTTCCATCACAGGGAGGGCCAGTGGGTTGAGAAAAGGGAGGGGCTGGGGTACCGGAGGCAGGCTCTGACTGGGAGACACTCCCAGCAGCCAAGCACATTTCTCAGGCAGCTCCTTCCCTGCACAGGTGGTACAGGTCATACGCCTGGGTGAATAAGAGCTTCTGTGGACTGGCCAGGGCTTCAAGCAAGCAGCTCCCATTGGCCACAAACTAGCTTGGAGCAGGGACTAGGCATGAAGCCTTCTCCTCTACAGCTGAGACAGACAAAGGGCCCTGCAGCCCCTTCTCTCAGCTGTACGTGGGGGCAGGGCAAGCAGGGAATCTGCTTGAGGCTTCTTGCTGCCATGTTGGGTGGCTTCATGGGCTGAATCCAGCCCGCTGGCCTATATTACCCAGCCCTGGCTTACAGGGAACCTTGGCTCTGGACTGTGAGGGAGGGGTGCTGTGGAAAGGCCAGTTTTGCCTTCCTGGGCAGGGCATGACAACGTCCACTTTGTGCAGCACGGCTGCCAAACATCCCAGACAGAGAATTACAGGCCAGAGAGGTCTCTCTCTCTAGCAGTCAAAATAGCTCAGTGGGGCGTGTGTTAGACTGAATATCTCAAAAGTTCCTGGTTCAATCCCGAGCTTTGGCAAGTGCCAACATGTGGCAGGAACCTCTCTGGTGTTAGTCCTGTGTTTGATCCTTACCTCACCTTCTTTGGTCACAGCTTGGCATTGACAAATCAAGATAATCTCATTAGCTCTGCCCCTGACTTCTTCCTGTGAGTCGCTGCCTCCTTGACTAATGCCCACCCAGTGTTGGCCTTAGATATGGAACAGGGATGTGTTGGATAATCTCATGTGACCTTAGCTGGGGCCAGTCAGCAAAGCAGGAGGGCATGGCGAAGTTTCTCCTTCCTCTGTTGGAGAGGGAGCCAGCTCATTCCCATGAGCCCACATATAGCTGGGGCAGGGTCTGGAGAGGTGATGCGGCTGAATGGAAAAAGCAAGGAGAGAAGTGTATCAGCTACCAGCTGAGAACCTCAAGTACAGAGCTGTGTGATGGTCCCATAGGGGAAGGGGCCAGGAGTTTGAATCTTACAAGCTGAGTTCAAATCTCAGTGGGACCTACTGGAGAATTGTTTGTGTAAATCTTTGAATATTGATCTTCTTGCCTCTCTCACTCAATTCTACTTTGTGCTTCTTCACTTTCTCAGTGTAAAGATTTTGGAGAAAACTCTCAAGCATCTGCTCCAGTGATGCAGTGGGTCAGTGCACAGTATTTATAGAGCAGTGCGTATAGGAGACATGCTGAGGTTGTGAATTCAAACCTCACCTGGAGCAGTGGTTTTCAGTCCCTACTGGGCTGTCCCTTTCCTGTGAATGCTGTGGGAGCTGGTATTCCAGCTCAGAGGAGGCTGTCAGTCAAAATTCCCCCTTCACATATTATGGCCTCATCAGCCTGAATGGTGGGTGGCCAGGGAAGGTCCTTCTTTCTTCCAGGGTCTTGTTGCCGGTCTTCTCCCCCCTATTCCTTACCCATCAGCAGCTGCTGTCCCTTTCAGCCATTCGCTCAGCTCAGGCATGGAGGCAGGAAATGGGGCAAAGTAGCCAGACAACCTGAGGGAGGCAGGGCAGTTCTGATCTCTGCATCTCCCCTATGTGAGGGTTTGTCTACACGTCATTCCTCTTTCCAGCGAGCAATGCAAATTCAGGTCAGTCACATTGCAAATGAAGTGGAGATTTGCATACTCATGTCTGGCTGCTATTTCGAAATACGCTATTTTGAACTAACAGGCTCTGTCCAGACACAGTTCTTTGGAAAGAAAATCCTTCTTTGGAAATCACCCTTACTCCTTATGAAATGAGGTTTAAGGGTTAGTTCTGATGAAGGGTTTTCTCCCGAAATAAGCGCATCTCAACAGCATCTCTCAACAGCACCAGTCTGCGAATATGCAAATAAAGTGCAGGATATTTAAATCCCAGCTTCATTTCCAATTTTGAGTGTCTGCATTTGCATCCCTTGCAGGTTCTCTGGGTAGTGACACCTCAAGGGAATGACAAGGGTTTGTGGCCCTGGCTCTCCTGTCCCCGCAATTGGAGTCAGAGCCTTGCCATGCCATGCCAGTCACAGCAGCCTCTGCACCCACTCTCGGCTTGTGGTTTCCTTCTTCCCAATACACCTCCCCAATCAGTCTTTTCCTGAACCAACAGTTCCATAGGTGGCCACAGGAGGCCACTGTTATGTCCTAGAAGCACACAGGAAAACCATGAACAAAGGCTATAACAAGACACCAGGGGGATTTGAACCCAGGATCTCCTGCTTACAAGGCAAGCATTTTAACCAGCAAAGCCATGGCACCCTTCTTGGCGATAACCCTACTATAGAGTTTTTCCAGAATACCTTTTGTATCTGTGAAAATCTCTGCTGTGTTCATGGAATGGATCGACTCTTTTAGATCAGTTTCCAAAAAAGTGGGCGTGTTCTTTCGGAAGGCCTGTATTCCTCATTGTATTAGGAGTAAGGGCTCTTCCCAAAGAGGAGGTGTTCTCCACATTTGGGTCCGTGTAGATGGGCCAAATGTCAGAAAAGCCTCTTCTGAAAAAAGA
>JANRFK010000270.1:1846779-1857762 GCA_030068395.1 Apalone spinifera | reverse complement strand
AGCCAGTGGAGGTCACTCACAGCCCAAGCCCAACCGGCCAGGTACCCCCACTACTTCACACACAGAAACTGATTTCCAATATTTTAACCTAAAGGCACTCAGATTAATAGTTTGATAATAGTTCCAAGCTGCTTTTGCAGAAAAACTTGCCAGCTGTCTACACTGGCCGCTTGAATTTCCACAAGAGCACTGACAATCTCATGTAAGAAATCAGTGCTTCTTGCGGAAATACTATGCTGCTCCCGTTTGGGCAAAAGTCCTTTTGCACAAAGCTTTTGCACAAAAGGGCCAGTGTGGACAGCTCAAATTTGTTTTGCCCAAAAAAGCCCCGATCGCAAAAATGGCTTTTGCGGAAAAGTGCTTTTGCGGAAAAGCATCCGTGCCAATCTAGAAGCTCTTTTCTGCAAATGCTTTTAACGGAAAAGTTTTCCGTTAAAAGCATTTGCGGAAAATCATGTCAGTCTAGACATAGCCTAAAGGTTTATTAAAAGAAAGAAAATCATGAGAGTAAGGTTGTTAAAGAATAATACATTATATGCATCGAATCACCAAGTTCTCAATACAGGCTCTTAGCAGGTATAACATCTCTTCTATCTTAAAAGTCTCTGCTGTACATCCTATGTCAGGATGAGTCCACGGTTCTTTCCAGCCCGTTGTTCCTTGCAAGGAACATCTGGGATTCGGAGCAAAACTGAAGACTAAGATGGACCCTGCCACATGGCATTTTATATCCATTCCCTAGTCTCTTCCAGGCTGGAGTGGGTCACGTGGTCAGTGGCCAGGCATTCCTTCAGATGTCTGTGGCACTTAGAGATCTATTGTCCCTGGAGCCTTGCTAATTAGCATAGTCGTTGAGCTTTGGAGAGAGGAAGTGATTCTTCTTGGCTGTCTGTTACATCAACAAGCCACTCCCATTGGCTGATTTCTGCCAGAATCTGGCCAATGGGAATGCTCAGAGTGAGGTGGCTCCTAAAACTCCCTCTCTCCTCCCTCCAGTTTCAAAACAGAAATGGAGCCCTGAAGCCACTTTTGGGCACATCTGACGGGCTGTGGGGGAAGCTGGGGAGCCTGCCTCAGACTCCCTGCTGTCTCTGCCAGCCATATTTGGTGGCTTGGTGGGCCAGATCCAGCCCATGGACCACATTTTGCCTAGGCCTGGCTTTAGGGTCTGTAGAATGCCTGTTCGGTTTCTATGCCTGATTTAAAGCTAACTGGCTCGCACTGTAAAACAAGAGCAGGGACCCTTTGGCCTGGAGGGCTGAACATGGCCCCTGGCTTACCTGGATCTGGCCCCTGAAGCTCAGGGAACCCCCAATATTGGGGAGCCTACTCTGGTCCCTAACCCAAAAAATGTTCCCTTTTTAACCCCTTTTCAAATAAAGCCAGAAAAAGCTTATACTTAGCCATGTCTAGACTACAACAAGGCTAAGCATCTAAGGAGCACATCCGAAAAAGCAGATTTGGTCTTTCACCCCATCCTTTATACCTTATTTCAGGAGGAAGAAGGGATGGCTCAAAAGAGATGGTTTTTCCGAAATTTGGTTCTGTGGGGAAACAGAGCTTTCTGCCTGGGTAGCTGGGCTAAGTGTAATGGCTTGTGTCACAGAGGGGGTCAGACTGCAAGGCTAACATTCCCCTTGGATACTATGAATCTATAAATGTTAGGGTCTCATCCTGCAAACACCACATGTTTAATAATAAACATTTGACTGGCATTAACTTCACTTCATCTCTGTTGTGGGAAGGGTGTATAAACTCTCTGTAGCTTTAGATCTTCTGAGAGGACCTGAGTCTGTGCTACAAAGATATGGAGGAAAACAAGGTATTTTAGCTGCAGGAACCTAAATTTAGACACCTGCATGGGCAGCATAATTAGTGGCTTATTTCTCAAAAACAGTGGGTGCTCAGAATTGAATCCCATTGTTGCTGGTGTAGTAATGTTGAAACTCAAGCCAGGTATTGAGAGAAATGAATGTGGATTTGGGATCTAACTTGTGTGGTCTTTATGAAATATCTACTCTCAGCATTTGCCCACAAGGGCAGAGGCTAGCATATGTGTCACCAGAGAGAGAGTATGGGCAGAATGGGGGTGTGGAAAGGAATAAAGCCCATTCTGAAATGTCTCCAATTGCCCTTCTTCCCCCCCCCCCCCCAAACAGGCTGCAGAACACCCATGTCTGCCTCCAGCTCAGCCCCTCGCCTGCAGAGCCAGGGACAGGAAATGGCTGTGACGAAGCCAAGGACTTTTGAGGAGGTGGCTGTGTATTTCTCTGAGGAGGAATGAGCTCTGCTGGACCCAGGCCAGAGAGCCCTCTACTGGGTTGTGATGCAGGAGAATTATGAGGCTGTGAGCTGGCTAGGTAAGGATTCCTGCCTCCTTGGGCATCAGAAGCTAGGTGGGGCTCTGGAGCAGGTGGTCTGGGTTTGGTTCAGGGTCCCTCATTGCCCCCACCCGTGATGTCAGGAGTATCAACCCCAGTAATCCTGGCTCCAGTGTGAGAGACTGTCCCCTCCACGCCCCCTCCCAGGAGAAGCAAATTAAGGAAGATAACAATGGTGCTGCTCTTCCCACATCCAAGATTTCCATGGGCTTCCCACCATCTTTCCCATGTTGTGCCTTGGCCAGAGGCATCAGTGGAAAGGCCCAGGCAAGAACGGCAGGTACCACAGTTGTGGATCTGAGTGCGGCTGCTTTTGGTTTCTGCAGGGTCTCCTTGTTCCAGTGGGCTGAGCCCCTGGAAGGAAGGCGCAGACTCAGAGTCCTTTCCTGTCTCAGGTAGAGTCTGTGTAGCCCAGAGGGGCGCCAAATGGCAGGCCTGACTGGCCACAAGAGAGAGGCTGGGAAACCACACAAAGGCTGCTGCTGGGAAGCTGAGCTGCAGGAACACCCTGACAAGGCACACAAACAGCCTGGCACTGCCCTAGCTGGTCGTGGAAGTGGCAGCTGTTGTAGGCAACTGGCAGGGCCCACGCAGGCACAGGCAGTCAGGAATGTGGAGCATAGTCAATGCCTGAAGCAACGAGCCAAGGGTTCATTTTGCTACTCAGACAACTTCACCTGCCTCCTGGCCTAAGTAGAGCATCTGAGCCAAAGAGCAGAGTGAGCCAAGCACCCCAGCCAGGAGCTTTGTAGACAGAGCCCTTGGGGAGCTAGAACTCTGCTGAGTCCTTTCTCTCCAAATTCTAGTCACCTGCCATTGGCAGCTGCAATCTGAGCCCTGCCTTGGGTCCTTGTTGTCAGACCTTTGAGCCCTCACTAGAGCTCCCCTTCTGAGCAGTGTGTTCCTGTCCTCTCATGGGGTGGGGGGGGAGGGGATGGAATGGGCCATGAGGGATACTTAGTTGTACTTTAGAGAGTGCAGCATAGCACTCAGCTCCCCTGGGGAATCAGCTGGGCCATTCCAGAGGCAGAGGGGGTGTACCTTTAGTGCAGGTGAGTGTGTTCTGGGATCTTGTACCAGCCAGAGCCCAGTCTCTAAAAGGTGGGAAAAGTGCCTCTCTGGGAGGGCGACTCAGATCCTGACTCTGGAACCAGTAACGGTACAGAACTTAAACAAGATCAGCTCTTCTAATTGCTCCCCAAACAGGATTTGCTGTCTCCAAAGCCCATATGATCTCCTGGTTGGAGCAGGGGGAGGACCTGCAGATCCCAGATCTTCAGGGGTGTGAGAGAGGAGAGATCATCAATGATACTCACACAGGTGAGTAATCAGCTAAACTGACTCAATCTAATTTCTTTCTCCTTGTACCATATTTCACTTGTGCATTTTCATCAAATCTGACTGACTCTTCAGCCTGTCTTGAACAGCAGTCAGAGGGTGTACAAAAGGGTTTTGGCGAAGGAGGGCGAACTCAGCTCATGATTATTCAATTTTTCCAGCCATTCTTGGGGCATGGTTCCCCTTTTCTGTTTCTCTTTCATAGTTTTCTTTCAGCTCAGCAAAGGGAATGATTGCTGTCTCTTTCCCAGCAGGTGATGGGAGGCTCAGTGAGCATCATGACAAAAGTCTTCAGAGTGAAGGACCAGAGAGAATGGCTCCATGTGGGATGATGTTGGGAATATCTCAAGGGCATGTTTCTCAGAGTCCTAAGCAAGGAGAGACCTGTAAGAGACAGCATAGCCCACAAAGGCAGCAGGGAAGCCATCCAGGTGGGGGACAGGGTAAATCTAGTCACAGAAGCAGGAGGTTGAAAACAAACACAGAAACTGTTCAACGGAAAATCCCCCATCAACAGTCATCCTGCGCTTGCAGTGACTGTGCAACTTTTATTAAACATGGAAGAGCCCATACAGGAGAGAAACCCTTCAGCTCCTCTGACTGTGGGGAGCGCATTACTCACAATTCAAACCTTGTTAAACATGGGGAGACCCACACAGGAGTGAAACCCTTCAGGTGCTCCGACTGTGGCAAAACATTCAGAGGTCATATCTTGTTAGACATAGGAGAACCCACACAGGAGAGAAACCCTTCAGGTGTTCTGACTGTGGGAAAAGCTTCAGTCACAGGTCAAACCTTGTTGCACATAGGAGAACCCACACAGGAGAGAAACATTTCAGCTGCTCTGACTGTGGGAAAAGCTTCAGTCAGAGGTCACACCTTGTTATCCATAGGAGAATCCACACAGGTAAGAAACCCTTCAGCTGCTCTGACTGTGGGAAAAACTTCAGTTGGAGGTCAGAACTTGTTAGACATAGGAGAACCCACACAGGAGAGAAACACTTCAGATGCTCTGACTGTGGGAAAAGCTTCAGTCGGAGGTCAAACCTTGTTGCACATAGGAGAACTCATACAGGAGAGAAATCCTTCAGCTGCTCTGACTGTGGGAAAAGTTTCAGTCAGAAATCAAACCTTGTTGCACATAGGAGAACCCACACAGGAGAGAACCCCTTCAGGTGCTCTGACTGTGGGGAAAGCTTCAACCGGAGGTCACACCTGGTTATCCATAGGAGAACCCATACAGGGAAGAACCCTTTCAGCTGCTCTGACTGTGGAAAAAGCTTCAGTTGGAGGTCAGAACTTGTTAGACACAGGAGTACCCACACAGGAGAGAAATCATTCAGTTGCTCTGACTGTGGGAAAAGTTTCAATCAGAGGTCACACCTGGTTATCCATTGGAGAACCCACACAGGAGAGAAATCCTCCAGGTATTCTGACTGGGAACAGGTTTTAGTAGGAGGTCAACCCTTGTTAGCCATAGGAGAACCCACACAGGAGAGCAACCCTTCAGGTGCTCTGACTGTGGAAAAAGCTTCAGTGTGATCTCAAGCCTTGTTGCACATAGGAAAATCCTCATGGGGAGAAGTCCTATAGTAGAGGTGGGCAAAAGCTTCTCAATGGGCAGAATCCAGCCCACTTAGGGTTTTGATCCTGCTGTGCAGCCACTAGAAAGGAGACAGTGATGGGGCTGAAGCGCCTCCATTGCATGACCTGGGGCGAGCCCCAGAGGCTGGAGGCACCACTTCCCCTGTACCTCTGCCTACCAAGGCCAACTCATGGCCACAATGATGGAATCTTGTGGGGCCATGTGGCCATGGCCTGGGTGCTTCTAGGGCTGACTCTGGGCTTCGTGCTGTGGCAAGGGCACCTCTGGCTCTGGGCCATGTGGCTGCAGCAACGATGCCTCTGGCCTCCAGGACTGACCCACAGCTCCATGGCTGTGGCAGTGTTGTCTCCAACCTGTGGTGTTCTCCATGGCAGATGGGACAGCGTTGCTTCAGATGTTGCTGTAAAGGAGCATGAAGCCAGATAATGTTTCCCCCTCAACCCCAGACCCTCCCACCCCATTCCCCTCACTTTCCTTCTCCCCAACACCCAGCACCCCCAGCTTGCTCTGACACCCTCCTTTGTTCTTGCAACCTCCAACTGGCCATATACTGCACCCTCCCTTGTTCCTGCTACTTCCACCTGGCCAGACACCCTACTCTGAGCCTGCTTCTGCACACCAGCTCCCTCCCAGTTCCTGTACTCTATCCCTACTCAATTTGCTGGCAGTCCTGCCTCACACGGTATCCCTCATTTTTGTCTCTATTCCAGAGTCTAAAGGTGTCTGTAAAATCCACTAACTCCAGAAAAGTAAATCTGGTCTATGGTAAGCCCTGAACCTCAGTCCCCCTTTCCTTTCCCCTCACCATATGAGGCTGGGGCACCAGAGAAATTAGGTGCCTCGTGATGTAGTGTGGGTACCTTGCTGGTTGCTATGCTGGGCAGTGGGCTGTGAGTGACCTCCACTGGCTGCTGTCTGCAGCACGGCCCAGCGTGCCAGGGGATGAGTCATTATGCAAAGGGACTTCGAACCTGTCTGACCAATTATCTCCCAGGGAGCGGAACAATGGGAAGAAGGGGAGTGGAGCCCTGGCTGGGGGCAGGGCTGGAAGTGAGTTAGTTAGGTTTCTGGCTGGTATGGAGGAAGCAGCCTAGGCAATGGGCTGGGATTTAGGGGCCCAGGCTCCCCCATCTCAAGGGGGGGCTGAGGCATCCTAGGCCTGCCCTGTAACCAGATGACATCTGTCCTGTGCTGTATCCTGGAGAAGCAATAAACTCCCTCTATTCTACTGGCTGGTGGAGTCTGTGCCATTACGTGGGTGCAAGAGATGGGAAAACTCCAACGCACCATCACACCTCAGTTGGGGCCACATCAGTGAGTTTGTGGGGGGCTTGGAGGAGATTTTTTTCTTCTCACATGTGTGGTCTCCAACTGATTTTCCTGTGGGTCAGTGACCCCAATCCAAAAGTGGTTCTTCACTCTTTCCTTAAAGAAAACATTGAAGCCTTTTGTGTTAGTTCTAATGTTCTTCTTTATTTTAAATAAAGTTTGACGAAGTAACACAAGAAACTCAAAGTGCTTAATCTCTTTTATAATGTAAGTTAAACTGATCTCCCTAGCTGTAGCAATAGCAAAATGACTCTGCTGTAATTATATAATTAACCATGAGTGTTTATTAGCAACTGGTAGTCCACGGAAAGGTGTGTAGCGACCCACGTGGCCCGCAGGGTGTGTGCTGGAGAGAGCCCCTCCCCGTCTCCCAGGAGAGTGGCACGGCTCCGGACAGGAGGGTTAAATCTTTACATACCCCTTTGGAACAGTTTCTGCCACTTCCCAAACAAAAGGCAAGGCCTTTTGTACTACCTTACATGGTAATTAGCTTTTTCTCACTGACCACTTACAGTTGCATGCATAGACAGGTCATGCCCCTTTGCACCAAATTCCCTCCAATCATTATTTGTCCCCTCACAGTCCCTTTGCAGGCCTTACAACAAGTTCAAACCAGTTTTACCTACCCTCCTCTTTTGTCTACGAGTTCAAGCACGTATCTCTTTACAAAGACCAGACTTAACATCCAGGTCACACAGGGGTCATACTGACAACAAATTAAGTTTATCCTTCAGCATCTAACTAACTGCACCAAAAGGTCATATCTTCACTCAGATGGAGATTTCTGCTACAATCCCTCTCCATGTCTATGCTGCAGGCTTCTTGTGCAAAAACTTACAGTGTCTACACTGCATGCATGTTCTTGTGCAAGTAAATTCACAGTACAGTGTCAGAAAACAGGGCCTCTTCCAGAACAGTTATTCCTCTCCTCACAAGGAATAAACCCACTTGTGCAAGAGCCCTTGAACAAGAGTGCAGACAGGCAACATGAATTTCTTGCTCAAGAAACCCCTATGGTTAAAATAGCCATGAGAGCTCTCTTGTGCAAGGGAGTGTGTACACTGCCATAGATGCTCTTGTGCACAAAGCACAGGTCTTGCACAAAAGCACATGGCGCTGTGGACACACTCTTTTGCAAGACCTTTTGCAGAACTCTTCTGCAAAAGAGTTGTTGCATGAGAAACTGCGAGTGGATGCTCCACCTTGACTTAGAGTCACCAAAAGCACGAGTCTACAGCTAACGGGAATTAGCTCAAGTAGTAGAACACTTGCTTTGCATGTGACAGATAGTGAGATTGATGCCCACATTCTCAAATAACCTGTAGGCTACTTTTTTTTCTTTTTTTGCAAGGAGAGGGCCAAGTGGCTGCAGTGTCCCCTCCCTCTTCCTACTCACTCACCTCAAAAGCCAACCACGGCTTAGTTCCAAATCTGTAAACCCCATTGCACAAGGGATAACGCCTCTGCCAAAATAGCTATTTTGCAATAGCTGTAGTGTGGATACTCCGCTGATACAAGTTCAAAATAGTTCCTCCCCAGGGCCATTCAAAGTAATTACTGCCCAGTGCCTCCTGGGGCTCTAAGTCGAGGCTTCCCTGCAATGTGGATGTGCTACATTGAAACAAGCTATTGAAAAACAAGTGCACTGTGTAGAAGAACCCTGAGAGCTGAGTGAAGCTGTTAGTGGCCCTGCTCCCAGCACAATCCCATTGGCTGGTTTCTGGCCATGTGAAGCGCCATCCCCCCTTCCCTCAAGCTCTTATTCATCCACCCACATGGCCTCTGCAGCCTGTGGGGGGGCCAGGGCAGGCTAACTGAGAAATGTGCTAGGCTGCTGGCCAGGAGTGAGCCAGATAAGTCTCCCAGCCAGAGCCTGCCTCTGGCACCCCAGCCCCTCCCTTCCCTCAACCCACTGGTACCCCACATAAACCAAACCCTCTGCTTCCATCTGAACCCACACCCCTCCCAGATCCTGCACCCCAATCCTCTGCCACAGGTCACAACTGAATCCCCTGGAACAGTTCCTGCACCCCAGTCCTCTGCCCCAAGCTGTCTGCACCCAACCTGCATCCCAGACCCCCACCTCCTCCGTTAAGAGCATGGAAAAGTGCAGCCCTGGGAGTGGATCCCATTTCTTGCCCACCCCTGCCCTAAGCTGTGCAACAGCTCAGCCCCACAGCTGCTTAATGAGCCCTGCCCAGCCAGGGTCTCAGGACTCCACCCACGGAGCTGCTATGTCTTCTCCAGAGCCCTTAGGCTGACACTGGGGAGGCCTGAGTCCATATGCTGCACAGTGGAGCCCAGTGAGGGTGGAGGGAAGGGCTGGTACTTGGGGGTTGAGCCAGGGACTGTTCTGAAAGGCTGAAGGTGCCATTAGACCCTTTTGTCCTTCCCTGTCTCCTACTAGTGCTGAGCAATATTCATGTCGGTCTGAGCATCGGTCCTGCTCTGGAACATGTGTCTGTGGCAGGAACCTGCACAGGAGGCTCTCGCAGTGAGGCCCCTCCCTGGCAGCACCAAGCAGTGAGAGCTGAGTGAAGGGGGGGGGGACAGGATCAGGGGGAGAAGGCTCCATGACTGTCAGAGGGAAGCTCTGCCCTGGCCAGTGGGAATTGTTGACTCTCCCAGGGGCCCAGGCCCGGTGGGTCATTTCCTCAGGTTACTGAGGAGGCGGAGGGGGCTGGAGCCAGTTCTGTGTTGTCTCCTTCAACAACCAAAGCGAACCAATGGATCTTGTGCCGACCTGACACTGCGCTGGGCTAGTTCTGTGTGTGCCACGGAGCTTCCTGTAGCGCTGCCCATGCAGGAGAGAGGAGGGCAGTTTGAGTCACCCACCTCTGCCCCATTTGAAAATTGCAAGTGTCATCTTAGCAGAGAGAGAGAGGTGGGAAGGAGCTCTGAAGTAACCTCTTGGGTCACAGCTGCTATAACGTGACAGTGAGGTGAGAAAAATGACTAGGCAGTGGCTATGTGAAACTTCAGGCTGGTTTTCCTGATTGTGAATCAAACACAGTGACAGTGCTGTAACCTAGCCCCTAGACCACCAGGGACACACACAATTTACCCTCTGGACCTTACCCACAAATCACGCTAAGCCAATCCTTTAGAATCTACCATCTAAAAGTTTAGTACCACAAGAAAGAAAAGCATGAGAGTAAGGTTGTTAAAGTATCATACATTACATGCATCGAATCTCCCAGTTCTCGATGCAGGCTCTAGCAGAGATGTTACAGCTGCTGGCTTAAAAGTCCTTGTTGCGCATCGTAGGATCAGGATGGGTCCACAGTTCTTTCTGGCCCTTCGATCCCTACACTGCTGCCTCTGGGATGAAGTGTGAGCTGAGTACCAAGATGGAGTCAGCCGCGTGGCATATTTATATCTCCTGCTTGGTCTCTTCTTGGCTTCAGCAGCTCACCTGGCCAGCAGCCTATCTCTGTGTTTCCTGCTGGCAGCCCTTAGGTGTCAGGCCTCATTCCCAAGGTATGTCCTTGGCCCATTGAGTGCTATTGTCCCACTGAGCCTCGCTAATTAGCATGTCCATAGGCCGGGTTTTGCCCAATGCTCAAGCACATTCAGAGAGACTTCCAGTCTCCATACAGATTACAGATTCCTAACGCCACACACAGACATAATACTGATATATGAAGAGCAGATACAGAATCAGAAGAAAGTAAGCTTTTGTTTGACCCCTCACATGGCCCCCTTTGTACCACTTTTTGGGCAAATACCCCCACATGCGTGCAGCAGTGACCCGGCTGCTCCCCTCACAATCCATAGGTGTTACAGGCTGCATTTTACCTACGGAGCTGTTGTATGTGAGGCAAACATGACACCCACTGCACTGCAGAAATTAGCCCCCTGCCTTTTGGGAAGAGGCCCCGGAAAGCACTGAGCTCACTGGCTGGCTCTGTCTATCAAAAAGAGGAAGGAGCAAATTTCTACCAGGGGGAGAATGTGGGTATTGATCCCACTACTTTTCACATACAAAGCACATGTGCTACCGCTTCAGCTAATTCCCCAGCTAGTAAATAGTTTCCTGCCCCTCCCACCTTGTTCCAGAGCCAACAACATCCCTTGTGATAAACTCTCATATAAAAATCAGCAAACATCCAGAGAAGTTGCGGTTCCCCTTTACAAGACTCTGCACAGCTCAGTTCCAATCAGCCGGTCTTCCCTAGAGCCCGAAACATGGACCTCGGCAGCGTCGCTCTTACCCCTAGTGTAGACACGGCCTTAGAGTGTCACAATCAGCCCCAGGACACATTCCTTGCTAGGACCAGTCACAGGCTGGGCTCAGTGAGGGTCCATCCTACCTGAGATGTGTGTGAC